>JAJJWW010000975.1:0-359673 GCA_023531295.1 Papaver armeniacum | reverse complement strand
GTCCTTTAAGAATGTTTCAATGATTGAAATGAGAGTTTAGATCATAAAACCAATGATGGATATAAGCATTGTGTGGTAACACATATATGTATAAGTCCTTTTTCCTAGAACCGAAGTTTGCGAACTTTGTTGATCAAGAGAACCGGAACAAGAGCCGTGAACTCAGTCCGCAACTAGCGAAAGTTCTCACCCAAGAAAATCTGTGGAGTTTGAGAACTCCTTCCGAACTTAAGTCCGCGAACTAAATCTGCGAACTTAAGTTGGTTATATCTAAAGACGATTGTTTGTGAACTTATTTATATTAACCAAGGAATGCAAAATGCAAACCCATGGCTATATAGTTCATGAACCGATTCGGAAGTTAATCAAATCGTTTTTGCTTCGATTGTGTCTTGTGTAGTTACATAAGATTTCCTTGCAATTGAACAACTCTCTAACTAGTTCATTTGAGTCATTTGAACTATTATGGTGAAGAAGGACAAGGTTGATATGAAAGTGCTCATATGGCTAACCATTTGGTTAACTATTGTTGAACCAACAAATATTCATGTTTGGGTATGGTTACATAAACCCAAAATAGTACATTTCATTTGTGTGTAACAAGCTAAGTTTTCGATCCAACGTTGAAAGATATTAGCTTGAATCTAATCAGGTTTTCATCTAACGGTGAATATTGAATGCTTTGTTACCAAAGCTAACATTGATTGCAAACCTGATTTGAAAGACTATATAAGGGAGAACTCTAGCAATTGGGAAACCTAATCCCACACCTTCCGTGTGATACTAGTTGTATTAGCTAGAGTCAATACTCTTTTAACCTTAGGGTTCTTCTTGAAAACCAGGTCAACGACTTAAAGACTTCATTGGGATTATGAAGCCAAAGCCGATAATACTTTCCTGTAGTTGGGTGATCTGATCTTGCTGATTTTATCGTTTTGAGTTCAATCGTAACGATTTGCTTGAGATTTATATCTCCGATAGGCAAGATAGAAAAGTAGTCACAAACATCTTCGTCTCATCGTTTGTGATTCCACAATATCTTCTTTCGCTCAATCGATTAAGATTATTGTGAGGTGATTGATAATACTAAGCTGTTCTTCGGGAATATAAGTTCAAGTTATCAATTGGTTCTGTTCACCTTGATTTATCAAAAGACGGAACAAAACTTGTAGGTATTTCTGTGGGAGACAGATTTATCTAATTCTGTAGACTTCATGTGATACAGATTTTTTATTTAAGTCTTCGACTTTGGGTCGTAGCAACTCTTAGTTGTGGGTGAGATCAGCTAAGGGAATCAAGTGCGTAGTATCCTACTAGGATCAGAGATGTAAGGAGCGCAACTGTACCTTGAATCTGTGTGAGATTGATTGGGGTTCAACTACAGTCCATACCGAAGTTAGTTTGTAGTAGGCTAGTGTCTGTAGCTGAATTTAATACGATGTGGTGTTCAATCTCGACTAGGTCCCGGGGTTTTTCTCGCATTTTGCGGTTTCCTCGTTAACAAAATTAAATTGTTTGTGTTATTTCTATTCGCATTATATTTTGTTATATAATTGAAATATCAAAGGTTGTGCGTTTGAATCAATCAATTGGAAATCCGACCTTTGGTTGTTGATTAAAATTTATTCATACTTGAACATTGGTCTTTGGTACCGTTCAAGTGATTTCTCTTATATTCAATTAGACTCGCGATTTCTATTTGCTTGAGAAAGAATTGAATCAAGAAAGAGAGATAAAACTCTTTGATATACTTTATTAAGATTGAGTCTAGTTGATTCTCTTGAAAGTATATTGGAGTTTGTCCATACAGATTGCTAAGCGAAATATTGGGTGTGGTTGTTGTACCCCCGCTTTTTCAATTGGTATCAGAGCAGGCAAACACGTTCAAGACCTTATAAGTCCGTGTTTGTAGCGATCTGACTCTATGGACAAGAGTACTATCTCTGATAAACGCGTCACCAGAAATAAAAGTCCTGTCTCGTCCATGTCTATTAAAGAGAAAGATTCTTGAATCTCAAATATAGATGAACCTTGTGTTCAAACTAGACAGACAGAGCTCAAACATGTGTTATCGATTACCCTTCAAAAGTGTATATCGCTCTAAATGAACGGGAAACAGGTGAAGAGAGTGATTTGATTCTAAATCTTGTTAGAATCCAAGCTGATAGATTTAATCATTTAAAACATCATGTTGATGTTCTTCTGGGTGTTATGAAATTTTGCAAGTTCAAAGAAAATACTGAAGATCATTCTTCATGTATATCTCTTGAGGCAAGCCTCAAAAAGATTCTTTGAAATTGAACATCGCTTGAGTATACTCTCTATTCAAGGATGCTCTAATCAGTCCAACATATCAAGTACTTAAACTGATCTAAAATGTTCGGCTCGAGTAAAATCGGAATCCTTCTATTCGAGAAAAAATGTTTTAGTCTCCTCCAACCAAGGATGTTCTACATCACATGGAAGGAATAAATCTCCCTAACGAGACCGTTAAGACCTGTCTTTGTCTAATCACTCTTGTGATCAGAAATTATGTCTATTTTGTGAGGAAAAATGCTCTGGTAAACAAAAGGGAAACTCTAGGTTGGATAAAAAATTCTTTGTTCAACTTCAACACACCTTAGACTTAATCCTCTAAGGTGTAACTGACATTCGTATGTCTAAACCAACTGGTTTTCGTATACATATCCTGTGTATGCTACCAGGAAAGTTAGTTCAATGAGTTCCTCAAATGCTTCGAAGCAGAACATAAGTCTTAACAAAAAACATTTAAGGAAATAACAAGTCTCTCCTATCGACAAAAGAGAAGATAATGTTGTCCTTGATGTGAATAAGATTCCAGAAGAAAGGAGCAAAACTGATGATATGAGAAATATCCTCAAGGAGATGATTAAAAGGAATAAGGAAACTATCAACAGGTTGTCAATTCCCTCAAGGCATAAATCCTCTGGGTAAGGACTCAAACTACGTCTCATATTTTGATGACGGTAAGTTTTATGATAATTTCTCACATCAAAATGGATCCTTTTCTAGATTCAAGAAAGAAAAAGAGATTAGACCAAAAAACACAATTCTTTTAATGAGCTCAAAGCTCATACTTGTGCTAATTAATCACAAGGGTTAAAGAACTTACTCATAAAAATCCTGTTGAGTAAGATGTGTCAATTTTTAGGTATACTGTTAGCATACTACTTCTGTTTAGTGAAGCTATTTTCTTGTCGTCTATAGCTAAACTACTGGTCTGCAGATGCTACTATTACGAATCACTCTTTAGAAACCCTAAAAGTCACCTTCCCTAAGAAACCATATAAATACCAAACCTCTGAGTCACGTTTGCATACTCTGGGTTATTTTGGCTTATCAAGAATGTCGTCCTCTTCACGAGCCTGTGGTTTTGCTAAAGGCTTTCTTGATACGAGGAATTGGTTTTGGAGTCCGAAGGGAAAAGAAAAGAACTCTTGTTGAACATGATCATCCCAATGCCTCATGTTACTTTGCCTACACACATGAGATGTTGAGAAAGAGGATATGATCTCTGCTGAAGTGGTTCATGACTTTCTTAAATATTATGAGGAAAAAAACTCGCAAACTTGTTGATACTTTGAAGAGTCTTCCGTGTTAAGAATCGAGTTGGAAAAGGTTACTTTGCTGACCTTGGTCTCATAAAAGCACTAGTTAATGACCTTCTCAATGAGGATATTTCTTCTAAAGATGTTGTCGATCACAAGCTCAAAGACCTCAAGACTCATGAGGATCCTGAACCGTCTATTTGACTTCGAGTTCATTGTTCTGCTTTGGCATATGAGTCTGCTTTTGGTCCTGGCATGTTTATTTTATTTATCTAGTAAATCTTCTATTTCTTGTTTTGTTTAGAAGAATAGCTAGAGTTTGGAATATCCATTATTGTGATTACACATAGCTATGTCCAACGTTTTCATCTTCATGTTTTTAAATTTATTGGTTTAAATTCTAAAATTGTTTGGAAAATGATTTTTGCAGTATTAATCTTTATGGTTTTATATATTTCAATTTTTATGGGATATGTGTTTTTGCGTCCGTGAACTATGATTGTCCCATACCTTGTCAAAAGTTAAGTCCTTTATATGTCGATATGCATGTGTTGATAAAAGAAGGAATGAACTTTTGACAATACAAAAAAGTTAAACCCTATTATGTCAATTATTGATGGAAGATAAGTTAAAATCTTTTGTTTTCAAGGATTATGTCTATTGTATGTCATTGTGCAAATGGTGATAGAAAATAGAATGAATCCTTGCTTATTCCATGGTATAAGGTCGATCTCTGATCCACAATTTTTGTGTACATACTGTGTTGTCCGATAAGGTGTCTTATGTTGAGCACAGTCGACTGAGTTATTCTTTGGCTTAGTTGTTGCTCTATGAGATACTTTGTGTCGAGCATATACAACTAAATTAATCATCCTTGTTTGGTTATTTAGTTGTTCCTCCGTAAGTTCTCTTATGTCGAGCATGACCAATTAAATTGATTACTTTTGTGGTTAATTTGGTTGTGTATTCCGATTAGATTAATTATGGGTTCTCTTGTGATTAATCTAATTGATTTTTTAGTCTCCATAAGTTCACTTATGTTGAGCATTTCCAATTAAATTAATCATGGGTTCTCTTGTGGTCAATTTAATTAAGTCTTTTGGATTCAAATTCATACTTGTATTTGATTTGTTATGTCTAAAGAAATCCTTCTTTTCTTTAGAAATTAAGGTCGCTCTTGTTGTTCTTTCGGGAATGACATATTATGGGGGAGAGTTCTTAATTGAACTTGTGCTTAATTGCCAAATCTTTGTGGGGAGTGCGGCTGTGGAATATTATAGGGGTTATCTTGTATCTTTATAAACTCCTTGATAAATGCATTTAGCTTTGGCTATATGATTGCATCTAAATAAGATGATATGTGCTTTCTTTTGGTCATGAAATCTCTCTTTCGGAAATTTCATTAGGATCCCGTTTTCGTACCTTTGCCAATTTTATTGACAAAAAGGGGGAGAATTAATATGTAGTTCACACTACAAATACATATGGTTTTCAGATCATTATGTAAGGGGGAGTGGTTTCCATGTGAGATGGAGTATTGACTAAGTGGGAATGATACATATCACCATAGTATTGTTGTCGAAGTTGTGATGCAATTGAACTTTGATACTATATAATGATAGTATGACACTGTATAACAATGATTGAGAACTCTTGTTTTCTCGTTGTTATAGCTACGGATTTTCAACAACGATGATGCTGAACTTACAACCTTTGGGATCATTGGAGTACTTGGAAGTGACAAAGATTTTGAGTAATGTTGAAGATTAGGCATGTGGAATAGGAGCTACAAAACTTAATTCATTTATTTTGTATTCCATATGTATTGATAGTTTTGTCACTAAACTTGACAAAGGGAGAGATTGTTAGAGCATTGCTCGGTCGAACTCGCATGTGTTGCTATCTCAAGCATGTTTGTCAATGTTAGTGATCAAAACTATAAGTCTTGATTTCTAGTCTACTATAGCTAAGTCTCGTACTAGGATAGAAAGTGTAGTTGAGCTCAAGAACTCCATGGCAATCATCATACAAGACGAAGGACTACTCAAGGAACTGGTGGATCTTCATCGACTAAAAGGTATGTGGAGACTTGAACTTATCTATCACTCAAAAGTCTATCTACTTTATCTCCTATTTTGAGACAAAAGTCGTTTTTCTATATAGACTTTGATTATACACATTTGCTATTTCGATCCGAGTTTAACTCGCCTATCTATTTCTCGAAATATGTGTTGGTAAGCTTTTCCCTTGGCCAAGTTCATTTTTACCTAGTGACGAAAGTCATGACACGTTTCAATCACTTTAAAAATTGCTTACTTTGACGAAATGTCCTCTAAGAATGTTTCAATGATTGAAATGAGAGTTTATATCATATAACCAATGATGGATATAAGCATTGTGTGGCAACACATACATGTATAAGTCCTTTTTCCTAGAACCGAAGTTTGAGAACTTTGTTGATCAAGAGAACCGGAATAAGAGTCGTGAACTCATTCCGTGAACTGGCGGAAGTTCTCGACCAGAGAAAATCTGCTGGAGTTTGAGAACTCCTACCGGGAACTTAAGTCCGCGAACTTAAGTTGGTTATATCTAAAGACGATTGTTTGTGAACTTATTTATATTAACTAAGGAATGCAAAATGAAAACCGTGGCTATATAGTTCATGAACCAATTCGAGTGAATCAAATCGTTTTTGCTTCGATTGTGTCTTGTGTAGTTACATAAGATTTCCTTGCAATTGAACAACTCTCTAACTAGTTAATTTGAGTCATTTAAACTAGTTATGGTGAAGAAGAAAAGGTTGATATGAAAGTGATCATATGGCTAACCATTTGGTTAACTATTGTTGAACCAACAAATGTTCAAGTTTGGGTACGGTTACATAAACCCAAAATAGTACATTTCATTTGTGTGAAACAAGCTAAGTTTTCGATCCAACGGTTGAAAGATATTAGCTTGAATCTAATCAGGTTTTCATCTAACGGTGAATATTGAATGCTTTGTTACCAAGCTAACATTGATTGCAAAACCTGGGATTTGAAAGACTATATAAGGGAGAACTCTAGCAACTGGGAAACCTAATCCCGACACCTTCTGTGTGATACTAGTTGTATTAGCTAGAGTTGATTCTCCTTTAACCTTGTGGTTTCTTCTTGAAAACCAAAAAACGACTTAAAGACTTCATTGGGATTGTGAAACGGGCGGATACTACTTTCTCGTAGTTGTGTGATGTGATCTTGCTGATTCTATCGTTTTGAGTTCAATCATAACGATTTGCTTGAGATTTATATCTCCGATAGGCAAGATAGAAAAGTAGTCACAAACATCTTCGTCTCATCATTTGTGATTCCACAATATCTTCTTTCGCCGCGTCGATTAAGATTATTGTGAGGTGATTGATAATACTAGGCTGTTCTTCGGGAATATAAGTCCATGTTATCAATTGGTTCCTGTTCACCTTGATTTATCAAATAATTGACTTTAGATTTGTGTAAAAAAAAAAAAAAAATTGTTTTAAAGGAAAGAGACATGTCGAAAGTACAAAGAATATGACGATTGAAGAAGGAGTACGCGAAAGTCTCGCGAGATAGAATATATGAAAATCTGGTTAGAGCGAGATTGCAGAAAACGAAGCAAGACTATGCGATAATTTCGCAAATATAATGAGAAGAAATAATCAAAAATCAATGTATGATTGAACGAATTGACAGAAATGAAAGAATGAGTGAATGGGACGAACCTTTATGGCGTACACCCTAGTTCGCGAATGATATTTCGCAAGAGGCAAATGTAAGACCTAAAGTGCGTCATATAAGGGGGGTATCTCTTGACATGGCTCAGGGAAAAGGTTACACCGCCCCTGGAACCTGAGTCATGAAAATGCCCATCTGGGAGAGATACCTTGGATTTCCAACTATATAAGGTTATACCCTGGTTGGACGGCCGAGGGTCTCTTCCAAGGAGTCAGTGTATGACCAAGGCGCCGAGGTACACGGTTGAGCCAAGAGTGCCTGGGGCATTTGAAGTGTCTCGGCCATTCTTGGCAAGTCTTGGCACATGCTGCACTCGTCCCGAAGAAAACTCCACTTAGGGTGCAGTCTCGTAACCATAAGCCCTATAGGTATAAGGGATAAGAGGCTGCGAAAACAACTGGTTGTTGTTAAGACCGGATGGGAGGAGCTAGTCTTGTATGGCCTATGTACGCCTCCTTGAATGGGCAACTGAGGAGATGATAAGGGCGGCACCCTCCATTAGGGAGCTGATAAGTGTCTTAAGACGCAAATGTCATGAGGCTCTATTTTCGCAAGAAAATTTAGGCTTGTCATATTTGTGCGATGATCTTGAAGAGGCAATAATACTAACGCGAGGTTAAGACGAGATCAATGGGTCTTTACATGAAAGTGTAAAGACGTCCTGCGATTTCGTCGCAAGACGGCAATGTCATGGGGCTTTAAGTTCGAGAGAATTTTTTAGGCCTGTCATATTATCGCAACAAAAACATCCTGCAGAGGCAACAATACTAAAGAAATGATAAGGCAAGATCAATGGGTCATTACATGAAAAATCCTGCGATTTTGTCGCAATGAGGGGTGGCAAAATAAGACCTTTAACTAGGAAGGCAAAATAAGACCACACAAGAAATTGAGTAAGCAAATAAGCTTGCGAAAATAACTATATTTCTTCATTTATTTGTGAAGAGTTAGCAACAACAGTTGCGAAATTAAGAAGTATTATTATTTAAAGATTATCGATTTAATCTCTCATATGAAAATAAATAACAGAGGCAAGTATGGGAATGATTAGAGTAAAAACTTGTTATTTATTTTTATATGATAGATTTACAGTAAGAGATTACAAAAATGGAAGGCTAGAAGGATAAATGTACAAATATCACAAGAAAAGAGAAAATGAAAATGGAGCTATCTCTCGGTTTATTTTCTTTTTCATCGACTCTTTATCGGACTCCTCTTCTTCGCTAGCATCACTATCGAGACATCCAAGGAAGGCATATTTTCTTGAACCTCATCAAGAAGACAAGGATATGAAGAAAGAGGAATATTGTGGTCATCGCAAACTGTCTTAATAGTTTGATTGCGAAAACGGACAGCATCATTATTGAAATTCGCTACAGTAGTTTGTAGTTGCTTCTTCAACTTGGAATACTTGTCGCTAAGAGAAAAGGCCTTTGCAAGTTGCTCTTTTTTGAGGATTCAAGTTCTTCAATTCTTGTTTGATACCTCTTCTCGGCCTCTGTGAACGTATGATAATGGATTAATAACTTAATAGCAATTTCACAAAAAAGAAGCGATAAAATAAAGAAGAACCATTAACAACCTTCTCTTGTAAATCATGTCTTTAACCAAGGCGCTTTGATCAGCATGAAGGCTAACGTTAACACCTAAGTTATTTCGCATTATCTAGAACTTTCGCAGCCCAAGCGAATTCATCGTCATTATTTATAAGAAGAAGAGAACGAATTTGATTCTCTCTTTCGCTAAGAACAAGATTTTGACGAATAGATTCATCACGCTCAATTTGAACTTCAAGAAGAGCTTTTTGAAATTCTGCTAATGCTTGAGCGCCTCGATTAGCAATGCTATCTTTATCATCTATAAGATCGCTAACTTATTCCTTAAAATAGTAATTTTCTCTTGGGAACTAAGATGCTGGGTGTTTCATTTGGTTGGCTAAACTTAAACTAGATCTATGATCTGCTTCTAAGAGACGGAATTTGGATTGAAGTTAGATTCAAGAAAGATGATTGATTCTTGTCATTTGAAAAGTTATTTAGAGAATTATTGAGATGGGCAAGAAGAGCATCGTTATCCATAGGCTCCTGGAAATGTGTGAAGAAGAATAGCTTCATCAAAGGTTATAAATGTCTGCGAAAAATAATAAGTCGATAAAGAAAAGTAAATGACAAAATAAGGATAAGAAAAGGAGAAGAATTTCATACCATAAAGTTGTTGATTAGCATTTTGAAGGCTAGATATTTTATCCTTCGAGAAGAAGATTCAACTTCCAATTGTTTGATTTTTTCATGAAGAACAACAGCTTCATTTCCAAGTTCTTTATCTCTCTTAAGAGAAACAGTTTGACCTCCAATTCTTTGTTCTTTTCCTTAAGTTTAAGGTTTTTTCTTTTCAGATTGTTGCGCCTTTTCTCGAGATCCGAGGCAACAACAAAGGAAGCTCTCCCAGGACTATAAAGGAAAATAAAGAAATTGTTAAGATAAGGTTTATAATTGAAATCACCCACAAATAAAGAAATATAAACATACCAAGGCACTAAGTGCATTTAAGAAACTAGGAGTCATTGTCCTAGAAACTCCACGAAAGAATCATTATCCGCTAGCAGTAAGGGCATTGCAGATATTTGCGAGAGCTTCATCGTGGAAGAACCCATTCCTTGCATAGAATCATAGAAAACACTAGACAGCTTGCGCCATAGCATTCGACTGAATGATTCTCCTTCGCAAAAGAAGTGTCAACCTCATCATTATCTTCATCGAATTCTCGCCGGTTTGGGAATTAGAGTGAGAAGAGGAATGGATTTTCCGTTTTTTAGAAGATGGAGCAAGATTTATCCTTGCGAAGAGTAATCTTATTCTTGCCTTTAGCCTTCAGACTTCCGAAATATCATTTTCTTCAACGCCAACCTTCGTATTACCTAATGAAGATAAGAAACAGAGCAACAATATTGTTAAAAATAATAAAGAAAAATATTTCGTACTTCATCCGTGATTGAACGAAGTATCGCCAAAGTACTCGCCTTTGGATTTCTTTCGTAACTCCTTCAATTTGATGATCTCAGAAAATTCGCAAGATTAGATATAAGAGGAAATGAAGATTGTAAAATAAGTAAAAGGTAGGAAGTATACCTCTTTTGCTTTCTCGACCAATTAAATACCCAAGGATGATAATTTGCGAGATTCGGGGGAGGATATTGGAACCCTGAATGTAAGGCCCATTCAAAAATAGCGGAAAGACACACCACTTGTCGTCTTTAGAGTAGCGAGGAACATTGTTCTTGCCAGTGCCAATCAATATCTAGCATGAGTATCTTATCGTCGGAACGTTCTCTTTTCTTTTCAATCGAGCACCCAATGAGATTTATCATTCTTCATATTTATCACTTCATAATTTTCAAAAAGTTTTCTACTGAGTACTTTTCAATGACTATCTCTAAGTTTGCGAATTTAGGATCTCGACGTTATCGGGATATAGAGATCCTTACCAGCGCCACGATTGCGAATTCAAGTATTAGACGGATGCAATCTCCACTTAATTGATAAATAGCTCGCGAGAATTTCTCATGAGCAAGAATTTCATAGAACAAGGGCAGTTCGGGATTGTAGAGAGGAATGGGAAGACCTGCGAGGAGTTGACCTAGCGAGATTATGATTTTACGATCATCACAATGATGATCGAAAAACAACTTTGCGAAAGAATAGATGAAGATTCTTGATTGGGAATAGTAGATAAGGTGAAACCCCTTTCTTGTAAATTCTTTTGAGTCTCACCCAAAAGGGTTTCGTATCTACGACCAGGTGGAGCCATTCTCAGAATATGGGAATGATTAGAGAATTAAAGATCAAGAGAAAGAAGAAAAGGAAGATTTACGATGAGCGAAACGTAAATTGCGGAGGAGGAGAATTGAAGAAAAAATTGCAGAGAGAAAGTAAAAAGAAGAAGAGGAGGGTGAGAAAACTATATATAGAGAAGAATTTTCGAGAAGATAAATGCATTTAATGCGAGAGGAGACGTGAATGTTCAAGAAAAAACGGTTGAAAGAGACGTGTCAAGAAAAGAGTGGAAGAAGAAACATGTGTAATAAATTCTGTAAAAGCACGGGATCATAATGTATAAATATGAACAAATTTGCGGAATTTTAAAAATACTAGTTCTCATGACATTCTCTTCTTGAGAAGACATGAGAAGAGGCAAAGATGTAGGATCAGAATATCGTGACATCAATACTTCATGCGAGATCAATAAACGGACAAAGATAGCGAAAGTGTCGCAAATGAGTAATATAAATGACGCAATGAATGACGCACAAAAACACAAGAAAGATGTGAAGACCTAGCGAGATCTAGGAGAGTTGCGAGATTATATATTTTACACTTGCGATATTTCGTAAATCATTCCGAAAATAAAGGACAAAATTTAGCTGTCATCCACTATGTACTACCCTATATAAAGAGTTGAACAAATCTGTTGGGAGAGATCTTTTTCCGAGTGTTAGAAAGTCATTAAGAGAGAGAAAGTTTGTAGTGATTGTAATTTCTTTAGCTCATTTACATTTTATCTTGTAAACATTCAAGGAATTAATCAATAAAAATCATAGTTGTTCATCTTCAATGGCTTAGTTGTGTGGATTCTTGTGAGGGTGTAGTGTAGGATTTCCCCGCAACTACAATATTATTTGACACGCGGCATACTTTCATAGGATGATGATGTGATAATGGATATGAAAAAGGAAAGTGGTTTCCCCTTCGAAAACTATAAACACGGTTGAAGCAGATGGAAAAAGGTGGGACGGCCAAGAGCCGAGAGCCAACAATAGTTTTTAGATTTTTTTTCTTTTTTTTTTCTTTGTAATAATGGAGAGTTAACCCTCTTCACTCGGGTTGAGATGAAAACCAACTCGTTATGTAAGAAACTCAAGTACTCTCTTCAATAAAGTGTTTTTTTTTGGGTTTAATTGATTATTAATTTCTCTTCTGAAAAGCTTTGTTCTTTAAACTGTTTTGATTATTGATTACACACTGTTTCTCACCGAAAAGATGGAAATTCGAATTGCTAGGGATAACATTCTAGTTAGACATTAGAGAAAAATACATTGAGAAATCCTTGACACCCAGGAGAGAAATTAACCTTTTAGAGGGTAATCGTGATGGACCTAACCATCCATGCTGGAGAGACAATTAATCCAAAAGAAAATGTCGGGAAAGACAGAGCAACCTTTGTGAGTACCAAAAATATGTTGTGCCACGTTGCACAATATTAAAGGTGGAGAAACTTATTATGTTACAACAACGCACACTACATCTCTCCTTAGGATGCTTAGTTATGAAGCTATCTCCTCAACGTGTGGCTCACTATTAAAGGAGGGAGTAAAGAAAGTGCGCTACAACGGAGTACACCAAATCACTACCAAGATTGCTTAGTTATTAAGCAATGGGTTGTAGTATAGGCACGTGGGTGTGTCTGTCAGTCAGAGGTAGCTGAGTAGTCTGCACAGCTTTTAGTAGGAAGGTGCAGTCTTCAACTATGTGGGCTCAAAGTACGTGGCATCCTCTAACTGGCGAAGGTACGAGGCCAACGAAGGTATAACTTGTACGAAGATTTCACAGTTCACGATGGCACGTGGAGGAAGCTAAGGTGGCATTGTCTGATTGGAGACGGGAAGCGGCCAACGAAGGTACCATATTGACCAAGGACCATCGTATCTCGATAGAACAGAAGACAACAAAGATATCCCCGACACAAAGGATCTATACCCATCCTTACCACAAGAAAAGGGAGGAGAATCAGTTGGTTAGGAATTAGGGAAACTCTCTCTACTCTTTTCTCTCTACTTTGAGAGCTCCATACTCTCATTAATAGATCTCTCCTACCCTTTGTACCAACTTTGAAAAAAGCGGGGGTACAACAACCACACCCAATATTTCGCTTAACAATGCAGATGGACAAACTCCAATATACTTTCAAGGGAATCAACTAGACTCAATCTTAATAAAGTATATCAAAGAGTTTTATCTCTCTTTCTTGATTCAATTCTTTCTCAAGCAAATAGAAATCTGCGAGTCTAATTGAATACAAGAGAAATCACTTGAACGGTACCAAAGACCAATGTTCAAGGATGAATCAATTTCAATCAACAACCAAAGGTCAGATTTCCAATTGATTGATTCAAACGCACAACCTGTGATATTTCAATTATATAACAAAATATAATGCGGAATAGAAATAACACAGACACCAGAATTTTGTTAACGAGGAAATCGCAAATCCAGAAAAAACCCCTGGACCTAGTCCAGATTGAACACCACACTGTATTAAGCCGCTACAGAAAGTAGCCTATTACAAACTAACTTCGGTCTGGATGCTGTGGTTGAACCCCAATTAATCTCACACTGATTCAAGGTACAATTGCACTCCTTTACGTCTTTGATCCCACCAGGGATACTACGCACTTGATTCCCTTAGCCTGATCCTCACCCACAAGTAAGAGTTGCTACGACCCAAAGTCGAAGACTTTAATAAACAAATCAGTATCACACAGAAAAGTCTACATAAATACCTACAAGTTTTGTTCCGTCTCTCTCATGTAACCAAGGTCGCCCAATTAATGCATTATAGGATTCCACATCGACTATGCAAAACAAGATTTCAGTTGATAATCCTTTCAGTGGTATTCGCATACGAATTTCTCCTTTAGGTTTATTGGCAGTACCATTAAAACCATAAATCTTATAGGTTGAAGGTATCATATCTTCGTCTTTCCCTCCCATAGTCTTATAAGTGTGGTAAAAAAGAATGTTTACAGAGCTTCCAGTATCAATTAAGATTCTATTTATTGCCCATGAATTTTCTGCCCTATCATCTTCATCATCAACAGATTTTGGGTTAATCTCCAATCTTACCACTAATGGACTTTCATGCATCTCGCCACCCTCAGGTACCTCTTCTGCGGTAAAAGAAATAATCTGCGTTTGCCATTCTTTTAGTGGCGATGTCTTCGTGATGTTCATTACTTCTCTATTGTCAGCATCTCTTGCGAAAACCCTACTGAGAACACTATCATGAAAATCTTCAATTGTCCTGTACGAATGTACAATAGAGTTGCAGAACAAGTTTTTGGCCTTCGCTCCAACTTCTACTACAAACGTTTCTTTCCCTTTTGTTGTATTTACTCTGTGAATTTCTGGAGGTGTTGGTAATGGTTGAGTCTTCTCTTCACATTTTAAGAAATGATTTAGCTTCCATTGGTCTATCATTCTGAGGTTGATTCTTTTTATATTCCTACAATCATTCGTTAGGTGTCCATAAAAGTGGTGATAGGAACAAAATTCATGACTTCTGTCACCTGGAGGCGGTTCATTCCCCATGTTCCATGGTGCAGGTATGTTTTCCATTAGGATTATAGCTTCCCATATTTTCTCCACGCTAGCATTTAGTGGAGGCATCTTGATTTCTTCCCATACTACCCCATGACCTCACTTCCCTCTATGATAATTGTGTCTCTGACCTCCATAGGTTTCTTGCGGTTGATCAAGCCTTTGAATTTTATTATTTCCGCTACGGTTGTAGAAATTTCTTTCTCTTTCAAATTCTTCTTGATCGCGACTTCCCATGGCTACCAACTTTTGCTGACCATCATCCGGTATCATCATTCCTTGTTGACCTTGCGAGGTACTCGCCACAGTATTTATCAATTTGGGTAACAAACTTGCATTCGCAGCTCCTGAACTTGTATTCGCGACAGGGTATGATTCCATCTCATTTTGCTTTTCCTCTAGAGAAATATACTCCTCCTGAAGCTCTCGCAACTCGCCATTGTGATTGTATTCTTGACTCTAAAAATTTGAATATATAACAGATTTGTCGCGAACATAGCATTAATGAATGATAAGATGAGATATCTCTCCTCCACACGACCAGCCATTTCGCTACACATTGTCTTCCATCTCACAGTTAGATGCTTCAAACTTTCACCAACCCTTTGTTTTAACCCAAATACATCTTCAATACCAGGTCGCGAGGAATTATTACATATATATGCCCCTAAAAATATAGCCTGCAAGTGATTGAAAGATGTTATTGTATTCTTCGGTAGTCCTTCAAACCATTTCAAAGCTTCTCCTGTCAAACTTGATGCAAAATATTTGCACAATATAGCATCATAATTCTCCCATTGTAACATACATCTCATATAATCTTTGATATGCTATATAGCGCAAGTTGTTCCATCAAAAATGCTGGTTAATGTAGGTAAGTTGCACTTCGGTGGTATTCCTCCTAATTGTATCTCTTGTGTGAACGGAGTTTTCGCAGCTTCTTCTATGGCTTCATCCAACTGTCTCTTTCCTCCTCCCCTTTCTTGTTCATCATTCCTCTCATTTCGCCAATTCTCTCAAAATTTGTTCATTTACATCAATGTAAATCCATTGGTCTTTTTAGTTCCGCTTCTCTTCTCCTGCGTTCATGTCTATTTTGACTTTCTTGTTCATCATTCTCTTCTCGTCTTTTTCTGCGATCTTCTCCTTCATTTCTTTCACGAATTCGCACACCGTTATATCTATCAATTTCTATTCTTTGTTGCCTATCGGTTCTCCTTTGTACTCTTTCATATTCTTCATTGATATTACCATTGTTGCGATTTTGTTCTCGCCTTTTTTCTCGATTATCATGATTATTCTGCCGAATTGCCTCTTCTAACTCCCCTGTTCTTCCATTTCTCGCTCTCAATCTTTCTCTCTCGCAGGCTAGACGTGCTTGTTCAACATAGTGTCTTTCAATTTCATCTTCAATCTCTTTTTGCTTCCTCCGTGCTTCTCTTCCATGCAATATCCTTCTTCCTTCTTCCTGATTTTCTTCATCAACTGGATTATTCTGCCCCTGATGCTGCCTATTTCCTTGATTTCCATCATTCTGCCTATTTTGAAGATTCTCGGGACGTGGGATATAACGATCTTCCATCATCTCTCTTCTCTCGCAATGTTCTATGCCTGGATTTTGCGCTTCTTCTTGGTTTTCTTCACAAGAGCATTTTTCATGTAGGTAAAATTCTCCTTCTTTCCTCTCTAACTGATCTTGAGCTTGACCTTGTAGTGCTTCTCGACCTTCTGTTTTGCAATCTCATGTTTTTCATCCTCAATTCATGATTTTGTCTTGTCAAATTTGCACGTTCCTCTGCCTCTAATCGTATTTCTTCATGTATTGTTTGTCTCAATGCCTCTAATGCTGCAATCTCTTCATTTACATGAATTATTTCTCCAATCCCTTCTCGGTCTCTCTCCTCTTGTCCATTGTTTACCAATTGTTGTTCTTCTCCCCTTTCGTCCACAGAATCTGATCTCCAAGTATGCACGCTTACTCTATCATAATCCATAGTTCTATTCACTACTGGTTAAATTGGTGATTGAATTTGATTTTCTTCATTATTCCTTATGTTCATTCTTGAGGATTCTCCCATTTCATTTCTCCCTTCTCCAAAGAAGTCTCCTACTCCTTCTAACAGTTGTTGGTTGCTCGGATGCATTTCTTCTTCTAGCCATTTCTTAATTTTGGTAAATCTTTGAAAATTATATGAAATTCCTTCCCTACTACTCCAAATTCTTTCAAATCACGATGTCAATCCTTCCTTTCTCCCTGTTTAGCTCCAATATGTAGTTGCGGAAACCCTACACTACACCCCCTCACAAGAATCCACAAACTAAGCCATTGAAGATGAACAACTATGATTTTTATTGATTAATTCCTTGAATGTTTACAAGATAAAATAGAAATGAGCTAAAGAAATTACAATCACTACAAACTTTCTCTCTAATGACTTGCCTAACACTCGGAAAAGATCTCTCCCAATGATTTGTTCAACTCTTTATATAGGGTAGTACATAGTGGATGACAGCTAAGCTGTCCTTTATTTTCGGGAATGATTTGCGAAATATCGCAAGTCTACAAATATATAATCTCGCAACTCTCCTAGATCTCACTAGGTCTTCACATCTTTCTCGTGTTTTAGCTATCGTCATTCATTGCGTCATTTATATTACTCATTTGCGACACTTTCGCAATGCTGTCGTTTATTGATCTCGCGAAGTATTGATGTCGCGATATTCTGATCCTACAAATATAAAAAATCCTCCAATCAAAATGCATCATGTGTCAAATCTCATAGTCAATATCTTAATTATTATTTCCAACCATAAAGAATAATATTCTTTCCCAAATCTTCATATATTCCATTACTCGACATCATAAAGAAATATTTTCTTCATTAAACAAAATATCTATAAATATCTTGCACATGGTCTCCACACGCCATGACACATTTCTACGCCCATATCCAAATAATTGGCCCAATAATTCTTTATATTTCCTTTTGGGCCTAACCCATCAAATCACTTCATTTCTCTAGCGTAATTCAGCATTTTATTCCATAGAACTTTATTTCCTAAAAACTGCAAACTAAATAAAAACCATTAACTATGTACAAAATAAAGAACTAAATAAATGTAAATTTGAGTAGTAAATATGTAAGAATTAAGCACTTATCGGTTCATGTTCACCTTGATTTATCAAAAGACGAAACAAAACTTCATAGGTACTTCGTGGGAGACAGATTTATCTATCAGACTTATCTGTGGGAGACAGATTTGTTTATAAGTCCTCGACTTTGTGGTAGGTCTGTAAAAGAGCTTTCCTACGTTAAACTGCAAGTGCACAGCGCCTGTTGGAGGCGTGGCAAGGGGCATGCAGTCGATCCACGAGACTTGGGTTGCTGTATGGTTAATCTAGGGCTTACTAAACCGAATTCAAAGAAGTGTAACACAAATATGGTTGGTTTGGTGTCGAAACGACAAGTTGAAGATGCTTTTATGACTCAAAACTAAGGCAATAAATGACTTGTAAACAAGTTGTTGAGTTACTAGGATGGTTGATTCCACCACCTGACCCTAAGCTAAGGCAATATCTAGTTAATTTATGCTCTTGATTCCTTTCAGGGAAGGATAAAATGGAAAATGTATTATCTTTTCTTGCTAACTCACTCCTAGTATAGCTTGTCTTCTTACAAGACAAACTATCACAAGTTAATTAGTCTCAACTAGATAATTCATTCATCCTAAGACATTAAAGCACTCCAAGAACACAAATATGAACAAGGATTAACTCATCATAGGATTAAGGGTTTCTTCTACACCCTAGTAATGTAGTTTAGAACATAATTAAGATAATTAAAAACACAAATCAAACTAGAGTGGTGCTCTGGCTAATCCAGGCATAAGTTCAAACATACACAGTTCACCTATTTATACATGCAAAGAGAAAACAAAACCCTAATTTTGTCAAAACAGAAATTAAAAACAAACCCAATCGCCCATACTCTCTGAATCGCTTGTCGGCTCTGTTCAATCGGCTCTGAGAACTCCTTATTTTGATTTTCCCCAAATATTGATGAAACCCTAACCTAATTCCTTCTATCTCTCACTTAGCTTCTAGGGGTAGAAGCTATGAGTGAAATAGAAGCAAGTAGGAGGTGATGGCGGAGGCGGCTGCGCTGTTGGTGGCTGGTGCGGCTATGGCAGGAGATGGAGAAGAAGATGGCTCTGCCATTTTTGGTCGGGAGAAGAGGTGAGGTAATGGGTTCTCTGAGATGGTCGGGTGAGGAAGAAGAAAGAGAAAGTGAAAATGAGAATAGGGTTTTGGTCGATTGGTAAGGGTAATGGTGGTTTTGTTGTGTAGCGGGAGCAGCGAGGAATGATGGGAAGGATGGAGCGAGCGTTGGATGTTGAAGGAGCAAATCTGACGGCTCAGAGGGAACGGGTTCGGATCCGGGTCGTGGCTAGCTCAAGCCATGTCTTGTAAATGGGTTGCTACTTGTTGGGTTGCAACAAGATGCGCGCGCGGCTTTGGCTTTTTGCTCCATAGACGCTTGCCTCCAATTTTCTGCTCTTTTGGCTCCTCCATTTCTCCGAACTTTATTTATTATCTAAAAACACAAAATTAATTAGTACAAATATTTATTCTTGAAAACAAGGAAAACACAAATGCAGGATAATATCTCGATTTCGAGCACAAAAGATGAGTTAAATGCTAATAAATAGATGTAGAAATATGCAATATTTGGCACTCATCAAATACCCCCAAACCTGAATTTTACTTGTCCTCAAGTGAAACAGAAATTAGGAAATCCTAACTATACCCCTATCGCAGTCTCTCGAATGCATTTAGCGTATGCACTAAGCCTTTAAACCCCTAGGTGTCCCTAGTGGACGAGTTGTAGTCTCGTGAGGGTTTACCAGAGGTGTACCCACAAAACCTTCTCCAACTTCAGAGTGTAAAAGAGTCTCAAGCATCCAAGGAGCTATGAAGACATAGAGTTTTTGCATGCTAGTAACACGAAGTTAGGACTACCAAAGAACGCATTCTCATCCTTAAGTGCTGAGCGAGAAATAACCATACCATATGAAAGAATTCGGATTTGATTGTGATCATAAGCCTCGACTTCTGCCTCACCATTAGGGTTTTATGATAATTGCACTCAAAAAGACCGCTTTTTAGTCTCTCATGTGTGCAGGCAGGAATGAAGAGAGAAATCCCCGCACATGTTGTAGGTGAGAAGGATAACCTTCCGAAATAATTTCTGGAGACTCCACAGAGTTGTGGACAAAAAGAATCTTTTCTGATGATCTCTAGGAAAGGAAATCAACCATTAGCAAGGATGGGAGTACTCACTTACCTTCTCACCCGATCGGCAATTAATATCACTCTCTCAGCATTCATAGAAACGTCTTCAATCTTCGGTCTTCGGTCTTCAACTGTTGATGATGAACTTCTGAACTTCACAAAAATTTGACAAACATTTTTTTTTTTTAAGTACATTAATTACATAAAAATAACAACAATGAAACTACTAACTCAATTATTTTTTTATTTTTTTTTCTTAAACATGAAATGAAAATAACAATAAAACTTGTATTGCCTTGATTTCATAAACTTCACTAATTCTCATCCTATTTTCTTTTCTTTTCTTTGCACGTAAACCTTGGACTATATCAACTTTTCCTTCAAATATTCTGATGTTGCTCCGCTTGCTGACGATGATGTGTTTCTATGGGTCCGCTGATTGAGAGAGAGAGTGATGCTAACTGCAAATCGATATTTAGAAGGAGTTTTCATCTTTAAACGTCACCCTCATGATCGACAAAATTAGCACTCAAGAGATCAAAAATAGTGCTGAAAGTGGTTCGAAGTTGGGTAGCTCACCATTCCTACCCTAATTGACGTACGGTGACACACACTCTAACAAATTTTCTAGAAAGTTGCAAAAAATTGAAGGTTGGTGCCTCACTTGATGTAAAATGGGTAGTCTCCACTATGGGTGATCACAATTCTACTACCGAATATCTAAACAACACCTAATTCGCCCTCCGGTATGGTTAAATCCAACTTTAACGCTCTAATCAACTAAGAAACCCGATTGTGTTCTCCAATACTTCCAAGTTCTGTTATTTCGGTCAGACTCTTTATGTAAACAAAGCTAGAAGCATGCTAGTGACTCTAAAATTTCTAAAAGTTGGAGGTTTTTATTTACAAAGAGTTTTGAATTTTTTTTTTTTTTTTTTTTTTTTTTAACAAAGACTAAAAACTCTACATGCAAATGCACCCCCAAACCTAAATCAAACATTGTCCTCAATGTGTCAACAGATGATAAAAATTCTAAACAGTCACATACCATGAGAACTATGCTGATAAGAGAAAAGGGAAGAGATTACCGGATGTCGGCGAGCGAGGTTAGAGCTTCATTTGTCAAGGCTAGAATCCAACATTATCAGTGGAGATCATATCGGATTAGCATAATATATGCGCAAGAAGACTCAACCGATTCAAGAAAGAAAATTTAACAAGTCCTACTGGATTATATACAATGAAAATTCACCATACACCAACAATCTAAAGAGTTGAGGATCAACCCAAAAGACAATATGTACAAACATCAACAGCCTTACACAGATATAACATGAGAGTGTAGGAAAGATTGCATACGTGAACAAGTTACCCCCAAACCTAAACTTGTCAACAGATGTGTTCTTGAGCACAAAATCTTGCAATTTTAAAGGTACATCATGCAAAAGGTCTAACTCAAAATGAGTTTTGCTAAGAACATAAGTGATATACACATTCCAACTGTGGCTCCTTAAAAGTGTTATACTTTGATGCAAAATAGTCCGAAAGGACTTGGGAAGCACAAAGCTCTAGGCCTAAATTAGGCATTTTCAGAAAAGTTGGTTTTGCAATTTTGTTACAAACTACACCTAGGTTTGGTGGAAGAGTTTCAATCTGTTCCTTAGGAGAGAGATTAGGTACATCTAAGTTGTTTTCATGTATAAGATCATTTGCACCATCACACACTTTCCTAAGGTCAGAAGAAAAAGGTAAATCATGTTCACCTGCATAGAACAATTCATCAATCTCCATGTCATAATCATCAGAAGAGGCAACATATTGTGACATGGGCAGGGAATCAGACACAAAAATAATATCATGATCCATAAGAATATTAGTGTCAACAGAAGATTCATCCTTTCTTAATTCACAAACAAGTTGTGTAGCATGCTCATTTTCACAGGACAATTGCACAGGCTCCAATTCAGCAGCACAAGTATGAATATTAGAAGAAGCATCATTCATAAGGTTCACAGAAGAGAAGCTTAATGTCTCTGAACCTAAAGATTCCACTACATTTTCAAAGTACACATGCTCTTCATATTCATCATCATCATCATCATCATAACACTGCATTTCCCTATTCAAAATTGTAGTATTTCCAGTGTACTCATCTACCTCTAAATTAGGTTCATATTCAGTGTTAGTTGCATGAGTAGGAATAGAAACACTATTTTCGAGATTTTCTTTATTAGGGACAACAATCATCCTATCATAAACTTCCCTCCATTCTTCTTTTTCTAAATGAATCAGGTTCATCTTTAAGAACAAGTAACATTGTTCAAGGGAAGGAGAGTCTTCAATAGTGGGTATCCTTGTTTCATATGAATGATCATTATATGGTTGTGCACATGGTTCACTACACAAGGAAAACTCATACATGTTGCTATATGGATGATCATGCATTGCATTCAATTCAAACCTAGCATTGTTTTGCTCTATGAGGTTTTCTTCCACTGAGTGCATATAAGAGGTCGGGGGAGTATAACATTGTTCATCCTCCCATGGTGGTTGATGATACATGTGGTCATAATGATTAGGGTATGAGTATTCAAAGTCAGGGCCCTGAGAAGGTTCATAGTATTCCCTAAAATCATCATGGACTTGTGGGAGTTCATACCGTGAGGCATGCCCATAAGCAAGCTCCCACGATGGATTTGTTTCCATCCCCGATTACGGGCAAAAATCCTGACATGGTCTAGCAACTCAATTTGAACTCAAAAAGAAGCATAGCTTAGCACACATCAAACATGTTTAACCAATGATGTCTCAACACAGGAAAGCTAAGCCCACAGGGGTGCAAAATGTTGTTGCAAATGTGCAGCCCAAGTTGTTATGCAAAGCCCAGCTGTTGTGGGCTCAGTTTTGGTTTAAGTGGGCTTCAGTTTTTGGTTTTAGTGGGTTTTGGTTTATGTGGGCTTTGTTTGTGTGGGTTTTGGTTTGTTGCACAATGGGCTTTGGTTTATGTGGGTTTTGGTTTATGTGGGGAACAAGTTGCACATGCCCGGTTTATGGGTTCCAGCCCAGCTTATGTGGAGGTTGGGCTTGGCAGGTTTACAGCCCAGTGGGACTGGGTTTCAGCTTGTGCACAGATTGGCAAGGAACAGAGCCCAGTGATTGGGCTTCAGTTTGTGTGCAGCCTAGTTGTTGCACAGCTCAGTCTATGTGGGCAGTTTACACAGGTCACAGCACAGCTTTAGAGCACAGATCAACACAGCTATTTGTAATTCAGCTCAGCCTATGATGTTAACACAGGGAACAACAAACTCACAAGAATGACACTCAATTTCTAACACACAGGGAGACACAAAGACAAGGAACTTATGCACAAGACAACAGACTACACAAAGACTTAGCATGTTTGTGCGAGTCACGGCGCAGGAGGTGAACAAGGAGAGTGAAAACAGTGTGGAGTGCACAGGGTGAAGGGATGTGCTCACTCAGGGTGAAGCATGTGCTAGGTTGTGTGTTTGAAAAACAAGTTAAAACTCATTCAAGTACCACAAGGCCCACACACAATTTATAGATGCAACAGATGAGCAATTTCTAACAGATTTAGCAGGGTGTCAACCGGTTCAGTTGATGTCACTCTTCACAGGTTAATGCTCCAAAATTTTCAGGGCATGTGATTCACAGTATCAGTTGATAGGGCATCAACAGGCTCACAGATGATCACACAAGGGTGAAGATGGCTCTAGTTGACTGAGTATAGCATGCAAAAGGGTCTGTCACAGCTTGGCTCAACAGGGTTGGCAGGGTCAACTAGGTTAGTTGATACCAACCAGCCCAGTTGATGTCAACAGGGTTTGCAGCAAATTTTGTTATCCAAGTGGTAGCTCAAACTCACAGCTGCAGGGGCTGGAGTCAAGCACAGGGTTCAGTTATGGAGCAATCACTTGGGATGGCAGCTGGTTTATCATGGGAGCAAGGCTCAGCATTCACACAGGTTGGCCACAGAACATGTTATGCATACATTCAGGGAAGTAATGGCTCACAAACAAAGATGCTCAGCACAATTGCAATCATGCACAGATTATCACTTGTTCACAAATGCAATAATACAACAGATGGATAACTTCACAAATGCAACAACAGATGACAAAGTCAGCACTACAGGGCACTTGACTTGAAACCCAATGTCAACTGTGTTGGTTGATAATTTTCAGAGATTATGCACATGGATGACAGGATCTCACAGATGTGGTTGAATCAGCACATGAACAATACAGATTATGCTTAGGTCACACAGGGGAGTAGTTGGCTCAACAGAGGTTGTGGGATTTCAACTGGGATTTTCACACATGGGAGTAGTTGGCTCAGGTCACACATGATCAATACAGATCAGCACATGTCAACAGTCTGAGTTGATGTCAACTGTTGCAGTTGACTTCAACTGGGATTTTCAGCTAACTTGGCTATCCAAGTAGCAGCTCAACTCACAGCTACAGGGGCTGGAGTTGAGCACAGAACACACAGGACAAGTGAAACTTTGAGTACTACCTAGCAAGAGTTTTTAACATGTACAGTATCAGGGCAGCAAGTTTATCGAGCTTCAAGGTAATGCTTGGCAGGGTGGCTACTCTGTCATGTTATGGGGAATGAAATGTCACGGAACTCAGGCAGCTAACACACACCACAAGGTTCGGCTAGTACATGGACTGTTGATCACAGAAAGAGACCAACCAGTTTAAGCAAGGCTTAGATGATGTGGGTATTGATTAGCAGAGTGACTAGGTTATTTGTGGTTTGTCATTCAAGCAGGTATAAAGTATAAAAGGGTTCTAGAATGACCAACCGGGTTTAGCCCAAATAGCAACCGTGTATGCTCCTTCTATCGCTTTTCCTTGCTTCGCAAAGAAGTGTAGCATGCACTGCTGGCTCAATCAATCGGCCGTGCTCGAAGTATGCAATCCTCAAACGAACAATGAAGACAGGTGGTGATGGAAAGTAAACTAACTAGATGATGCACAGATAAATGAAGAATTAGGCTAACAAAAATAACAACAACATTATAAGGCAATGATGTAGGTAACTTACTTGAAAGACAGCTTAAAGATGCAACTACAACTAAATTATAACTACAGATGCTTTTATCTAAGTTATACTACAATGATATAAGGAGTGCAAGCTAATATGTACAATGGTGGGATGAAAATCAGTAAAGCAAGCAAGCAAGAATCGACAAAGCACACGCCAAGTCCCCGGCAGCGGCGCCAAAAACTTGGTAGGTCTGTAAAAGAGCTTTCCTACGTTAAACTGTAAGTACATAGCGCCTGTTGGAGGCGTGGAAAGTACAGGTCGATCCCATAGAGACTTGGGTTGCTGTATGGTTAATCTAGGGCTTACTAAACTGAATTCAAAGAAGTGTAACACAAATATGGTTGGTTTGGTGTCGAAACGACAAGTTGAAGATGCTGTGACTCAAAACTAAGGCAATAAATGACTTGTAAACAAGTTGTTGAGTTACTAGGATGGTTGATTCCACCACCTGTGTAGGATCATAATATCACAATGAATAGGGTTCGCGGGATCAATAAACGACGGTACCGCGAGGGAGTCGCAGGGAACTAAAATGAACGACGCAATGAGAAACGACACACAAAACAATTGAGAGACATGGAACCTGGCGAGGGTTAAGAAGTGTCGCGAGATTGAATAAGTTGTACACTGGCGACACTTCGCGAGACATTCCCGAAAATAAAGGATAGCTTAGCTGTCATCCACTATGTATTACCCTATATAAAGGGTCGAGTGAGTCTGTTGTAAGGGAGGATCTTTTTAGAATTGTTAGGCAAGTCATTAGGAGAGAGAAAGTTTAAGAGTGTTTTATTTGCTAAGTGTAATTCTACTTTTCTTGTGTAGAACTCATGAAATTAATCAATAAACATTCTCAATTATGCAACTTTCAATGGACTAATTAATCGAAATATAGTGAGGGGTGTAGTGTGGGAAAACCTGCTACTACATATGCGCTAGAAACAGGGACGAGCAGTGATTGACGAAGAAATTGGAAAGAATTTGGATTAACAGAGAAGAGATTCGAAAAGATACTCAAGAATTCATTGAAAAAGAAAGATGGCTAGAAGAAGAAACGTCAGGAGCAACCAACGATTGTAAGAAGAAGTGGGAGACTTGTTTGGAGAAAGGAGGAATGAAACAGAGAATCATCAAGGATGAACATGAGAAATGATGAAGAAGGTCAAAACCGACCACCAATCTCCCCAGTAGCAAACGCGGCTGTGGGATTATGATAGAGTAAGTGTGCATACTTGGAGATCTGATTCGAAGACGAGAGAAAGAGGAGCAAGCGGAATTGGTGAACAATGGACAAGGAGAACAAGGAATGAATGGAGAAATGAACCCAGGAAACGAAGAAATGGCAGCGTTAGAAAGATTGAGACAAACAATACATGAGGAGAGACGGCTAGAGGCAGAGGAACGAGCAAACTTGACAAGAGAGAATCATGAATTGAGGATGGAAAATATAAGGTTACAAAATAGGAGATCTAGAAGTAGCGTGAGATCAAGTTCTAGATCGAACGAGAGAAGAAAGAAGAAGAGTCTTACCAACGGAGAATACCGAGGAAGAAACACAAGATCCAGGACGCAGAGCATGGCGAGAGAAGAAGAGAAATAGAAGATCGTTATATTCCTCACCGAAAATCTTCAAAATGAGCGAAATAGGAAAATCAAGAAAACATGCAACTCCAAGGGCCGAATGACCCAAATTACCTGAAGGAAGAACAATCCCGCACGGAGAGAAGAATTGAGAAGAAACCGAGAAATCGAGGATGACATTGAGAGACACTACATAGAACAAGCGCGACTAGCTCGCGAAAGAGAAAGAATGAGAGCAGAAATGGAAAATCAAGAGATGGAGGAAGCAATCCGGCAGAATAACCATGACAACCGCGAGAGAAGAAGGGAACAAAATCGTACCAATAGAAATATTAATGAAGAATATGAGAGGGTGCAGATGATGAGAGCTGAGAGGCCACCAAGAAGAGAAAAACAACCGATATAATGGCGTGCGAATTATCGAAAGAAACGAAGAAGAGCGTCGCGAGGAAAGAGGAGAAGAAAATAACGAACAAGAAGGTCAAAATAGACACGAGCGAATGAGGAGAGAAGCAGAGCTAAAAAGACCAGTAGAATCAAATTCTGAGGCAAATGAACAAATCTTAAGAGAACTAGCTGAAATGAGAGGATTACTGAACAATAGAAGAGAAGGAGGAAGGAGACAACTGGACGAAGCCATCGCAGAAGCCGCGAAGAATCCCTTCACGCTAGAAGTACAAATGGGAGGAATACCTCCTAAGTGCAATCTACCTGCATTAACCAACATCTTTGATGGAACAACCTGTGCGATACAGCATATTAAGGCTTATATGAGATGTATGTTACAATGGGAGAATCATGATGCCATATTGTGCAAATATTTCGCATCAAGCTTAGTAGGAGAAGCATTAAAATGGTTTGAAGGTCTGCCGAGGAACACAATCACATCATTTAACCATTTACAAGCCACCTTCCTAGGAGCATACATAAGTAACAACTCTTCGCGACCAGGTATTGAAGATGTATTCGGGTTGAAACAAAGGATTGGCGAGAGCTTAAGGCAGTTGACAGTAAGATGGAGGACCATGTGTAGCGAAATGGCAGGACGGGTTGAGGAGAGATATCTCATACTCTCATTTGTGAATGCTCTCTTTGCGACTAACTTGTTATACATTCAAATTTTTAGAGTCAAAAATACAATCACGATGGCAGAACTGCGAGAATTACAGGAAGAATATATCGCCTTAGAAGAAAGACAGAATGAAATGAATTCTTATCCATTGCGAACACAAACTCGAATGCTGCGAACGCAAGCTTGTTACCTCGATTCATCAATACAAATGGCGAGCACTTCGCAAGGACAAGAGCAAGGAGAGCTGATGAGGGACAGCAGAAGATAGTAGCCATGGGAAGCCACGATCAAGAGGAGTTTGAGCGAGAGAGAAACTACCACAACCGTAACAGCAATAATAAGATTCAGAGGTTAGATCACATGCATGAAACTTATGGTGGACGAAGGCAAAATAACCATGGAGGGCAGAGAAGTCATAGAACAGTATGGGAACAGATTAGGATGCCTCCACTGAATGCTAGCGTTGAAAAGATCTGGGAAGCTATACTTGTGATGGAAAATGTACCAGCACCTTGGAATGTTGGAATGGAACCACCGCTGGAGACGAGAGTCATGAGTTTTGTTCTTACCATCGCTTCCATGGGCATCAAACGAACGATTGTAGAAACATAAAAAGAATTATTCTCGGGATGATTGATCGGGGAAGCTGAATCACTTTCTAAAGGGAGAAGAAACAGGTCAGACATTACCACCACCACCAGAGGTGCATAGGACAGTGTCAGCGAAAGGAAAGGAAACATTTGTGATAGAAGTAGGAACAAAAGCTAAGAATTTGAATTGCAACTCTATCGTCCACTCTTATCGCACTATCGAAGATTTTCATGACAACGTGCTCAGTAGAGTCTTCGCGAGAGACGCTAATGATAAAGAAATAATGAGTCCAAGAGAACGACGCAGATTAGAAAAGTGGCAATTGAAGACTATTTCTTTCTCTGCAGATGAAGTACCAAAAGGGAGAGAAACACATGATAGTCCGTTGGTGGTGAAACTAGAGATTAACCCAAGACCAGTTGATGGAGAAGATGATGAAGCAGAAGCTTGTTGGGCGATCAACCGAATCCTGATCGATACTGGAAGTTCGGTGAATATACTTTTTTACCATACCTATAAGACGATGGGAGGAAAGGACGAGGATTTGATCCCCTCGACATACAAGATATATGGCTTTAATGGCACCGCAAACAAGCCAAAGGGAGAGGTTCACATGAGAATACCTCTACAAGGATTGTCAACTGATGTTTTATTTTGTGTGGTTGATGTGGAATCCCCGTATAATGCACTAATTGGGAGGCCATGGCTTCATGAAATCTTGGGAGTCGCCTCAACCTACCATCAGTGCATAAAATTTCCACACCCAAGTGGCATTGGTATCATCCAGGGAGATTGGAAGGAGTCGCAACAGTGCCATGAGGTCGATATAGAAAACTGCGAAGAAAGAAGTGCCAAAAGAAAGGGTTGGAAGCAACATGTGAAAAATGAACAGAGAAAGGAAAAACTGATGGTAGATGCTATAGAAGTGAGGGCTGAACATACCCCGCGAGGTGAATGCTTAGAGACAGATCAATATTATAACAATGGAGAAGCAAAAGATATGAGGAACAAAAGGCATAAGAAGTGAATAATCAATAACGACGGGATGCAAAGTAACAAAATGAAGTAATGATGTGCGAGAATCTCGCAGCCAAGAGTGAAATGAGAATACGACTAAGAAAGAAAAGTGAAATATAACAAGTGAAACAGAACTGTGCGAATACTTCGCAAACAAATATCAGCAAATAATGAAACATGAATGATTGAATGATTTAACAAATATAAATGCGCAAATGAATGGGACGAACCTTTATGGCGTACACCCTAGTTCGCGAATAAAATTTCGTAAAGAGGCAAATGTAAGACCTAAAGTGCGTCATATAAGGGGTATCTCTCGCCGTGGTTCAGGGGGGAAGGTTACACCGCTCCCGAAGCTTGGAACCATGAAAATTTGGGGCCCATGAAAGCCTATCCGGAAGAGGTACCTTGGATTCCCAACTATATATGTAGGTTATACCTGGTTGGGCGACCGAGGGTCTCTTCTTAGGAGTCGATGTATGCACAAGGCGCCGAGGTACACGGTTGAGCCGAGTGCCCGGATGGATGAACCTACCCCCGGCCATTCTTGGCAAGTCTTGGCATGCGTTGCACTCGCCCGAAGAAAACTCCACTTAGGGTGCAGTCTCGTAACCATAAACCCTATAGGTATAAGGGATAAGAGATGCACAAACAACCGGTTGTTGTTAAGACCGGATGGGAGGAGCTAGTCTTGTATGGCCGATGTTTCGCCTCCTTGAAGGGGCAACCGGGGAGATGATAAGGGCGGTGCTCTCCATTAGGGGGGGTGCCAAAACAGACGCAAATGTCATGAGGCTTTGTTTTCGCAAGAAGACTTAGGCTTATCATATTTGTGCAATGATCCTGCAGAGGCAATAATACTAACGCGAGGGTAAGGCGAGATCAATGGGTCTTTACATGAAAGTGTACGGACGTCCTGCGATTTCGTCGCACGGCGCAATGTCATGGGGCTTTATATTCGCAAGGATGTTTAGGCCTGTCATATTGTCGCAACAAAAACATCTGCAAGAGGCAAAAATACTTGAAAAATGATAAGGCAAGATCAATGGGTCATTACATACAAGTGTAAAGACGTCCTGCGATTTTGCCGCAATGAACGGTGGCAGGGGAGGACCTCTAATTAGGGAGGTCTGACTTGGAAGACCACACAAAATGATAAGGCAAGGTCAATGGGCCTTTGCATGAAAGTGTAGAGGCGGCCTGCGACCTTGTCGCAGCAAGAGGAGATAGAATTCTCAATTCATAAAGATATCTGCGACCTCGCCGCGGCTATACATTTCAATAACACTAAAATTATTATTCAACAAAATACATGAGGATAATTAACTTCTTCCATCAGAAGATGAATACCAGAGGAAAGAGTTATACATCAATAAAGATAGTCAATTATATTACAAGGAAGAACTAACAAAAAAGGGGAGTGAAGATTGAATTCATGAAAAAAAGAGTTCACTATAACAAAGATACAAAGAATGTACGGAATATTACACGCAAAGAAAAGAAAACAAAAAGAATTACATCTTGGGTGATTCTTCTTCTTCATCCGATTCATCAGTTTTATTATTCTCGTCGCGAAATTTTCTTCTTCACCACTTCACTATCGAAACATCTGAGGACAGGCAAGTTCTCAGGAACCTTTTCAAGAAGCCGAGGATATGTATGCGCAGAGGGATGTTCGGTGTTTACAAACATACTCCATGGCTCCATTGCGAAAACGAACGACATCATTACTAAAGTTCTCCACTGTTGTTTCAAATTGTTTCTTCAACTTGGAATACTTGTTATTACGAAGGGAGAGATTCTTGGCGAGTTGTTGTTTTTCAGTTTCGAGTTCTTCAATTCTCGCTGGAAAATTCCCGGCGAGTTGCTCTTTTTCAGATTCAAGCTCTCTAATTCTAACCTGAAGCCTCTTCTCAGATTCTGCAAATAAGAAACAACAAGTTAACAATTTACAAGTAATATTACGGAAATAAGAAGCAGTAAGGTATAATAAGCAACCTTCTCTGTCAGATATCATATCTTTAACCAAGGAAGTATGCTCGGCGTGAAGACTAACATCAACACCTAGGTTATTTCGGGCGTTATCTAAAACTTTCGCAGCCCAGGCGAATTCATCATCATTATTTATAACAAGGAGCGAACGAATCTGATCTTCTCGCTCACTAAGTAAGGAATTCTGGCGAAGCAATTCATCTCGCTCAATTTGTAGCTCAAGAAGAGATTTTTGAAATGTTGCTAATGCTTGAGCACCATTGTTAGCAATGCGGTCTTTGTCATCTATGTGATCACTAATTTTCTTCCTCAAAATTTTGATTTCTTTACGAGACTCAAGAAACATTTGTTTAAATTGGTTGGCCGCACTTAAACCAGATCTATGTTCAATCTCTAAAAGGCGATATTTGGTCCAAGTTCATCTAATGAAAGAGAGTTAATTTTGTTCAAGAACTACTTAAAGAAGTGTTGAGATGAGCGAGAAGAAGGTTATTATCCATAGGTTCGGGATATGTATGGAGAAGAATAGCTTCATCGGAGAGATTATATACGTCTCGAAAGTAATAAGTTAGGTGGCAATACACGACCAATAAAATAAAGATAATAAAAGAAGGCAAATATTATACCATAAAGTTCTTTGATTAGCATTTTGAAGGGTGGATACCCTCTCTTTTGAGAGTCAAGTTCGGTATTTAACTTTTGAATCGTCTCGTCTTTATCGCGAGATAACGCAGCTTGATCTCCAATTCTCGAATCTTCTTGCTCAATTGCGAATTCTTCTTCTCAAGATTGTTGCGTCTTCTCTCAAGATCTCGAGGCAACTACAAAAGAAGACCTTCCAACCTATGAAAGAAGATAGAAAAGCCGTTAATACATATACAACAATATAAAGCCAATGGGGAGATATGATTGTATACATACCAAGGATCCAAGCGCATTCAAGAAGTCGGAGACATAGTTTCTAGAGACTCCATTGAAAGAATCATTGCCCTCCAGGAGAGTGGCATTGCACACGTTTGCGAGTCCCGCAAAGAGAAGCTAGGGGAGCATCTCCCATTCCTTGGAAAGAATCGAGAAGATACTAGACAACCTGACCCATAGAAGAATCATTAACGGGGTCCTTGTAGCGAGAGAGCGATTGGAATCATGGTCATCTTCATCAAGACTCGAGTTTGAGCTAAGGCGAGAAGAGGATTGGACCTTCCGCTTCTTAGTTAAGGGGGCAGAGGGATTTACCCTTGCGAGCGACAGTCTTACCCTTACTTCTAGTCTTCGCAGCAACAACTTTTCCAACTTCAGCCTTCGCAAATGTGTAAAGTTGAGAAACAGAGGCAATAGTATTGTTTTAAAAAAAAAAAAAAAAAAAAAAAAAAAAAAAAAAAAAAGGAAATGCTTCTTACTTCACTCATGCGATCGAAGCAATGTCAAGGTATCCTCCGACGGATCCCTTTTGTAGCTTCTTTTCAACCTCGGTTATCTCAAAGATTTCACAAGCTCAAAGAATCGTAAAAGGAAGTTGCGAAAGCAAAAATTTGGAGTAGAAACATACTTCTTTTTCCTTCTCGTGCCATTTGAATTCCCAAGGATGATACGCTGAGATTCGCAGGAAGAATATGCGAGCCCTCGATGTAAGGACCATTTAAGATCAAGGGTACGACCCACCATTTCTCGTCTTTGGAATGACGAGGAGAGGAATTATTACAGGGTGCCAATCAATATCTTGCATGAGTAATTTATCTTCAGAGACATTATTATTTTCTTGAATTTAACGCCCCAAATGAGATCTCGCATTCATCATAGTTATCACCGAGTAATTTTCAAAAAAGTTTTCCACAAAGTGTATTTTTCAATGACTATTTCCAAATCTGCGAATTTGGGATTTACGCGGAATTAGGGTATAAAGATCCTTTGCCTCGCACTCGCGGTTCGCGAACTCAAGCATCAAAGAATACAATCGCCACTTAATTGATAAACGACTGAGAGAATTTTTCATGGGCCAAAATTTCATAAAATAAAGGCAACTCGGGATTGTACAAGGGAATAGGAAGTCCCGCGAGAAGTCGAATTTGAGTGAGACTATAATTTTTGATCATCACATTGATGATCGGAGAAAAGATTTACGAAAGAATGGATGAGAGTTCTTGATCAGGAATGGTTGACAGAGTAAAACCCTTCTCGTGCAACTTCTGTTGAACTTCTTCAAAAGAAGTTTTGTATCCACGACTGATGGAAGTCATTTATCAGTATGGGAATGGATGAAAGATTGGAGATTAAAAACAGTAGCTAGAAAGGATGAAGGAAAGCTTTGCAGAGCAGAGCGCAAATTGCGGAAGGAGAGAATCAATGAAAAGTTGCGGGAGACAAACTAAAAGATGAAAAGAAGGGGAAGAGAAAATTATATATAGGGGAAAAGAGCCTCGAGAAAACAAGGTCATTTAATGCGAAGAGACATGAACGGTCAAGAAAAAGTGGTTGAAAGAGACGTGTCAAGAAATGATAGTAATAATCAAAATCCGTGTAAAAGTACAAAAACTCAAGATAAGAAGTCGCGGCAACAATATTGTAAAAAATCTCATGGTACTCTTCCCTCGCAGAGAGATAAGAGATGATACTTCATATATACCTCAAAGAAGCTCTCTAACTTCGCAAAAGAATAGAGGCAAGTACGTACTTTTCAAGTCCAGTATTCTTTCGCTCGTTCCTTCATCAAGACCAAAGATTATTACAACAATGATTTTTCCTTAAAAATCGCTCTTCAAGCAATATTCAAGGAAAAAGAGGCAAGATGTAGGATCATAATATCACAATGAATAGGGTTCGCGATCAATAAACGACGGTACAGCGAGGGAGTCATGAGGAACTAAAATGAACGACGCAATGAGAAACGACACACAAAACAATTGAGAGACATGGAACTCAGCGAGGGTTAAGAAGTGTCGCGAGATTGAATAAGTTGTACATCGGCGACACTTCGCGAGACATTCCCGAAAATAAAGGATAGCTTATGTCATCCACTATGTATTACCCTATATAAAGGGTCGAGTGAGTCTGTTGTGAAGGGAGGATCTTTTTAGAATTGTTAGGCAAGTCATTAGGAGAGAGAAAGTTTAAGAGTGTTTTATTTGCTAAGTGTAATTCTACTTTTCTTGTGTAGAACTCATGAAATTAATCAATAAACATTCTCAATTATGCAACTTTCAATGGACTAATTAATCGAAATATAGTGAGGGGTGTAGTGTGGGAAAACCTGCTACTACAACCTGACCCTAAGCTAAGGCAATATCTAGTTAATTTATGCTCTTGATTCCTTTCAGGGAAGGATAAAATGGAAAATGTATTATCTTTTCTTGCTAACTCACTCCTAGTATAGCTTGTCTTCTTACAAAGACAAACTATCACAAGTTAATTAGTCTCAACTAGATAATTCATTCATCCTAAGACATTAAAGCACTCCAAGAACACAAATATGAACAAGGATTAACTCATCATAGGATTAAGGGTTTCTTCTACACCCTAGTAATGTAGTTTAGAACATAATTAAGATAATTAAAACACAAATCAAACTAGAGTGGTGCTCTGGCTAATCCAGCATAAGTTCAAACATACACAGTTCACCTATTTATACATGCAAAGAGAAAACAAAACCCTAATTTTGTCAAAACAAAATTAAAAACAAACCCAATCGCCCATACTCTCTGAATCGCTTGTCGGCTCTGTTCAATCGGCTCTGAGAACTCCTAATTTTGATTTTCCCCAAATATTGATGAAACCCTAACCCTAATTCCTTCTATCTCTCACTTAGCTTCTAGGGGTAGAAGTTATGAGTGAAATAGAACCAAGTAGGAGGTGATGGCGAGGCGGCTGCGCCAGGGTGGTCAAATGCGGCTATGGCAGGAGATGGAGAAGAAGATGGCTCTGCCATTTTGGTCGGGATAAGAGGTGAGGTAAGGGGTTCTCTGAGATGGTCGGGTGAGGAAGAAGAAAGAGAAAGTGAAAATGAGAATAGGGTTTTGGTCGATGGGTAAGGGTGATGGTGGTTTTGTTGTGTAGCGGGAGCAGCGAGGAATGATGGGAAGAACGGAGCGAGCGTTGGATGTTGAAGGAGCAAATCTGACGGCTCAGAGGGAACGGGTTCGGATCCGGGTCGTGGCTAGCTCAAGCCCATGTCTTGTAAATGGGTTGCTACTTGTTGGGTTGCAACTGATGCGCGCGCTGGCTTTGGCTTTTGCTCCATAGACGCTTGCCTCCAATTTTCTGCTCTTTTGGCTCCTCCATTTCTCCGAACTTTATTTATTATCTAAAAACACAAAATTAATTAGTACAAATATTTATTCTTGAAAACAAGGAAAACACAGAATCTGGGATAATATCTGATTTCTGAGCACAAAAGATGAGTTAAATGCCAATAAATAGATGTAGAAATATGCAATATTTGGCACTTGTAGTAGCAGGATTTCCCACACTACACCCCTCACTATATTTTGTAGATCTAAATCATATTAATCACCTAAATTTTAAATATAAGTGCTAAAAATTTAAATAGACACATAAGATTTTTTACGTGGTTCGATCAATGTGATCTACATCCACGATTCTTCACTATGATTGTTGAGGTTACATTTGAATTACATTGAGAATCTCCATTAATGGATATTTTCTAGAGCTCTAGATCTAATTATTTGGGGAAGAAGATGATAAAGAAAATAAATCTCTCTCTAAAAATATCTCTCTCCACCTAAAAGTGTCCTTCTCTTTTCTCTCTCCTGCTCTCCTCTTTATATAGGTGTTTACATAATGGATGACAGCTCACATACAGCTCATATTCTCGAGAGCTCTTTGATGATTTCGCAGGCTCTCGCTACCTTCTCTCGAGACATTCTCGCGAGCCCTTTAATGATTTCGCAGGCTCTCGCTACCTTCTCTCGAGACACTCTCTCGAGTCTTGCTACCTTCTCTCGAGACACTCTCTCGAGTCTTGCTACCTTCTCTCGAGACACTCTCTCGAGTCTTGCTACCTTCTCTCGAGACACTCTCTCGAGTCTTGCTACCTTCTCTCGAGACACTCTCTCGAGTTAAGAAAATAATTGAATCTCGCACGCTAAGAAAATATGTTGTGCGATATTTGAATCCTACATCTTGCCTCTTTTTCCTTGAATATTGCTTGAAGAGCGATCTTTAAGGAAAAATCTGTTGTAGTAATCTTTGGTCTTTGTTGATGAAGGAACGAGCGGAAGAATACTGGACTTGAAAAGTACGTACTTGCCTCTATTCTTTTGCGAAGTTCAAGCTTTTGCGAAGTGAATAAGAAGTATTATCTCTTGAAGTATGCGAAGTATGAAGTATCCTTGAAGAAGCATAAGAAGTACTTAATCCTCTAAATATAAGAAGTATTGCGAATCCATCATGCGAAACTCTCGCTCCATGTTCTTTGCCTCATGCTATCTTTTGAATGCAAATAAAAATTTAGATTAGTATTCAACATTTCTTTTATCAAAAAATTTCATTTAATTGCAAGTTCAAATCATTTTTCTTTGTTTTGATTTCCTTTGTATAACTTGTTTCGTCTCAAACGATAAACATCTTTCATGGAAATGATCCTAATAGGTACCCCCTTATATGACGCACTTTAGGTACATTGCCTCTTGCGAAATCATAAGGTAAATTCGCGAACTAGGTGTACGCCATAAAGGTTTGCCCGCTACTACTCTCCATGTTGGATATCATTCTCATTTGAAACAAATCAAATATTTAAGGGAAATATATAAATTGATCTCAGGCGAGATATTTTTCTCGAATTATTGTAATCGTGAAATCTTTGTAGTTCAAATTTTTGTAATTCTGCGATTATCTCGCCTTTTGTAAATCAAATCAAAAATCTTTTATTTTTGTAAGTAAAATGTTTAAGGAAAGTGGTACTTAGCTTTTGTGGTTTGTTGTTGTCAATCTCAAGAAAGAAAAAGAAATGTGAGAAGTGAGACTTGAACCCTTGACCTGCCTCTTGCATATTTTCGCACCATACCAATCGCTTCTAACCTCTCTTGCGAAATTAATTTGCGAGATAGTCATCAACTTTCTTCTTTGAGAAATAAGCAAAGTCCTTGCTAAATTTCGCATAACAAAAATAAATATGCGAAGCAAGAATTGATCCTGCGACCTCCTGCTTGCATTCATGCCTCCCGACCAACCGTGCTAGCCACACCGCTGCGAAGTGTTTCGCAAATAATCACTTACTTTCTTCTTGCGAGATCATTGCGAAAAATCCATGTGAAAAATACACGTTCGTTGAGACTTGAACTCGCTACCATGAACTCATTAACTCTCAAGTGACCAATCTATGCTGCCTCTTGTTTGCGAGATAACGAAACAACCTTGCGAGATTATACATTTTTTCCCATTTTTGCGAAGCCAAAAATTCTTTGCGAGGAGGAGGTTCGAACCCGACCTCTGGTTTATACTCTTCACTGACCAATTGTGCTAGTCTTTGTTTGTGAAAGAAACACACAATACTATAACTTTATTCACTTCTTCGCTCTCGGAAGTTCAAAAATATGTAAAAGGTGGGATTCAACTCGCAACCCCAAGCTTGTTCTCTTCGCAAACGACCATCCGGGCTACTTGTCACAATGGGAAAGGAAACACACAATGCTATAGCTTTATTCCATTTTTCCCCTCTTAAAAGTTCAAAAATATTTGAAAAAATATATGACTGTGGCGAGATTTGATCTTGCGACATCAAGCTTCTTCGCTCCCAACTCAAACCATCTCATGCGAGCTTCTATTTGTGATAAAATTCACAAATTTTTGTTCTTATCCTTTTCTTCATTCTTCCTTTATTTCCTTCAACAATTTTCCTCTTTTCTTTTTCTCCGAATATGAAATCTTCCATTAAAAAATTAGCTTTCTTCCTTGAATTTCATCACATCAACCTATTTTTTCTCTTCCTCTTTTCATGTCCTTGAATTGTTGACGGTATTTTCTCCCTGAAAGTGTGATTTCTTCCATAAAACTTCCATTTTTGAACCCAAATTTTATAGATCTAAATAAAAAGTATGAACAATAACTACTTTTCATGGAAACTTCTCTTAAAATTTATAGATCCAATTGAATTCATTACCAACAGTAGCCGTTTTTTCTAAACTTTCTTGAACCAACAAGATTAGGTCCCTGTTTCTAGCGCATATGTAGTAGCAGGATTTCCCACACTACACCCCTCACTATATTTTGTAGATCTAAATCATATTAATCACCTAAATTTTAAATATAAGTGCTAAAAATTTAAATAGACACATAAGATTTTTTACGTGGTTCGATCAATGTGATCTACATCCACGATTCTTCACTATGATTGTTGAGGTTACATTTGAATTACATTGAGAATCTCCATTAATGGATATTTTCTAGAGCTCTAGATCTAATTATTTGGGGAAGAAGATGATAAAGAAAATAAATCTCTCTCTAAAAATATCTCTCTCCTCCTAAAAGTGTCCTTCTCTTTTCTCTCTCCTGCTCTCCTCTTTATATAGGTGTTTACATAATGGATGACAGCTCACATACAGCTCATATTCTCGAGAGCTCTTTGATGATTTCGCAGGCTCTCGCTACCTTCTCTCGAGACATTCTCGCGAGCCCTTTAATGATTTCGCAGGCTCTCGCTACCTTCTCTCGAGTCTTGCTACCTTCTCTCGAGACACTCTCTCGAGTCTTGCTACCTTCTCTCGAGACACTCTCTCGAGTCTTGCTACCTTCTCTCGAGACACTCTCTCGAGTTAAGAAAATAATTGAATCTCGCACGCTAAGAAAATATGTTGTGCGATATTTGAATCCTCCAGCACTCATCAAATACCCCCAAACCTGAATTTTACTTGTCCTCAAGTGAAACAGAAATTAGGAAATCCTAACTATACCCCTGTCGCAGGTCTCTCGAATGCATTTAGCGTATGCACTAAGCCTTTAAACCCCTAGGTGTCCCTAGTGGACGAGTTGTAGTCTCGTGAGGGTTTACCCAGGTGTACCCACAAAACCTTCTCCAACTTCGAGTGTAAACGAGTCTCAAGCATCCAAGGAGCTATGAAGACATAGAGTTTCTGCATGCTAGTAACACGAAGTTAGAACTACCAAAGAACGCATTCTCATCCTTAAGTCTTTTGAGCGAGAAATAACCATACCATATGAAAGAATTCGGATTTGATTGTGATCATAAGCCTCGACTTCGCCTCACCATTAGGGTTTTATGATAATTGCACTCAAAAAGACCGCTTTTTTAGTCTCTCATGTGTGCAGGCAGGAATGAAGAGAGAAATCATGCACATGTTGTAGGTGAGAAGGATAACCTTCCGAAATAATTTCTGGAGACTCCACAGAGTTGTGGACAAAAAGAATCTTTTCTGATGATCTCCGAGCTTATTTATTACCTAAAAACACAAAATTAATTAGTACAAATATTTATTCTTGAAAACAAGGAAAACACAGAATCTGGGATAATATCTGATTTCTGAGCACAAAAGATGAGTTAAATGCCAATAAATAGATGTAGAAATATGAAATATTTGGCACTCATCACTTTGGGTCGTAACAACTTTTAGTTGTGGGTGAGATCGACTAAGGGAATCAAGTGCATAGAGTCCTGCTAGGATTCGGAGAGATGTAAGGAACGCAACTTGTACCTTAATCGGTGTGAGACTTGGTTAGAGATCAACTAGATTCCATTTCGAAGTTAACTTGTAGTAGGATAGTGTCCGTAGCGGCTTAATACAATGTGGTTTTCAAACTGGACTAGATCCCGGGTTTTTCGCATTTGCGGTGATGAGTGCCAAATATTGCATATTTCTACACCTTTTCTTGGCATTTAACTCATCTTTTGTGCTCAGAAATCAGATATTATCCCAAATTCTGTATTTTCTTTGTTTTCAAGAATAAATATTTGTACTAATTAATTTTGTGTTTTAGGTAGTAAATAAAGCTCGGAGAAATTGAGGAGCCAAAAGAGCAGAAAATTGGAGGCAAGAGTCTATGGAGCAGAAAAGCCAAAGTCACACTTGCGCATCGGTTGCAACCCAACAAGGAGCAACCCATTTACAAGATATGGGCTTGAGAAGTCCAAGACCCAAGACCCTGATCCAAGCCCATACCATTTGAGTCATTAGATTTCACCCATCTACATCCTACGGCCGCATCGCCCTCGCATCGATCTCCCTAGATCCTACGGTCGCTCCAACCTTCCCATCGACCTCGCCATATCCGCCCACACCACATCCACCTACACCTACACCCATCGACCAAACACCCTATTCTTCTTTCTCTTCTCTTTCTTTTCTCCCCAACAACTCCAGAGAACCACCCTACCTTCTCTTCCCCTGACCATACCAAATTTGCACCACCACCCACCACCACCATCTCCTTACCCCGACACCAAAGACCATCATTTCCTACTCGCCATCCCTATTTCGACCTATCTCCATCGGTAGCTTCTTCCATACCTTAGAATCTAGGGTTGATATAGTTGAAATTAGGGTTATATCAAATCAATGGAGTCAGAGACGAGTTAGCAGAGGAAAGAGGTTTGGGTTGTTGTTTACTTGTGATTTCGAGTGATTGTGAGGTATAAATGGATGTTCTTCATGTGAGAGAAAAATAAGTGAGTTTTTAGGGTTTTATGTTGTAATTTATTTTCAATTTTGTTTGTCATTGCATGATGTTCTAATTCACCCTGCTAGGGTGAAGATGAAACTCTCCTATTCAATGTAAAGTAATCAAATTCTCGATTGTTCTTATTGTATATCATGCTTAGGAAAATAGTTAGCTAGAAGAACTAAGTTTGCTTGTGATCAATGGTACTGTAAGAAGACCATTGATACTAGGAGTAAGCAAGGGAATTAGTTATACAATTGTCCATCTCGGACCTTCAAGGAAGGTATAAGAACAAAGTGATAATTTACATTACCTTAGCATAGGTTTAGAGAGTGGATTCAATCACTCTAGTGCCACTCAACCATCTGTTTCAACACCTTTTACTTATATTGTTGCCTTAGTTTAGAGTCACAACATCTTCATTAGTCGTATCGACACCACAACAACAACATTTGTAACACTTCTGAAATCGCTTAGTAAAGCCAATAGTTCAACGTGGCACACCCCATTTCTCCGTGGATCAACCTGTGCTTGCCACTACCTCCAGTAGGCACTGTGCACTTGCAGTATTACACGTAGGCAGGACTCTTTTACCAGCCTACCAAGTTTTTGGCGCCGCTGCCGGGGATTTGGTAGTGTGCTATATTGATTATTAGCTTGATTCACTGATTTTCACTTCAACCCTGTATATATATGCTTTGCACTGTTGCTATTAGTCAGTATTAGTGTAACTTATTTGTAGTTTTGCTATTTATATAGCTTTTTACATTTCTGCATATCATCATTGCATTTGTAGTTAGCTTGTCTTATTGCATTGTTACATTCGTTAGTTTTTCTTCTAAGCCCTGCATTCTTCCATCTCTTTTGTTTAACTCATCTTTATCATTATCATATGTAGCTTACATTTATAAGCCCGCATTCTTCCATCTCTTTTTTTGTTAAACTCTTGCATATCTCGCATCATTGCATTAGTTCGCCTTCATGCAATAGAATAAGCATCTTTACATCTCTATCATCGTTGTAGCTAACCTCACTCTTAGTATAGTATGTACACTTTGTAAAAATTTTTAGTTGAGTCGGAGAAAAGTACCACACCAGTTTCTCATCGGTCCGGTGCTGTTGTAGTTTCCTCCATACTAAAGTGCATCATAAGTGGAGCATTGGCATTATTGGTTAAATTTTTCATCACCTTGTAATGGTCTGCCCTTTCAGATAAATCCAAGTGCGATGAGTTAATCTTCATACTTTCCGAGAATCCTTGTTTTTGAAATTCTAGTATTAGTATTTTGATGTTCTTGCTTTAACTGTGCAAGTCTGGGAACTAAATATCTTTGTTGAGCTAGCAGGTACTTATGGTGCTACTGTACAACCAAGGAAGAGGAGAAGACAGAGCAGCAAAAGAAATTAGTGGAATTGACTAAACCCAGTTTAATACTGGCGGTATTGTACTCTCCAACTCAATTTCTGTCTTGAATGGTTGTCATGAATGTGGGATGATTTGCACTGATATTGGTTCACCCTGATTTGCAAGAACATGATTATGTGATGCATGAGTGATATGAACACCTTTTTGAAACTATAAGCCTCACTGTGTAACATTGAATGTTTGAACTTTTGATGATAACATACCATGTCTACTCACTGAACTAGGGTATCTAAGTAGCAATTTCTACTTGCTGAGATTGTCATCTCAATGTGTAAGCTTCTCTCAATCCCTGAATTGCTGCTAATTGAATGAATACTTGCTGAGATTTGGTATCTGTGTGCATGTTGCTGTGAAATTTGAGCTTAGCCAAACATGTTAATGACCTGTTGAATCTGCTAGCCCTTGTTCACCTAGTAAACTAGCTGCCTTGCTAGGTATTGCTCACACCTGAAATCCTTGTGCTTGTGTGTTCTGTGCCCTTACCTTACATTGCCTCCAGGCTCACCTCCATTTGAAGCGTTGAGTGTGAGCTATAACTTGGATAACCAAGTTTCATGAGATCCTATTGAGCCATCTACACCCTTGTGTGGGCTGTTGAGCAAAGTTGTTGCCATCTACCTTACATCTTGGTACATAAACCGGTGAAAGTTGGGGTCAATCAATTTGTTGATATCAATCAACCCGTTGATAATTTGTGAACAACAAACCCATGCAATAGTCAGAACTTGTGTGTAAATCTGTGACCTTGAGTTAATCATTGTGTGACTGATTTGGTGTTAGCATTGCTGATTTGTTATCCTGTTGTTACTGCGGAAGCATATCCATTTTTCTTTCTATTGAATCATACTCTCTCAATTTTGAGGTCAACCCGACCCAGTTGACATCAACCGTGTTAGCATCAACTTTTGCAATCTGTGTGATCTTATGGTATTTGAGTGAGTGTTGAGTAAGCGAGTTGTGATTAGCAAGCAATCTATTTTTCAAACACACTAACCCAAAGACATGCTTCACCTTGAGTGAGCACATCCCATACCCCGTGCACCTCACAAAATTTTTGCTTTTCTTGTGCTCCCGCCAACAACCGGGCTGAGCATAAGTCGTGTTTTACTTAATCTCTACTCGACCTAAGTCAGTCCGAGTATGCCAAAGATAACCAAAGGCTGTACTCTCCAACAAAGAACTACCAAAGACTTCGTGCTTAGAATCGAATCGTGTCATTTTCTTTTGTGAGTTGTATCTCTCTGGCCGTGTACAAACTTGTTCTGTGCATGAACTGTTTGCATAAACTGGGCTGTACAACCACTGGGCTGCAATAACCTGCATCTGCACATAACCTGGGCTTTGCATAACCAGTGCACAAGCTGAAGCCCACATAAACTGGGCTCTGCATATACTAAAGCCCTGTGTGCTTTTATTGGTGTGTCATTTTTGTAGTTTTTGCTTATCTGTGTCGAACTTGATTGTATGTTAACATGCTAGATGCGCTAGCTAGGCTATGATTGTGTCTTTTAGAGACCAAACAAATCGACTAGTTAGGATCCGCCCGGACGAAATCGTTAGCATACCCAGTTCTTCAACAAAGCCCAAGCCCATCGGAAACGAAACCATGGGTGATGAACATAACCAACCCCGTAGTCTCAAGGACTACATGTACCCAACTAGGCAAGCCAGCCCTCTTGCATCATTCTCACAAATGATGCTTGTCGATTTGAATCAAAGCAAGCACCATTCACATGCTACCCGTGTTTAGAGGGGGTCGATGCCGAAAACCCCTACCGTCACGTGAGAGATTTTGAGGATATTTGTGGGACTTTGCGTTTTAACCAAATGCCGAGGAGTCCCTCAAATTGAGATTGTTTCTTTTTCTCCGAAAGACAAAGCCAAGTCATGGCTTCATGCCCTACAACCACAATCCATTAGAACATGGGATGACCTCACAAAAGAGTTTTTCAAAAAGTTTTCTCAAAACCATAAGACGGCGACAATTCGCAAAGTCTAAATGGTTTTGTGCAATTAGAAGACGAAACTCTAGCAAAATACTTGGAGAGATTCAATGAATTATTACTCCAATGTCCCCACCATGGCTTTGAAAATGGAGACTCGTGCAAATATTGTATGAGGGTCTAGATGTTAGAACCCGCACCACAAATGAAATAATGTGCAATGGTGCATTTATTGACAAAAGTGCCGATGAGGCTTGGAATTTATTAATCGAAGTCGCTTAAAAGACTCAACAATGGGAGTCCATCCGTGAACCAAAAGGACTACCCTCAGAGGTAATGTTCATAGAATCGAGTCTGACTTTGATGGAAATGCAAAAATGGCATCTTTGGCCCTGAGAATAAAATGCTTGAGTTGCGTAAGAATGTAAAACCTAATGCCCCCACTCTCCGTGACCAAATTGAAATGGCCACTTGTGTTGCATGCCATAGCTCGACCACTTAGTGACAATGTCCAGCACTTACATGCATTTCAAGAGTCTAAAAACCGAGCAAGCCAATGCATTATACCATAGGCAAGAGAACAACCCGTATTCTCAAACCTACAACCCAAGGTGGAGGAATCACACTAACTTCTCATGGTCCAAAGGACCTATACAAGGGGGACCAACAAATAATAACCAAGGATACTCATATCCTAGAAACCCCCAAGTAAAACCACACCCTCAAGATTCCAGAGAGAAAAGCCTAGCTTTGAAGACTCGTGTCGGCCTCTGTTAACCCAAAATCTTTCACAACTTCGAAAACCACCGACCAACGTTTCACAAGTCTAGAACTTAAAATGGGTCAAATCGTGATGCATTGAATGAGAGAGAAAAAGGCAAACTCCCTAGTCAACCCCAACAAAATCCAAAGAATGTGTTTTAAGCGGATCCTCAACTCCGCAATGAAACTCCACATAGTCATGTGAATGTTTGCCACCACTCTCCGTAGTGGTAGAGTTGTCGAGAACAATGTAGGTGTACCACACAGTCAAAGCGAGTCTAAATCGGACTCACCAAGACACTCAACACCACAAGAAAACATCTAATGTAGAGAAGAATCGAGCATGTTGATAAACCCAAGAGTCCTACCAATATAGATGTTTCTTTGCTGTCATGTACTGTTGCTCCATTCACACAAAGGTTGGTGCAGCGAGAAAGGGGGTAACTAATACAATGAGATTTTGGAAATGTTCAAACGAAAGTTAACATAAACATTCCATTTCTCGAAGCAATCGGACAAATACCCACCTATGCTAAGTTTTTGAAGGACTTGTGCACACAAAGCGAAAGCTTCATGTGCATAAGCGTGCTTTTCTCACCGAGCAAGTGAGCTCCATAATCCAACACAAGATTCCAACTAAGTTTAGAGACCCGTAGTCCAACAATTACATGCACCATAGGTGACCATGTGGTCGAAAAGGAGTTACTAGACTTAGGAGCAAGCGTGAATCTATTGCCATACTACTGTATGTGCACTGGGCCTTGGGAGTGAATCCCACACCGTTACGCTACAATTAGCTTTTAGATCCATGAAAATCCCCGTGGTATTGTTGAAGATGTGTTAATCAAGGTTGATAAATTTTTCTTTCCTGTAGACTTCATTGTCTTAGATACTCAACCCGTGCAAAACCCAAGTAATCACATTCATGTGATTTTTAGGACGTCCTTTCCGGCGACGTCCAATGCCATCATCAACTATCGTAATGGAGTGTTGAAATTATCTTTGGTAACATGACCGTAGAGCTGAATGTCTTTAACACTAGTCAACAACCCATTGATTGTGATGATACTCGATTTGCATGAGATTAACATGATTGAAAGTTTGATCCAAGACTCTTTGCCCGACATTTTGTCAAAGTGGACCCTTTGCAAGCATGTTTAGATAACTTTGACTTAGATCTCTTTGAGTCTAAGTACATTGGGGAAATTGACTCTTTGCTTGAATCCTCCACCCATGGATATTGCTAAATGGCAGAATGTAAATGGAACCACTTCCACTCTCGATACCAAATCTTTTCCACCCTTGATGTACCACCTAAGCTTGATTTGAAACCATTACCCGATACTTTGAAGTATGCTTTCTTAGGTCCTTCTCGATACTTTACCTGTGATTATTGCATCATGTTTAGACACATAACTGTGAAAGTCGACTTTTAGAAGTACTTAAAGAACATAAAGGAGCCTTAGGTTGGACCATCTCTCGATCTTAAAGGTATAAGTCCCACAATTTGCATGCATCACATAAACCTCAAGAAAACACTAAACCATCTAGGGAAATGCAAAGGAGACTTAACCCCAATATGAGAGATGTTGTCAAAGGTGAGATCTTGAAACGCTTGATGCGGGTATCATTTAGCCAGGTCCCCGAGATAGCCAGTGGGTCACCCCATTCAAGTGGTACCCAAAAAGTTTGGCATTACTTGTAGTTCAAAATGAGATGAATGAGCTTGTCCCCACCGTGTTACCACGGGGTGGCGAGTCTATTGATTATAGAAAATTGAACACAGTAACAAAGAAAGACCATTTTCCCTTCCCTTCATTGACCAAATGCTGGAAAGGTTAGCGAAGCATAGTCACTATTGCTTCTTAGATGGCTATTCGGGCTACAACCAAATTCACATAGCACCCGAAGACCAACAAAAGACCACATTTACATGTCCTTATGGAACATTTTCTTATCGCCGCATGCCTTTCGGGTTGTGTAATGCACCCGCTACTTTTCAACGTTGCATGATGAGCATATTTTCTGACATGGTAGATAAGTTTCTTGAAATTTTCATGGATGATTTTTCTGTGTTTGGGTCTTCTTTTGATGAGTGTTTGCATCACCTCACTTGTGTGTTGATTAGGTGTAAGGAAAAGAATTTGGTTTTGAATTGGGAAAAATGTCATTTCATGGTTAACTCGGGCATTGTTTTAGGGCATATCATCTCGGAAAAGGCATAGAAGTAGACAAAAGCCAAGGTTGATCTCATTCAACACTTGCCTCAACCTCGTTTACGTGAGGGACATAAGATCATTCTTAGGCCATGCGGGTTTTTACCGCCGATTCATCAAAGACTTTAGTAAAATTTCAAGACCTTTGTGTAATCTTCTTGCAAAAGATGTTGCATTTATCTTTGATGATGCTTGTAAAGAAGCATGGGAGCAATCGAAGGCTCTCCTTACATCTCGCCCCTATAGTCGGACCACCCGACCGGACATTACCATTTGAGATTATGTGTGATGCGTCGACTATGCTTTGTAGGAGCTGTTTTTGGGCCAGAGTGTAGACAAACTTCCTTATGTGATCTACTATGCTAGTAAAACACTTAATGATGCTCAATCAATTCTTCCACAACCGAGAAAGAGTTACTAGTCTGTTGTGTTTGCATTAGATAAGTTTAGATCTTATTTGATAGGATCTAAGGTCATCATATATTCTTACCATGCTTTGCATTGAGATATCTTTTGTCTAAAAAGATGCTAAGGCTCGTCTAATTCGATGGATACTCTTGTTACAAGAGTTTAACCTCGAAATTCGAGATAAGAAAGGGTCGAAAATGTTGTTGCTGATCACTTGTCTAGGTTGAATGTTGAATCTGTTGATGAATCCGTCTTGATTAGAGAGCCATTCCCCGATGAACAATTGATGCTTGTGTTCAAAATGCCGTGGTTTCTTTTGATATTGTGAACTACCTTGCTACGGGTAGAATGCCCTTGCATTGGTCTAAACAAGACCGTTCTAAATTCTTGGTTGAAGTTAAACATTTCCTTTGGGATGACCCATATCTTGTTTAATCTTTGCCAAGACCAAATCATTAGGAGGTGTGTCCCCACCCGAACAAAGGGACGTCATCTCTTTACGTCATGACCATGCATGTGGAGGCCACTTTAGTGCCAAGAAAATCACGCAAAGATCTTGCAAAGCGGTTTCTATTGGCCAACACTTGTTTAAGGATAGCCATGCTTTTTGTGTTGCTTGTGACCGATGCCAGTAAATTAGAAGTATCTCTAAGAGAAACATGATGCCCTTACAACCCATTTTGATTGTTGAGTTTTTGATGTGTGGGGTATTGATTTCATGGGTCCATTTCCTAACTCAAGGTAAGTTGTACATTCTTGTTGTTGTTGATTATGTCTCTAAGTGGGTAGAGGCCATTGCATCCAAAACAAAATGATCATAAAGTTGTTCTTTCTTTTCTTAAGGAAAACATTTTCTCCGTTTTGGAACACCTAGAGCAATAATCAAAGTGATGGAGGTAGTCACTTTTGCAATAGACCATTTGAATCACTTGTGCGCAAGTATGGAATCACTCATAAGGTAGCAACACCTTACCATCCTCAAACCAATGGCCAAGTAGAAGTTTCTAATAGGAAATTAAGCATATTCTTGAGAAGATCAATCCTTCTAGGAAAGATTGGTCTTTGCGCTTAAATGATGCTTTGTGGGCCTATAGAACTGCATACAAGACTCCCATTGGGATGTCTCCTTACAGACTTGTGTACGGTAAAGCATGTCATCTCCCTGTTGAGTTAGAACACCGTGCATACTTAAATCATGAAGAAGTTGAATTTTGATCTTGATAAAGTCTGGTAACCAAAGAAAACTTCAACTCAATGAGTTAGAAGAATTGAGAAATGATGCATATGATAGTGCCAAAATGTACAAACAAAGAATGAAAGTGTTTCACGACAAGCGCATTCTCGCGCAAGTCCTTCACACCACTGTCCGAAAGTTTTATTGTACAACACTCGTTTGCACTTGTTTCCGTGAGTTACGTTCTAGATGGTCGACCATTCTTGGTACGCATCGTTTTCCCCATGGAGCTGTTGAAATTGAAAACCCAACAACCAAGAACATCTTCAAAGTCAATGGTCGAGATTAAAACCATTTCGGAGCATCTTCCACTGAAGTTGAGACCGTCGACTTAGAAGACCCCATCTATGTGGGATGAACTAGTTCACTTGTGTACATAAACATGGACTAAAAATCCATTCTCTTTCCCTTTTCTTTTTTTCTTTTTGCATAGTTCTTATTTGTGCTAACCAACCTTTTTGTCTTGCGCTCTGGTTGTTTGCTTTCAAAGCATTCATCCTCCTTTGGTTTAGCAACATCCTTGTACATCCTAGAATCTCTTCCTTTTCTCTTCTCAACGTAGTTCTCTTGGTATGTGACTTTTGAATTCTTATCATCTGTTGACACATTGAGGACAATGTTTGATTTAGGTTTGGGGGTGCATTTGCATATAGAGTTTTTAGTCTTTTATTTCAAAAAAATCAAAATTTAAAAAATTATGTAAATATGTACATAAAAACCTCCAACTTTTAGAGATCTTAGAGTCACTAGCATGCTTCTAGCTATGTTTACATAGAGAGTCCTGACCAAATAATGTAACTTGGAAGTACTTGGAGAACACAATCGGGTTTCTTAGTTGATTAGAGCGTTAAAGTTGGATTTAACCATGCCGGAGGGCGAATTAGGTCTTTGATAGATATTCTGTAGTAGAATTGTGATCACCCATAGTGGAGACTACCCATTTTACATCAAGCGAGGCACCGACCTTCGCCTTGTGACTTTCTAGAAAAGTCATTAGAGTGTGTGTCACCATACGTCAATTCCGGGTAGGAATGGTGAGCTACCCAACTTCGCACCACTTTCAAAGACTATTTTTGATCTCTTGAGTGCTAATTTTGTCACTCATGAGGGTGACGTTTAAAGATGTAAACTCCTTCTTGTAGTTCGATTTGCGGTTAGCATCACTCTCTCCCTCTCAACAACATCAACGATTCATAGAAACACATCGTCAGACCAGTTTTGAGCATCATCGAAATATTTGAAGAAAAGTTGAAATAGTCCAAGGTTTACATACAACAAAGAAGAGAAAAGAAAATAGGATGAGAATTAATGAAGTTTGTGAAATCAAGACAATACAAGTTGTGTAAAATTGAGTTTTATTGTTTTATTGTTATTTTCATGTTTAAAGTAAAAAAAAAAAAAAAATGTTTGTCAAGTTTTTGTGAAGTTCAAAAGTTCATCATCGCCTATTGTGAAGATCAAGACCGAAGATTGAAGACGTTTCTATGAATGCCGAGAGAGTGATATTAATTGCCGATCGGGTGAGAAGGTAAGTGAGTACTCCCACCCTTGCTAATGGTTGATTTCCTTTCTTAGAGATCATCGAGAAAGATTTTTTTGTCCACAACTCGTGGAGTCTCCGTAAATTATTTCGGAAGGTTATCCTTCTCACCTTCAACGTGTGTAGGATTTCTCTCTTTATTCCTGCCTGCACACATGAGAGACTAAAAAAGCGGTCTTTTTGAGTGCAATTACCATAAAACCTTATTGGTGAGGTAGAAGTCGAGGCTTGTGATCACTCTCGAACCCGAATTCTTTCATATGGTATGGTTATTTCTCGCTCAACTCTTAAGGATGAGAAGGCGTTCTTTGGTAGTTCTAACTTCGTGTTACTAGCATGCGAAACTCTATGTCCTCATAGCTCCTTGGATGCTTGAGACTCTTTACACTCGGGTTGGAGAAGGTTTTGTGGGTACACCTCCGGTAAACCCTCACGAGACTACAACTCGTCCACTAGGGACACCCGGGGGTTTAAAGGCTTAGTGCATACGCTAAATGCATTCGAGAGACCAAATGACAAAGTGGTATAGTTAGGATTTCTTAATTTCTTGTTTCACTTGAGGACAAGTAAAATTCGGGTTTGGGGGTATTTGATGAGTGCCAAATATTGCATATTTCTACACCTTTTTATTGGCATTTAACTCATCTTTTGTGCTCATAAATCGAGATATTATCCCAGTTCTCGTATTTTCTTTGTTTTCAAGAATAAATATTTGTACTAATTAATTTTGTGTTTTTAGGTAGTAAATAAAGCTCGGAGAAATTGAGGAGCCAAAAGAGCGAAAATTGGAGGCAAGAGTCTATGGAGCAGAAGCCAAAGCTCAACGCAAGACATCGGTTGCAACCCAACAAGGAGCAACCCATTTACAAGATATGGGCTTGAGCAACAAGACCCAAGACCTGGATCCAAGCCCGCACCATTTGAGCTGTTAGATTTCACCCATCTACATCCTACGGCCGCATCGGCCCTCGCATCGATCTCCCCTAGATCCTACGGTCGCTCCAACCTTCCCATCGACCCTCGCACATCCTTGCCCACACCACATCCACCTACACCTACACCCATCGACCAAACACCCTATTCTTCTTTCTCTTCTCTTTCTCTTCTCTTTATTTTCTCCCCAACAACTGGTAGGTCTATAAATGTGTTTTTTCATACGTATTACTGCAAGTGCACATGCCTATTGGAGGCGTGGCAAGCACAGGTCGATCCCACAGAGAAGTGGTGTGTGCAAGGATTGATCTAAAGGCTCTTAACTGATTTTCTAAAATTGTAACACACAAGTCGGGTTGCTTTGTGGTTGTCGATACTGACCGAGCTGATGTTGTGACTCTAAACTAAAGTAATGCTAAGCACAATGTGTTGAAACTGATGATTTTGTGACACTAGGGTGATCAATTCCACCCTCTGATCTTATATTAAGACACTGTAAATTTTCACCTTGTTCTACTGCCTTTCTTGAAGGCCTTAATTGGATAATTGATGACTAAATCTCCTTACCTACCCCTAGTATCACTGGTCTTCTTACAGCATCCAGTGATCACAGCAACTTTGGTTCAATAGTTCACTATTTTCCTAAGCAATATACACATTAAGAACAATTTGATAATCTACTTGCTCAATATTAAATCAAAGGATTTCATTACACCCTAGTTTAAGTGTTTAGAACATGATGCAGAAGTAAAAACAAATTCGAATTAAAATTGCAGAACTCAAACCCTAAAACATGTTGTTCCTCTCTCTCACATCAAGAACACCAATTTATATCTCTCACCACACCGCAAACAATAATTAACTAACACCCAAACCTCTTTCTTGCGCCCGAATCGACCATGCCCGGGTTGTTGTGGAAAAACCCTAATTCCAATCTGTCTCAATCCTAGCTCCTGGGGGTGAGAGAAGCTAATGGGTGAGAAAGGTAGAACTAGGGCATGGGAGAGGAGGTGGTCATGCGGGAGCTAGTGGTGATGGCGACATGAGATGGAGATGATGATGGCTCTGGTATGGGAGGAAGGTGGAGGTAAGGGTTTCTCTTGGGAGTTGGTGGGGAGAAGAAAGAGAAGATGGAAGAAGAAATGAGTTAGGTAGGATGGGTATAGGTGTAGGTGAGTTTTGGTGTGAGGCAGCATCGAATGTTGATGGGAAGGTTGGAGCGAACGTCGATGCGGAAGGGCGAGATCCTGAACGGCTCGGGAGACTCGGGCTGTTTTGGTGTTGAGCAGGAGCAACTAGAGATGATGCGAAGGGGAGCGACCGTAGGATGCATAGGATGGAGATCTCAACGGTTCGGGAGGAACGGGCTCGGATCCTGGTCGTGGGTAGCTTGGGCCCATGTCTTGTAGATGGGTTGCTACTTGTTGGGTTGCAACGATGCGCCACACGGCTTTGGCTTTGCCCCATAGATGCTTGCCTTCAATTTTCTCGCTCTTTTGGCTCCTCAATTTCTCCGAACTTTATTTATCGCCTAAAAACACAAAGTTAATTAGTACAAATATTTATTCTTGAAAACAAGGAAAATACGAATATGGGATAATATCTCGATTTCGAGTACAAAAGATGAGTTAAATGCCAATAAATAGATGTAAAATATGCAATATTTGGCACTCATCAAATACCCCAAACCCGAATTTTACTTGTCCTCAAGTGAAACAAAAATGAAGCAATCCTAACTATACCCCTGTCGCAGTCTCTCGAATGCATTTAGCGTATGCACTAAGCCTTTAAACCCCTAGGTGTCCCTAGTGGACGAGTTGTAGTCTCGTGAGGGTTTACCAGAGGTGTACCCACAAAACCTTCTCCAACTTCGTAGAGTGTAAAAGAGTCTCAAGCATCCAAGGAGCTATGAGGACATAGAGTTTCGCATGCTAGTAACAAGAAGTTAGAACTATCAAAGAACACATTCTCATCCTTAAGTGCTGAGGAGAAGTAACCATACCATATGAAAGAATTCGATTCGATCAGATCATAAGCCTCGACTTCGGCCTCACTAATAGGGTTTTATGATAATTGCACTCAAAAAGACCGCTTTTTAGTCTCTCATGTGTGCAGGAAGGAATAAAGAGATAAATCCCGCACACGTTGTAGGTAAGAAGGATAACCTTCCGAAATAATTTCTCTGGAGACTCCACGAGTTGTGGACAAAAAGAATCTTTTCCGATGACCTCTAAGAAAGGAAATCAACCATTAGCAAGGGTGGGAGTACTCACTTACCTTCTCACCCAATCGGCAATTAATATCACTCTCTCAAAGATTCATAGAAACGTCTTCAATCTTCGGTCTTTCTGCCTTCAATAATGATGATGAACTTCGACTTCACAAAAACTTGACAAACATACGATTTTTTTTTTTTTTTTTTTTTTTTTTGTTAAAATTTGGAATGAAAATAACAATAAAACACTTAGACTCAATTTTTTTACACTTGTCTTGATTTCACAAACTTCATTAATTCTCATCCTATTTTTCTTTTCTTTGTTGCACATAAACCTTGGACTATCTCAACTTTTCTTCAAATATTCGATGATGCTCCGCTTCTTGTGATGATGTGTTTCTATGAATGTGTTGATTGAGAGGGAGAGAGTGATGCTAACCGCAAATCGATATTTAGAAGGAGTTTTCATCTTTAGGCGTCACCCTCATGATTGACTAATTAGCACTCAAGAGATCAAAAATAGTGTCAGTGGTGCGAAGTTGGGTAGCTCACCATTCCTACCCTAATTGACGTACGGTGACACACACACTCTAACATCTTTTCTAGAAAGTCACAAAGAGTGAAGGTCGGTACCTCGCTTGATGTAAAATGGGTAGTCTCCACTATGGGTGATCACAATTCTACCACCGAATATCTAAACAAAGACCTAATTCGCCCTCCCGTATGGTTAAATCCAACTTTAACGCTCTAATCAACTAAGAAACCCGATTGCGTTCTCCAAGACTTCCAAGTTCTGTTATTTCGGTCGACTCTCTATGTAAACATAGCTTAGAAGCATGCTAGTGACTCTAAAATCTCTAAAAGTTGGAGGTTTTTATGCAAATATTTACAAAGAGTTTTTTTTTTTTTTTTTTTTTTTTTTTTTTTTTACAAATATGTAAAACAAAAAGACTAAAAACTCTATATGCAAATCACACCCCAAACCTAGATCAAACATTGTCCTCAATGTGTCAACAGATATAAAGAATTTAAATAAATACATACCATGAGAACTATGTTGAGAGGAGAAAAGGGAAGAGATTAATGATGCAAGAGGGTGTTGCTAAACCATAGAAAGATGAATGCTTTGAAAGCAAACAATCAAGTGCGCAAGACAAAAAGATTGGTTAGCACACATCAAAACTATGCAAAAAGAAAAGGGAAAGAGAATGGATTTTTAGTCCATATGTATGTACACAAGTGAACTAGATCACCCACGTAGATGGGGTCTTCCAAGTCAATCTGCCTCAACTTCGGTGGAAGATGCTCCGAAAATGGTTTCAATCTCGACCATTGACTTTGAAAATGTTCTTGTTTTGGGTTTTCAACTTCTGACTCCATGGGGAAAGACGATGACGTACCAAGAATGGTCCTCGACCATCGAGAACGTAGCTTTCACGGAAACAAGTGCAACGAGTGTTGTACAATAAAACTTTCGACCTAGTGTGAAAGACTTGCGCAGAATGCGCTTGTCGTGAAACACTTTCATCCTATGTTTGTACGTTTGGCACTATCATATGCATCGTTTCTCAATTCTTCTAACTCATTGAGTTGAAGTTTTCTACGGGTTCCACCTTATCAAGATCAAAGTTCAACTTCTTCACACCAAAGATGCACTATGTTCTAACTCAACAGTAGATGACATGCTTTTCCGTACACAAGTCCTGTAAGGAGACATCCCAATGGGAGTCTTGTATGCAGTTCTATAGGCCCATAAAGCATCGTTTAAGCGCAAAGACCAATCTTTCCTAGAAGGATTGACGGTCTTCTCAAGGATATGCTTAATTTCCCTATTAGAAACTTCTACTTGGCCACTGGTTTGAGGATGGTAAGGTGTTGCGACCTTATGAGTGATTCCATTTTTGCGCACTAGTGATTCAAAGGGTCTATTGCAGAAATGACTACCTCCATCACTCGATTATTGCCCTAGGGGTTCCAAAACGGGAGAAAATGTTTTCCTTAAGAAAAGAAAGAACAACTTTATGGTCGTTGGTTTTGGATGCAATGGCCTCTACCCACTTAGAGACATAATCGACAGCAACAAGAATGTATAACTTACCTTCAGAGTTAGGAAATGGTCCCATGAAATCAATACCCCAAACATCAAACAGCTCAACAATCAAAATGGGTTGTAAAGGCATCATGTTTCTCTTAGTGATACTTCCTAATTTCTCGGCATCGGTCACAAGCAACACAAAAGCATGGCAATCCTTAAACAAGTTGGCCAATAGAAACCGCTTTGCAAGATCTTTGCAAAGATTTTCTTGGCACTAAAGTGGCCTCCACATGCATGGTCATGACAGAAAGAGATGACGTCCCTTTGTTCGAATTGGGGACACACCTCCTAATGATTTGGTCTTGGCAGTACTTAAACAAATATGGGTCATCCCAAAGGAAGTGTTTAACTTCACCAAGAACTTAGAACGGTCTTGTTTAGACCAATGCAAGGGCATTCTACCCGTAGCAAGGTAGTTCACAATATCGAAAACCAAGGCATTTCGAGACACAAGCATCAATTGCTCATCATCAGGAATGATTCCCTAATTAGCACAGATTCATCATCAAGGTTCGACATTCAACCTAGACAAGTGATCGAAGAACAACATTCTCGACCCTTTCTTATCTCGAATTTCGAGGTTAAACTCTTGTAACAAGAGTATCCATCGAATTAGACGAGCCTTAGCATCTTTTTTAGACAAAAGATATCTCAATGCAAAGATGGTCGAGTAAATGATGACCTTAGACCCTATCAAATAAGATCTAAACTTATCTAATGCAAACACAACAAATGCAAGAGTAACTCTATCTCAAAGTAGTGGAATAATTCAATTGAGCGTCATTAAGTGTTTTACTAGCATAGTAGATCACATAAGGGAGTTTGTCTACTCGTTGGCCCAAAATAGCTCCTACAAGATAGTCGACGCATCACACATAATCTCAAATGGTAATGACCAATGTGTGGTCCGACTATAGAGGCAGATGTAAGGAGAGCCTTCGATTTGCTCCCATGCTTCCTTACAAGCATCATCAAAGACAAATGCAACATCTTTTGCAAGAAGATTGCACAAAGGTCGCGTGAAATTTTACTAAAGTCTTTGATGAATCTGGAAAGAAAAACCCGCATGGCCTAGAAATGATCTCGATGTCCCTCACATAACGAGGTTGAGGCAAGTGTTGAATGAGATCTACCTTGGCTTTGTCTACTTCTATGCCTTTTTCCGAGATAATATGCCCTAGAACAATGCCTCGAGTTAACCATGAAATGACATTTTTCCCAATTCAAGACCAAACTCTTTTCCTTACACCTAATCAAAGACACAAGTGAGGTGATGCAAACACTCATCAAAAGAAGAACCAAACACCCGAAAAATCATCCATAAAAATCTCAAGAAACTTATCTACCATGTCGGAAAATATGCTCATCATGCAACGTTGAAAAGTAGCGGGTGCATTGCATACCCAAAAGGCATACGCCGATAAGCAAATGTTCCATAGGGACATGTAAACGTGGTCTTTTGTTGGTCTTCAAGTGCTATGTGAATTTGGTTGTAGCCAGAATAGCCATCTAAGAAGCAATAGTGACTATGTTTTGCTAACCTTTCCAAAGATTTGGTCAATGAAGGGAAGGGGAAAATGGTCTTTCTTGGTTACCAGTGGTTCGGTTTTCTATAGTCAATACAGACTCGCCACCCCGTGGTCACACGGGTGGGTATAAGTTCATTCATCTCATTTTGAACTACGGTAATGCCGGACTTCTTGGGTACTACCCGAATGGGACTGACCCACCGGCTATCGGGGACAGGGTAAATGATACCCGCATCAAACGATTTCAGAATCTCACCCTTGACAACATCTCTCATGTTGGGGTTAAGCCTCCTTTGCATTTCCCTAGATGGTTTAGTGTTTTCCTCAAGGTTTATGTGATGCATGCAAATTGTGGGACTTATACCCTTAAGATCGGAGATGGTCCAACCTAAGGCTCCTTTATGTTCTTGAAGCACTTCTAAGAGTCTACTTTCCCTGTTCCGTGTCTAAACATGATGCAATAATCACAGGTAAAGTGTCGAAGGACCTAAGAAATCATACTTCAAGGTATCAGGTAATGGTTTAAAATCAAGCTTAGGTGGTGTATCAAGAGGTGGGGCAGATTTGGAATCAGAGAGTGGAAGGGGTTCCACTGCATTCTGCCATTTAGCAATATCCATGGGTGGCACAGATTCAAGCAAAGAGTTAATTTCACCAATGTACTTAGACTCAAAGAGATCTAAGTCAAAGTTATCTAAACATGCTTGCAAAGGGTCCACTGACAAAATGTCGGGCAAAGAGTCTTGGATCGACTCTCAATCATGTTAATCTCATGCAAATCAGTATCATCACAATCAATGGGTTGTTGACTAGTGTTAAAAACATTCAGCTCTACGGTCATGTTACCAAAAGACAATTTCAACACACCATTACGACAGCTTGATGATGGCATTGACGTCGCCAGGAAAGGACGTCCTAAAATCACAGGAATGTGATTACTTGGGTTTTGCACAGGTTGAGTGTCTAAGACGATGAAGTCTACAGGAAAGAAAAATTTATCAACCTTGATTAACACATCTTCGACAATACCACGGGGGATTCTCAAAGATCTGTCCGCTAATCAGAAGCGTAACAGTGTGGGCTTGACTCCCAAGGCCCAATTGCACATACGCGAGAATATGGCAATAGATTCACACTGCTCCTAAGTCTAGTAACGCCTTTTCGACCACATGGTCACCTATGGTGCATGTAATTGTTGGACTACCCGGTCTCTAAACTTAGTTGGAATCTTGTTTTGGATTATGGAGCTCACTTGCTCGGAGAAAGGCACGCTTATGCACATGAAGCTTACGTTTTGTGTGCACAAGTCCTTCAAAAACTTAGCATAGGTGGGTATTTGTCTAATTGCTTCGAGAAATGGAATGTTTATGTTAACTCTCTTGAACATTTCCAAAATCTCGTTGTATTGGTTACCCCCCTTCTGTTGCACCAACCGTTGTGGAAATGGAGCAACGGTACATGACTTAGCGAAGGAACATCTATATCGTAGGACTCTTGGTTTTATCAATGTGCTCGATTCCTTATCTACGGTAGATGTTTTCTGCGGTGTTGTGTGTCTTGTGAGTCCGATGTAGACTCGCTTGATGGTGGTACACCTACATTGTTCTCAACAATCCTACCACTACGGGAGAGTGGTGATAGCATTCGCGACTATGTGAAGTTTCATTGCGGGTAGAGGAGCCCGCTTGAAACACATTCTTTGGATTTTGTTGGGGTTGACTAGGAAGTTTTCCTTTTTCTCTCTCATTCAATGCATCACAGATTTGACCTATCTTAAGATCTAGGTTTGTGAGACGTTGGTCGGTGGTTTTCTCAAGTTTTGCAAGATTTTGGGTTAACATAACGACACAGTCTTCAAAGCTAGTCTTTTTCTCCACGGGGTACTGAGGATGTGGTGGTATTTGGGGGTTTCTAGGATATGAGTATCCTTGGTTGTTATTTGTTGGTCCCCCTTGTACTGGTCCTTTGGACCATGAGAAATTAGGGTGATTCCTCCACCCTGGGTTGTAGGTTTGAGAATAAGGGTTGTTCTCTTGCCTTTGGTATAATGCATTGGCTTGCTCGGCTTTGGACTCTTGAAATGCATGCAAGTCTGGACAGCTGTCCACTAAGTGGTCAGAACTATGGCATGCGGCACAAGTGGCCATATCAATTTGGTCACGGAGAGTAGGGGCATTAGATTTTACATTCTTTTCCAACTCAAGCACTTCTATTCTCCGGGCCAAAGATGCCATTTTTTCATTTCCCTCAAAGTCAGACTCGATTCTATGAACATTGTTTGTGGGGGTAGTCCTTCTCGTATCACGGATGGATTCCCACTGTTGAGTCTTTTCAGCGACTTCGATTAAGAAAGTCCAAGCGTCATCGGCACTCTTGTCAATAAATGCACCATTGCACATTGACTCGACTGTGGTACGGGTTCTAACATCTAGACCCTCATACAATATTTGCACGAGTCTCCATTTTTCAAAACCATGGTGGGGACATTGGAGTAATAATTCATTGAATCTCTCCAAGTATTTTGCTATAGTTTCGTCTTCTAATTGCACAAAACCATTTAGACTTTGGCGAATTGTCGCCGTCTTATGGTTTGGGAAAAACTTTTGAAAAACTCTTTTGTGAGGTCATCCTGGTTCTAATGGATGTGGTTGTAGGGCATGAAGCCAAGACTTGGCCTTGTCTTTCAGAGAAAAAGGAAACAATCTCAATTTGAGGGACTCCTCTGGCATTTGGTTAAAACGCAGAGTCCCACAAATATCCTCAAAGTCTCTCACGTGATGGTAGGGGTTTTCAGCATCGACCCCTTTAAACACGGGTAGCATGTGAATGGTGCTTGCTTTCGCTTCAAACCGACAAGCATCGGGCCGGAGAATGATGCAAGAGGGCCGGCTTGCCCTAGTTGGGTACATGTAGTCCTTGAGACTACGGGGTTGGTTAAGTTCTTCACCCATAGTTTCTGATTCTGATGGGTCTGGACTTGGGCTTTCTGTTGAAGAACTGGGTATGCTTACTATTTCGTCCGGGCGGATTCTAACTAGTCGATTTGTTTGCTCTCTAAAAGACACAATCATAGCCTAGCTAGCGCATCTAGCATGTTAACATATAAACAAGTTCAACACAAAAAAGCAAAAACTCACAAATGACCCACTAATACAAGACTCAAGCCCAAAAGATGGCTTTTTGAAGTTATGAAGCCCAACTGAATAGGTTGACTCTAGCCCAAAAGATGTGGTGTTGGGTTTGGTTTTTGAACAGCCCAGCAGCTGAACGGCCCAGGTATGCAGGCCAAGTTATGTGGGCTGAAGGTTGTGTGCAGAGCCAGAGCCCAGTTTGGGTGAAAATGATACAGACCAGGTGTGTGGAAAGCCTAGTGGAACTGGGTTCTAGCCCAGTTTTGGTCTCAGCTTATGTGGGCTTCAATTTGTTGTTGCACTGACCAGGTTGTGGGCTTCGGCTATTAAGTTTTATATAGACTGGTTTGAGTGCACAGAGCAACAAAGAAAATACAATTTCACACAAAATGCACAAAGACACGATTTGTGCGAGCTAGGTTGTACCCAAAGACTTGCAAGGCACGGTGCAAGTAATGTGCAACTCAAAGCACAAGTAAATACCCACAAATTGTTGCACACAAAGAGGCGATGCACAGCCTAGATTGGCAGGTGAACAAGATAGTTAAAAACTGTGTATGGTGCACAGGGTTGATGGATGTGCTCACTCAGGGTGAAGCATGTGCAAGGTTTGTGTATTTGAAAACCAACCTAGTTGCTAACACAAACTCTGCTATTCAACAGCTCATTCAAACACCACAGGTCACACACAAATTGCAGAATTTTGATTTAGCAGTCAATCAGATAACAATTTTAGCAGAATTCAAGCTCACAAGTATGCAAATATCGGCATGGCAGATGGCTTAGCAAGCTCAGGTCAGCAAATGCACAGATGCACATATGAGCCAATGGATGACAGATTCAACAGGGTCACAGGATTGCTATTCAAGCTCACAGCTACGGGGGTGGAGAATGCACATAGCATCAATCTCGGTCTGACAAAGATTACACAAAGGCAAGTGACAGACTCGAGATGTTGAGCATTGCCTGGCAAGGCAGCTGGATTTATCATGCATTCAAGGTAATACTTGGCAGGGTAGCTAATTTGACTATTCAAATTTTGACAGTTCTCAGTTCTCATGTGACAGTTCTCAGTTCATGCACAGATTACACTCAATCAATGGCTTCAAATTTACCACAGTCACTTAAGTGTCACAATATGGTTAAACAGAATCCAGAGATGGATCAATATGCAAAGAATGTGTCTAGCTTATCATGCACAGGGGGCCAGGTCTGATGGTTACAGGTCAGCTCAGGGTTAACAACACAAGCTAAACTCAAACTTGCAGCTTCAGGGGGCTTGCAAGGGAGCAAGACTATCATGCAATCAGGGTTATCAAACAATAAACACCACACAGAGCAAGAATAAGGATGATACCACCAGTGTTAACTGGGTTTAGGCACTCCACGGTGGTCAGCTCCTCTACTTGTCTTTCTTGTATTGGATGACGACTCCCACAAGTACTGTGACTCGAGAGGAGAAGTTCAGTTTTCAAAACTTGTACAGTTCAAAGCAAGAGATCAATATTCTCTGGATGAAGAGAAAGATGTAAAGATGCTAATGATTATGGTTGAAGTTAAAACTTCACTAATGCTAACACCAAGTGCATAGTATATGACAGATGGCAGGATTGAAAGTAATTAAACTAAACTAACTGCAATGCACTAACAGATGCAAAGATGCAAAGATGTAGAGGTTAAGCTAAGTTATGCTAATAGGAGCTAAAAACAGGGATTCACAGCAGATATATACAAGGTTGCAATGAAAATCAGTGATGTAAGCAAATGATCAACAGGGCACACTACCAAATCCCCGGCAGCGGCGCCAAAAACTTGGTAGGTCTATAAATGTTTTTTTTCCTACGTATTACTGCAAGTGCACAGGCCTATTGGAGGCGTGGCAAGCACAGGTCGATCCCACGGAGAAGTGGTGTGTGCAAGGATTGATCTAAAGGCTCTTAACTGATTTTCTAAAATTGTAACACAAGTCGTTTGCTTTGTGGTTGTCGATACGACGAGCCGAGTGTTGTGACTCTAAACTAAAGTAATGCTAAGCACAATGTGTTGAAACTGATGATTTTGTGACACTAGGGTGATCAATTCCACCCTCTGATCTTATATTAAGACACTGTAAATTTTCACCTTGTTCTACTGCCTTTCTTGAAGGCCTTAATTGGATAATTGATGACTAAATCTCCTTACCTACCCCTAGTATCACCGGTCTTCTTACGATTACCGGTGATCACAGGCAACTTTGGTTCAATAGTTCACTATTTTCCTAAGCAATATACACATTAAGAACAATTTGATAATCTACTTGCTCAATATTAAATCAAAGGGTTTCATTACACCCTAGTTTAAGTGTTTAGAACATGATGCGTATAAAAACAAATTCAATTAAAATTACGTAACTCAAACCCTAAAACATGTTGTTCCTCTCTCTCACATCAAGAACACCAATTTATATCTCTCACCACACTATGAAACAATAATTAACTAACACCCAAACCTCTTTCTTACTTGGAATCGACCATGCTTGGGTTGTTGTGGAAAAACCCTAATTCCAACTGTCTCAATCCTAGCTCCTAGGGTGAGAGAAGCTAATGGGTGAGAAAGGTAGAACTAGGGCATGGGAGAGGAGGTGGCTGCAGGAGCTAGTGGTGATGGCGACATGAGATGGAGATGATGATGGCTCACAGTATGGGAGGAAGGTGAAGGTAAGGGTTTCTCTGTGGAGTTGGTGGGGAGAAGAAAGAGAAGATGGAAGAAGAAATGAGTTAGGTCGGATGGGTATAGGTGTAGGTGAGTTTTGGTGTGAGGCAGGGGCATCGAATGTTGATGGGAAGGTTGGAGCGAACGTCGGATGCGGAAGGGCGAGATCTGAACGGCTCAGGGAGACTCGGGCTGTTTTGGTGTTGAGCGGAGCGGCTAGAGATGATGCGAAGGGCGGAGCGACCGTAGGATGCATAGGATGGAGATCTCAACGGTTCAGGAGGAACGGGCTCGGATCCGGGTCGTGGGTAGCTTGGGCCCATGTCTTGTAGATGGGTTGCTACTCGTTGGGTTGCAACTGATGCTCGCGTGGCTTTGGCTTTACTGCTCCATAGATGCTTGCCTTCAATTTTTACGCTCTTTTGGCTCCTCAATTTCTACGAACTTTATTTACCCCTAAAAACACAAAGTTAATTAGTACAAATATTTATTCTTGAAAACAAGGAAAATACAGAATATGGGATAATATCTGATTTCTGAGTACAAAAGATGAGTTAAATGCCAATAAATAGATGTAGAAATATGCAATATTTGGCACTCATCAACAACTCCAGAGAACCACCCTACCTTCTCTTCCCCCGACCATACCAGTTGCAGACCACCTCACCACCACCACCATCTCCTTACCCTGACACCAGCACCATCAGCACCTGCTCTGCCATCCCAATTTCGACCTATTGGTAGGAGCTTAAAAGTGTTTTCCTACGTCTTATCTGCAAGTGCACAGTGCCTTTGTAGGCAGAGGCAAGCACAGGTCGAACCTCAGAGAACTAGTGTGTGCAAGGTTGTTCTAAGCTTTCTTAAGCGAATTCGGGTGACGTGACAGGAGATACAAAGGTTTGTTTATACTCTTTACGACTGTGTTGGAGGTTACAAGACTAGAAGTACAATGATATAAAAGTATTGATAAAGCAAGCACTAGGATTATCAAATCCACCTTTAATTCAAGTTATGAGCTTCAACTAATTTGATTTTTCTTGTTCCTATTACAGGTACGGGAAGTGTGTCAAACTACCATTTACCTAAGGAGTTTCACCAGGGGATAGTTCAATGTTCAGCTAAGGGCACTAATTCAGAGAACTAGTTGTCTAATTAAGCACAACTAGTCTAAGGTTTAGCAAAAATGATTGAAGTTTGGGCTGAATCACATTCAATGCAAGGTTATCCTAACTACAATGGATACATGGCATCCATTGTGAGAGCAATGCATTGACAGTGTGAAAATTGAACTTATCTTATACTTTAAACATCCACAAGATAATTCAAATAAAGTTGAAAATCAGAACATTAAATTAGGGTTTCATATCAATCCTAGCTAAGTAATTTAGAACATCATAAACATGAAAACAGACTTTAAATTAAATTTTTAAACTAAAACTAAGAACCCTAAAATTGACTGTTTTCTCTTACATCCAAAACATGAATTTATAACTCACAAAACATTTGTAACTAACAACTACACTGACCCAAACCTGCTCTCTCTGCCTTGACGCGTCCCTGACTCTGAATCGACCATGCATGGGTGTTTGGTGAAACCCTAACCCTAATTATCTCTAACCTAGCTTCTAGGTTGATGAGAAGCTATGAAAGAGATAATTGAGAGACAGAGTGGCGGAGAAGGAGCTAGTGATTGCGACAGAAGAAGGAGTGGTGGTGGTGATGATGAGAGAGGTGATGGTGGTTCTGCAACAGGGAAGGTCGAGGTGGAGGTATGGGTTTTCTCTGTGGAGGTATGGGGGAGAAGAAAGAGAAGATGGAGGAGAAAATGAGGTTAGGTCGATTTGGGTATAGGGTTAGGTGATTTTGTTTGTGGAGCGGAGGCATCGAAGTTTGATGAGGAAGGCGGAGCGAGCGTTGGATCTAGGCGAGGGAGATCCGAACGGCTCGGGGAGAATCGTGGTGATTTGGTGTTGAGCGAGGCATCGAGAAATGATGTGAGTGATGGAGCGACCGTAGGATGTAGCTAGGCGTGATCTCAACGGATTGGAGGTGGACGGGCTCGGATCCGGGTCGCGGGTCTTGGATAGCTTGGGCCCATGTCTTGTAAATGGTTTGCTCTCGATGCGCGCGCGCAGCTTTGGCTTTCTGCTCCATAGACGCTTGTCTCCAATTCTTTGCTCTTTTGGTTCTTCAATTTCTCAGAGCTTATTTATTACCTAAAAACACAAAATTAATTAATACAAATATTTATTTTTGAAAACAAAGAAAACACGAGAATGCAGGATAATATCTGATTCTTGAGCACAAAAGATGAGTTAAATGCCAATAAATAGATGTATAAATATGCAATGTTTGGCACTCATCAAATACCCCCAAACCTGAATTTTACTTGTCCTCAAGTGAAACAGAAATTAAGAAATCCTAACTATACCACTATCATCTGGTCTCTCGAATGCATTTAGCGTATGCACTAAGCCTTTAAACCCCTAGGTGTCCCTAGTGGACGAGTTGTAGTCTCGTGAGGGTTTACCGAGAGGTGTACCCACAAAACCTTCTCCAACTTCGAGTGTAAAAGAGTCTCAAGCATCCTAGGAGCTATGAGGACATAGAGTTTCGCATGCTAGTAACACGAAATTAGAACTATCAAAGAACGCATTCTCATCCTTAAGTGTTGAGCGAGAAGTAACCATACCATATGAAAGAATTCGGATTCGATTGTGATCATAAGCCTCGACTTCGCTTCACCAATAGGGTTTTATGATAATTGCACTCAAAAAGATCGCTTTTTAGTCTCTCTTGTGTGCGAGGCGAGGAATAAAGAGAGAAATCCCGCACACGTTGTAGGTAAGAAGGATAACCTTCCGAAATAATTTCGGAGACTCCACAAAAGTGTGGACAAAAAGAATCTTTTCTCGATGATCTCTAAGAAAGGAAATCAACCATTAGCAAGGGTGGGAGTACTCACTTACCTTCTCACCCGATCGGCAATTAATATCACTCTCTCGGCATTCATAGAAACGTCTTCAATCTTCGGTCTTCGGTCTTCAAATGTTGATGATGAACTTCACACAACTTCACAAAAACTTTACAAACGTTTTTTTTTTTTTTTTTTTTTTTTTTTGTTTTTACATGGAATGGAAATAACAATAAAACTCAATTTTTCACAAACTTCATTAATTCTCATCTTCTTTTCTTTTCTTTCCTTTGTTGCACGTAAACCTTGGACTATATCAACTTTTCTTCAAATATTCGATGATGCTCAGCTTGCTGATGATGATGTGTTTCTATGAATGCGGTGATGTTGTTGAGGGGAGAGAGAGTGATGCTAACTGCAAATCGATATTTCGAAGGAGTTTTCATCTTTAGACGTCACCCTCATGATTGACGGAATTAGCACTCAAGAGATCAAAAGTAGTCTTTTTGAAAGTGGTGCGAAGTTGGGTAGCTCACCATTCCTACCCGGAATTGACGTACGGTGACACACACTCTAAAAGCTTTTCTAGAAAGTCACAAAGAGTGAAGGTCGGTACCTCGCTTAATGTAAAATGGGTAGTCTCCACTATGGTTGATCACAATTCTACTACCGAATATCTAAACAACACCTAATTCGCCCTCCGGTATGGTTAAATCCAACTTTAACGCTCTAATCAACTAAGAAATCCGATTGCGTTCTCCGGTACTTCCAAGTTACATTATTTGGTCGGACTCTCTATGTAAACATAGCTAGAAGCATGCTAGTGACTCTAAAATCTCTAAAAGTTGGAGGTTTTTTTATGCAAATTTTTTGAGTTTTTCGATTTTTTTTTTTTTTTTTTTTTTTTTTTTTATATGAAGTAAAACAGAAGTAAAACAAAAAGAATAAAAACTCTATATGCAAATCACACCCCCAAACCTAGATCAAACATTGTCCTCAATGTGTCAACAGATACAAAGAATTTAAACAGTCACATACCAAGAGAACTATGTTGAGAGGAGAAAAGGGAAGAGATTACCGGATGCAATAGGGTGTTGCTAAACCATAGAAAGATGAATGCTTTGAAAGCAAACAGTCACGAGCGCAAGACAAAAAGTTTGGTTTGCACACATAAGAACTATGCAAAAATAAAAAGAAAAGGGAAAGAGAATGGATTGTTAGTCCATATGTATGTACATAAGTGAACTAGATCAGTCCACATAGATGGGGTCTTCCAAGTCGACGGTCTCAACTTCACGGTGGAAGATGCTCCGAAATGGTTTTGATCTCGACCATTGACTTTGAAGATGTTCTTGTTTGCTGGGTTTTCAACTTCTACTGACTCCATGGGGGAAAAGCGGTGCGTACCAAGAATGGTCCTGACCATCGGGAACGTAGCTTTCACGAAACAAATGCAATCTAGTGTTGTACAATAAAAATTTCTGTCCTGGGGTGAAAGACTTGCGCAGAATGCGCTTGTCGTGAAACACTTTCATCCTATGTTTGTACGTTTTGGCACTATCATATGCATCGTTTCTCAATTCTTCTAACTCATTGAGTTGAAGTTTTCTACGGGTTTCAGCTTTATCAAGATCAAAATTCAACTTCTTCACAGCCCAATATGCACGGTGTTCTAACTCAACTGGTAGATGACATGCTTTTCCGTACACAAGTCTGTAAGGAGACATCCCAATGGGAGTCTTGTATGCAGTTCTATAGGCCTATAAAGCATCGTTTAAGCGCAAAGACCAATCTTTCTTAGAAGGATTGACGGTCTTCTCAAGGATATGCTTAATTTCCCTATTAGAAACTTCTACTTGGCCACTGGTTTGAGGATGGTAAGGTGTTGCGACCTTATGAGTGATTCCATACTTGTGCACTAGTGATTCAAAGGGTCTATTGCAGAAATGACTACCTCCATCACTGATTATTGCTCTAGGGGTTCCAAAACGGGAGAAAATGTTCTCCTTAAGAAAAGAAAGAACAACTTTATGGTCGTTGGTTTTGGATGCAATGGCCTCTACCCACTTAGAGACATAATCAACAGCAACAAGAATGTATAACTTACCTTCAGAGTTAGGAAATGGTCCCATGAAATCAATACCCCAAACATCAAACAGCTCGACAATCAAAATGGGTTGTAAGGGCATCATGTTTCTCTTAGTGATACTTCCTAATTTCTGGCATCGGTCACAAGCAACACAAAATGCATGGCTATCCTTAAACAGTGTTGGCCAATAGAAACCGCTTTGCAAGATCTTTGCAGCAGTTTTCTTGGCACTAAAGTGGCCTCCACATGCATGGTCATGACGAAAGAAATGACGTCCCTTTGTTCGAATTGGGGACACATCTCCTAATGATTTGGTCTTGGCAAGTACTTAAACAAATATGGGTCATCCCAAAGGAAGTGTTTAACTTGACCAAGAATTTAGAACGGTCTTGTTTAGACCAATGCAAGGGCATTCTACCTGTAGCAAGGTAGTTCACAATATCAGCAAACCAAGGCATTTCAGACACAAGCATCAATTGCTCATCAGGGAATGATTCCCTAATTAGCACAGACTCATCACCAGATTCAACATTCAACCTAGACAAGTGATCGGCAACAACATTCTCTGACCCTTTCTTATCTCGAATTTCGAGGTTAAACTCTTGTAGCAAGAGTATCCATCGAATTAGACGAGCCTTAGCATCTTTCTTAGACAAAAGATATCTCAATGCGGATGATCGAATAAATGATGACCTTAGACCCTATCAAATAAGATCTAAACTTATCTAATGCAAACACAACAGCTAGCAACTCCTTCTCAGTAGTGGAATAATTCAGTTGAGCATCATTAAGTGTTTTACTAGCATAGTAGATCACATAAGGGAGTTTGTCTACTCTTTGGCCCAAAACCAGCTCCTACAAAGATAGTCGGACGCATCATCACAAATAATCTCAAATGGTAATGACCAATCGGTCGGGTCTCGACTATAGGGCAGATGTAAGGAGAGCCTTCAGTTGCTCCCATGCTTCCTTACAAGCATCATCAAAGACAAATGCAACATCTTTTGCAAGAAGATTGCATAAAGGTCGTGAAATTTTACTAAAGTCTTTGATGAATCGGCGGTAAAAACCCGCATGGCCTAGAAATGATCGATGTCCCTCACGAACGAGGTTGAGGCAAGTGTTGAATGAGATCTTCCTTGGCTTTGTCTACTTCTATGCCTTTTTCCGAGATAATATGCCCTAGAACAATGCCTGAGTTAACCATGAAATGACATTTTTCCCAATTCAAGACCAAACTCTTTTCTTTACACCTAATCAAGACACAAAGTGAGGTGATGTAAGCACTCATCAAAAGAAGAACCAAACACCGAAAAATCATCCATAAAAATCTCAAGAAACTTATCTACCATGTCGGAAAATATGCTCATCATGAAACGTTGAAAAGTAGCGGGTGCATTGCACATCCCAAAAGGCATACGACGATAAGCAAATGTTCCATAAGGACATGTAAATGTGGTCTTTTGTTGGTCTTCGGGTGCTATGTGAATTTGGTTGTAGCCAGAATAGCCATCTAAGAAGCAGTAGTGACTATGTTTTGCTAACCTTTCCAAAGATTTGGTCAATGAAGGGAAGGGGAAAATGGTCTTTCTTGGTTCTTTATATTGATTTTCTATAATCAATACAAACTCGCCACCCTGTGGTCACACGGGTGGGGACAAGTTCGTTCATCTCATTTTGAACTACAGTAATGCCAGACTTCTTGGGTACTACCTGAATGGGACTGACCCACTGGCTATCAGGGACGGGGTAGATGATACCCGCATCAAGCGATTTGAGAATCTCACCCTTGACAACATCTCTCATGTTGGGGTTAAATCTCCTTTGCATTTCCCTAGATGGTTTAGTGTTCTCTTCAAGGTTTATGTGATGCATGCAAATTGTGGGACTTATACCCTTAAGATCGGAGATGGTCCAACCTAAGGCTCCTTTATGTTCTTGAAGTACTTCTAAGAGTCTACTTTCATGTTCCGTGTCTAAACATGATGCAATAATCACAGGTAAAGTATCAGAAGGACCTAAGAAAGCATACTTGAAAGTATCGGTAATGGTTTCAAATCAAGCTTAGGTGGTGTCTCAAGAGGTGGGGGCGATTTAGTATCGAGAGTGGAAGTGGTTCCACTGCATTACGCCACTTAGCAATATCCATGGGTGGCACAGACTCTAGCAAAGAGTGGACTTCACTAATGTATTCGTAATCTAGAGATCTAAGTCAAAATTGTCTAAACATGCTTGTACAGGATCCACAGGTAAGATGTCAGAAATGAGTCTTGAATCAGACTCTCAATCATGTTAACCTCGTGCAATTCATCATCATCACACTCTATGGGTTGTTGGTTCACACGAAATACATTCATTTCTACGTCATGTTGCCAAAAGAAAAATTCAATATCCCGCTACGACAATTTATGATAGCGTTTGACGTTGCCAAGAAGGGACGTCCTAAGATAACGGGAATATGATTTTCGGGATTATGCACGGGTTGTGTATCTAACACAATGAAGTCCACGGGAAATAAAATTTATCAACCTTGATTAGCACATCTTCAACGATTCCCAGGGACTTTCACGGATCTGTCCGCTAATTGTAGCATGACGGGGGTGGGTTGCAATTCCCAAGACCTAATTTGCTCATACAGAATATGGCGGTAGATTCACACTAGCTCCTAAGTCCAATAAAGCTTTTCGATTGTATGCTCACCTATAGTACAAGAGATAGTCGGGCTACAGGTCTTTAAACTTAAGTGGGGTTTTGTTTTGAATAATTGAACTTACTTGCTCGGTGATAAAGGCACGCTTATGCACATGAAGCTTTCGCTTTTGTGTGCAAAGGTCCTTCAAAAACTTAGCATAAGCGGTATTTGCTCGATTGCTTGAGAAATGGAATGTTTATGTTAACTCTTTTGAACATTTCCAAAATCTCGTTGTATTGGGTACCCCATACATTTGCACCAACCGTTGTGGAAATGGATCAACGAGAACATGACTTGGCACGGGAACATCTATATTAGTAGGACTCTTGGTTTTCTCAATGGGCTCGATTCTTTCTCTACATTAGATGTTTTTCGTGGTGTTGTGTGTACTTGGGAGTCGATGTAGACTCGCTTGATGGTGGTACACCTACATGGTTCTCAACAATTCTACCACTACGGAGAGTGGTGATAGCATTCGCTTGACTATGCGAAGTTTCATTGCAGGTAGAGGAGCCTGCTTGAAACATAGTCTTTGGATTTTGTTGGGGTTGACTAGGAAGTTTTCCTTTCTCTCTCTCATTCAATGCATCACATTTTGCCCTATCTTAAGATCTAGGTTTGTGAGACGTTGGTCGGTAGTTTTCTCAAGTTTTGAAAGACCTTGGGTTAACGAACGACACGGTCTTCCAAGCTAGTCTTTTTCTCTGGTGCGAGGGTGTGGTGGTACTTGGGGTTTCTAGGATATGAGTATCCTTGGTTGTTATTTGTTGGTCCCCCTTGTACAGTCCCTTGGATCATGAGAAGTTAGGGTGGTTCCTCCACCCCGGGTTGTAGGTTTGAGAATAAGGGTTGTTCTCTTGCCTCAGTATAATGCATTGGCTTGCTCGGCTTTGGACTCTTGAAATGCATGCAAGTCTGGACATGACTGTCCACTAAGTGGTCGAGAACTATGGCATGCGGCACAAGTGGCCATATCAATTTGGTCACGGAGAGTAGGGGCATTAGATTTTACATTCTTTTCCAACTCAAGCACTTCTATTCTCCGGGCCAAAGATGCCATTTTTGCATTTCCCTCAAAGTCAGACTCGATTCTATGAACATTTTGCACAGGGGTAGTCTTTCTTGGTTCACGGATGGACTCCCACCGTTGAGTCTTTTCAGCGACCGATTAAGAAAGTCCAAGCGTCATTAGCACTCTTGTCAATAAATGCACCATTGCACATTGACTCGATCGTAGTACGGGTTCTAACATCTAGACCCTCATACAAGATTTGGACGAGTCTCCATTTTCAAAGCCATGGTGGGGACATTGGAGTAATAATTCGTTGAATCTCTCCAAGTATTTTGCTAGAGTTTCGTCTTCTAATTGCACAAAACCATTTAGACTTTGGCGAATTGTCGCAGTCTTATGGTTTGGGAAAAACTTTTGAAAAACTCTTTTGTGAGGTCATCCCGTGTTCTAATGGACTGTGGTTGTAGAGCATGTAGCCAAGACTTGGCTTTGTCTTTTTTCAGAGAAAAAGGAAACAATCTCAATTTGAGGGACTCCTCCGGCATTTGGTTAAAACGCAAAGTCCCACAAATATCCTCAAAGTCTCTCACGTGATGGTAGGGTTCTCGGCATTGACCCCTCTAAACACGGGTAGCATGTGAATGGTTCTTGCTTTGATTCAAACCGACAAGCATCGGGCACGGTGAGAATGATGCAAGAGGGCTGGCTTGCCCTAGTTGGGTACATGTAGTCCTTGAGACTACGGGGTGGGTTTGGTTCATCACCCATGGTCTCTGCTTTCGAATAGGTCTCAGGCTTGGGTTTTCGGTTGAAGAACTGGGTATGCTTACGATTTCGTCCGGACGGATTCTAACTAGTCGATTTGTTTGGTCTCTAAAAGACACAATCATAGCCTAGCTAGCGCATCTAGCATGTTAACATACAATCAAGTTCAATCATAGAAAAGCAAAAACTCAAAAATGACCCACTAATACGGGACTCAAGCCCAAAGGTTGGTTATTGATGTTATAAAGCCCAACGAGAATAGGTTCTAGCCCGAGATGATGTGGGCTCGGATTTGTTGCACGGCCCGGGTTGTATGTAAAAATGTGCGGCCAACGGTTTGTTCAAATTTGTAATTGCAAAGCCCGAGAGGTGGTGTTGGCGAGAGCCCGGTTTGGGTTCCATTTTGTTCACGGCCAACAAATTCAGCTTATGTGGGCTTAGCTGCTAAGGGTTTGTTTTTATTGAGTTTTGTTTGTTCTAGGTTATGTTCGGCCCAGTGTGGTTGAGGGCTTCACCGAAACACTGACTCACAAAAATTTTACAAAAATTGACACAGCCTAGTGGTTTTGCAGGATGGTCTATGCAACAGCACAGCTTTGTAATTCACAGCACAGGGAACACAGCATTGGCAAGGCACAGTGCAGGTAATGTGCAGCTTTAGTCACAAGACTCTCACACAAATTGCGGACACAAAGCAGAGTGATGCACGGCTCGAGTGGCAGGAGAAAAAAAGAGTTTAAAAACTGTGTATGGTGCACAGGTTTGATGGATGTGCTCACTCAATGGTGAAGCATGTGCAAGGTTTGTGTATTTGAAAAACAATCTAAATGCTATCTCTTCTTCTGCTACTCAATGCTGAATCACACAATACAAGATCACACACAGATTGCAGCAATTGAAGACTTTCAAAATACTTGCAAGGTATCCAACTTCACAACAATACAAGTTAATCAGCAAATACACAGTGCTTGTATTTTACAGCATGCTCAGCAAGTGACAAGATATCTTATGCACAGATGCACAGCTTAACAAATGGGAGCAAATTCAACAAAGTCTCACCTGATTCAAGGTGCGCACGGGGTTGAGCATGCATAAGGTCTAGCACAGAGTAAGGCTTGCAATCAGCCAAGGCAAAGAAGGGTATGCAAAAGGTTGCAGGTCAGATGGCTTAGCAAGTCAACATGGTAGAACAATATACTTGGGTAAGCTCAGGGATTGCTCAAAGTGCAGGACAGAGAAATCGACCGGCTCGATTGAGTTTGTGGTATCAACTCACTCGGTTGATGTCACGGTGAGTTGATGTCAAACTCGAGCTCGGGGTTATCCGATTGTGGCTCAATTGTTCACACTTGGCTTTCACGGAGCTAACTCAAACTTGCGACTTTTAGGGGGCTAGCAAGGTGGCGAGTAGCTAATTCACAGTGTAAGCTCGGGTAATACAAGGTTAAGCGAAAATCGGGGTTCATTCACAGTTATTCATTCACAAGCAAACATTCATTCATTCAAGGAAACAAGGTTGGAAGACAATACCACCGGTTTTACACTGGGTTTAGGCACTCCACAAAATGGTCCGCTCTTTTCTTCTCCTCCTTAGATTGCTTAGCGGCACCACAAGCACAAAGAGACAAGACACCCGTTACTCAAGAGTTCAAACTCAGTTCACGAGTCACACACCGCACTCCAAGCGATTCGATTCTGATCACACTCCTTATGTCTCTTGAACCTTGCAAGGCTCTACGCAATTGAATCTCTTAGATGACGTCCTTTACAGCCTACGAGTTGCTTCAACCTAATTGAAGACTTTTGATACCAATTTTCCTATAATTTTTTTTTTTTTATAACAAAGAATTCATCTCATTAATGGTAAATTAGGGTTACATCATGAAGAACATCAAGAAACCAGAAAGAAACATACAGTAAGAGAACCAGACCAAAGGTTCCAACAAGGGAAAGAGAAGGAACATCAGTGTAGATCAAGTACATGTATGAGAAAAAAGCCGATTGAGTCGGAGAAAGAATGGTTTCTGGCGCATAAGCCAACCATTTTGTTTGATTGTTGTTGTCTTCTACAACAAAAAGTACTCTTAAATCAGAATACTTATAAGGAAATATTGTTGTCCTTGGAGATAAACCTTCCAGGCGTCGTATTTCTTCGCTTGTAAATTGAAAATCCAAGAACCTTAACCAACCCCAGCCATTAAACTGAAGAAGAATTGCTCTGAATGCAAAAAAAAGGCATCATTAAAGGGAATATAAGAAGCACCATTAAAGAGAAGGTACCTTGCTGAAAAGCAAGAGAGAAACATAATGAAAAAACTTAAATAAATCATAATAAACTATGAAATCTAACTAAGAACAGGAATATACGCAAATTAAAGGGAAGAATTCTGCTCAGATCCGCTCAAAAACGAGCAGATCTGAGCAGAGAGAGAACTGCGTCGTTTGTTTTTTTTTCCACATGATAAGAGCACTTCTTAGCATAGAAAATACTATTATTTATATCTTTCCAAATTTTATATTTTTGCCTCTAACAGATAAGCCTATTTGATTTCTATTTAGATCAAAGATCAAGACTTGGAAATCTTGTTTGCAATAGATAAAGCTAGCATACCTCACAAATCCGAAACACTTACACTCACTTAGATGAGAATCTTGGATTCTTTACCACCTCTCAAGAATTATCTTCAACTTATCAATTAAGAATAGTTTTCAGATATCTATCTTGAGGAATCACAAAGTCTGAAAGAGTTACGAGAATCTTGATAACAAAAAAGCAAGATCAGGATTCAGGAACTATCAAGATAAAGATAGTCAGACCTGGCTTCACGAATTCCCAAAGTGAAATCTTTTAGTCATAGATCTAATTATGTTTCTCATAGGAGACCTAGGTCAATATAGGACGACTCTAGCTATCAACTAGGACATAAAGTGTTAGGGATCTTCAATGTTTTCTTCTTACCTGCGCAAAGATAAATCATAAAGGTACGAAACCAATAAGAAATCTTTTTTTTCTTCAAATCTTCAATATCTTTTTCTGTATATGTATAACCAAACTTGATTCCGACTTATGATCGATCACACACAGAACGAAGTCTGTTAACAATGGATGATCAGAAGTCAACATCAGATCTAGACTACTGTTAATCCCTTGATATATTTTGAGTGACCTTATTTCAGAAGAGAAGGCTCTTAAGAATAATCAAACTAGGTGCGATCAAGGTTTAACAACCGTTAGTCAATCAAATCAATAATCGAAAACTAAAATATCAATGCAGATTCTAATTTCCCACCAGCGGTACTATCTAGATGCTTGTTGATCCCACAGAAGACTTTAAACTAGCAGACGTAAGAGATTTCGACTAATTAGGTTACTTTCCTTTCCAAAATAGTATTACAAGTAATACTATTAGTCGGCTACAGCAGTGACTACAAAATGAAGTACCTGCCTTAGGATAAGTTTGTAAGAAGAACAAACTTCATTGTTTATAGACCAGGGTAGTTTGGACAACAAAGAATTTATATAACCTAAAATATTCTCAAGATATGCAATAAACACCTAAATTCGGTTTTGTCTAATTCCCACTAATATCCAACTGTGATTCTGAAATCCCACTTGGATTAAAACTCAATATTAGCTAGCATATGTTTTGCTTGCTGGAAAAACAAAACATATCTATTCGAAAATCTTAATAAAAAGATTCTCAAACATTTCGGTTTGGGATCTCACCTTGAGTATCAAGGAATATTTTTGAACAATAAAAGATAAGATTCGCACGTGTTCAAATTACTCACTATGTCGACATCTTAGACTTTCCTATTATACAACCCAAATTCTGAAACCACACAAAACCTAAAGTGTACGTGACATTATAAATCAATTTTGTTTAAGGGGATGGGTCCTACCATAGCTGGGGATTGGTTCTTCCTTAGTTCCCCAAATAGGTTGGAATCGGTTCTACCCTAGTTCCCCATATAGGTAGGGATCGATCCTTCTTTAGATATTCAATGAAAAATAGGCCACCAATCCACTTGATTTCATTCAATTACGAAACAAGTTCCTAAGTCTACTTCCTTAAACTCATGAAATCAGTCCTAAGTTCATTATATAATCTAGTAACAAGTTACAAAGATTATATCTATGTTGAAATTACGAAGTTTAAAAGATAAACTTCATACTTTGTAATTCAATACACCTAATTTGTGATACAACTTGTATATTCTTCCTTGCCACTTTGATCATAATAAGATGATCAAGTCTCTAATGCTAGAGTTTCATGTATATACCTTCGCATGTTATGTTTTCAATTTAAACGACTTGAAAGTAATGAAAGAAATGAAAACAAGTCAAGTTTTGTATTATTAACCTCAAGTAGAAGGATGATGTCTTCGCTGTTGTCGATACGTCTTCGGATTCTTCAAGTCTTCAGAGTAATACTTGTATTCCTAAACATTTCTATACTTCTTAGTCTAACCTAATGAAGTTGACTCTAGTAATCTAATAAAGTGACTTTTGAGTTTTGATACTAAAATATGACAACCAACCTTAACATACTGGCGGGTTCAACTGAGCAATGAACTAACAATAGTCATCCTGAACCTCGAGTTAGGCTAACAAAGTAACCAATACTTAAAATCCTTTTGAACGACTTTCCTACAAGCTCGTTACCTTAACGGTCTCGTTCTAGCTAGTCAATATTTTAAGCTTAGGTTCGCGTTTGGTACCGTTTTCTTAACTCTGGAAAGAGGGAACAGTGGTGAAATTCGAGTCCTTATCTTGAATGGCCAGTCCTTGCCCTTTACTAAAAAAAAAAGTATGTTTTCAGAGCCTCGACATCTATTCATACAAAGGCATCCAGAAAACCCACTGACAGGGGAATTCTTGGGTGGTTAGAGTTTTACATCCCGTACCAGACGGGCGATGAACCATTGAAGTCAACTTAGGCCACCGAATCCTATGTCAGTGCACGAATCCAAGGTGCAGAGAAAATATAATAATTGTCGTCCTTCCCATATAACATTTTATATTTAATACTACCCTTCTGTAGGGTTTAAAAGCAATGCCCAAAAATGTCCCAGAGTGTCCAAAAAGTCCAGTAACAAACCCAAATACAGTTTCTAGAAAAAATAAAAATAAAATCTAATCAAAAATAAAATAAAATTCTTTGTCTTCTTCTCCGTTCTTTTCGCTTTGTCCAAAACTCTAAATCATTAATCAACCACCAAAATCTTTGGCTCAACTTTCCTTTGGATCCAAAAACTGTCGCAAATAGACAAATAACCAAAGACGTAAAATAAAACAAAAGAATAAAATTTAAAAAAATAAAAAATAAAACTATTAAAAACAAAAACAAAACCTAATTGTGAAGATTGATTTGTTAGACCTAATTGTGATTCAAACTAGAAAATATGTAATGAATGATAACAATATTGAGAGAAACTGGGACTCATGATTCCACCATTAATCAAAATCAAGTGATGCATATAATGATTCTTAACAATTATAGCTCTTTTATGAACTCTTTTTCTCTGCCAAAAGTAGATTTCTAAAATATCGGTCAAAAATTATAAGCATGGGGCATCAAAAGGTCTTACGTCTAAGCATACATCATCAAACAAAATCACACATATTTAATGAAAATCATAAATCAATTAAAAATAATGCAAAAATTCAAAAGAATCAAATATAGTTACCATTCATTTGTGAAATATGGATTCCTCCGTTGTCCCGATGATGGGGTTTAGCTCATCATGCGCAAAACACTCTCAAAAAATAGATACATGGCCCAAAAAGTGTTTAAAAGATAAAAAAATATAAAAAAAAAGAATAATGCAGTGAAACTGCAACGTATTTATATTAGACATCTGAGCAACGATTACAAAGGAAATATGAAAAGGCGAGGGTACACAAATATACCTCAAGCTAAAACTTTTCCTACCCATAAGTCTTTTCTCCGAAAGTGATTGTCTATGGACTGAGTCGAGACAATACAACTAATCGGTTCACACTTCGTGTGATCGTCTATGGATACGAGATCGATACAATACAACAATGAAGTATGTTTACTTGATAAGAGGTTCGGACTTACCCAAACACAATAGGATTACTATCAAGTAAAATAGGAATTAACGTTTGTGTAATTTACTTTAAATTATAATAACAAACAATTATAATTGCGGAAAATAAAAGTAAATGACACAACAAGATTTTGTTAACGAGGAAACCGCAAATGCAGAAAAACCCCGGGACCTTGTCCAGAATTAAATACTCTCAGGATTAAGCCGCTATACAAAATTAAACCAACTTCGTATAGTTGAGACCAATCAACTAAACCTAAAGTTCACCTAGTTCCGTCTGTATTCCAACGCCTCCAACTTATGAATAAGTCACGTACTTGGAACAATTCCTTTGGTTCGTATTCCAAACAAGAAAGGAACAACAAATCTGTTTTGGTAGCAACTCTCTTCAACCAAGTGATGTGAGTTCGACAAAGGCTCTTCTGCTTATCTCAATAAACTCCTTCACAAGTTCTTAGATCTATCTTATGATCAACTACCAAAGGTAATCTGTTAAGATTTTGCAATCAATACTTTTAATCACGAGATAATTGTATTGATGCTTAGATCTACACAACTAAGCAATCTAATCTACCACAAGGATAAATCGATTATAGTTGGATCGTCTATACCGAAACAAGTATTGTGCACACCAAAGATTATGAACCCCAAATCAGAAATCTTCAATATCTTCTTTGTCTTCAAATCTTTTTTAGATCTTCAATAAACGCATGCACACAACAACTTGAATCTCTTGTGATCAATCACGTACAGAACGGAGTCTGTTAACAATGGATTATCACAAGATGTCTTTAGATCTACAAACAGTCTAAAGATCCATGTCGAAACTTCGATCTAGTTTGAGTGAATCTTATATTAGAAGAGAAGATTCTCAAGCATAAACAAACTAGGTGCAATCAGAGTTTAACCACCGTTAGTCAATCAAATCAATCGAAAACACAAGATAAACCACAATTATCTAGTTTCCCACCAACGGTACTAATAGAGCTTCTCAATCCCAAAGAAGACTTTAAACTGAGCGGTCGTAAGAGATTTCGACTAATTAGGTTACTCTCCTCTCCGAATAGGCGGCTTCACCTGTAACAACACAACCGAGGAAGTTTGTTGTTATGAAGGATTAGTTTTCTAGAAATGCAAACTTCAAGTATTTTTAGACAAGGAAGTTTGGACACCAAGGAATTTCCAAAACCGAAAATATTCTCAAGATATGCAATATATTCCAAATTCGGTTTCCATAATTCCTGGAAATGCTCTGTCCAAAATATTGAGCGAAAATCTCTTTGGAAAATCTCCAACTAGTAAATGCACATTACTAATTCTCATTTTCCTAAAATAAAATTAAAAACCTTAAATAAAAGATTCTTAAATTATTTATGTTTCGATCCTGGGATTTTCTTCCTTTAGCTGTTAAGGAATAACTTTGAACAATTAAAACTAAGCGTTACTGCACATGTTCAAAGTATGTCGACATCCTTACTCTGTAAGTCCTCTTTCATACTTACAATCTTGAAACCGATTTGCCACACTTCCAAACAAGTTTAGAATTGGTTCACCCGACTTTCAAGAACTATGTGATTGATCAAGAACACTCAATCACCAATCATGGGTTTAGCAGTTCTACCAAAACAAGTTTCGGTTCTACCTCCATGTAAGTATTGTGCATAGTCACACTAGCTTTCCAAAATTCGGTTGACTAGGTACTAGGATCGGTTCCCCCACATATATATGGTATCTAACTCGAATGTGTTGCACATTTCCACAGGATCGGTTCCCCTTTGCCTAAAAACGTGTTGCACATGTCCATAGGATCGATTCCCCTTCTCACGCTAAAACATGATGCACCTCATACAAGGATCGATTCCCTTTGTGATGTGTTGCACCTCTTACTAGAATCGGTTCCCCTTTTTACCTGCAGTCGGTCTTACAAAATCACAAACTCGATCATACCATCTCAGGTGATTACTTAAGATCGTTTTCAGTAATAAAAGTCAAACCAATACAAAATCCAGGCCTTTGTGAATAGTTTTACCAAGAACACAAACAAGTCATGAGCGGTTATACTAATCACACATATTGGTTATTCACAAGATATGCAATGAATAACAATACCAATAACACCCGGAGATTTTCTTTTCGATTCACAAAACAAGTTCATGAATTTACTTCCTTAAAACACATGTAAAACATTGTTTCCTAAGATGAAATCCTCACCTCATACCCATACATAATCACAATAGCATTTAAACGATTATGTCGATGTCTTATCTACAAAGTTTAATGGTTAAGCAATAAACCTCGTATTGTATTCCTTAATACTATGTCTAACTAGAGTGTTCATGCTTCCCAGTTTTGTTTTCAATATGCACGACTTGAAAGATATGTTAGGAATGAAAAACAGTTCAATTCAAATATCACTAACCTCAAGTGGAAGGATGATGTTGTCGTTGTAGCTTCTTACTTCTTCACTTCTTCAAGTCTTCGCAATACTTGTAATGTCTTATATCCTAATACTTTCAAGCTAACCTATACGAAGTTGACTCTAGTACATAATCAAGCGACTCCTTAAATGAGTTTTGATTCACTAAAATATGACAACCAAACTTGACATACCAACGCTTGGTGGGTTCAACCGAGCTATGCTCTAACAATCTCCCCCTTGTCAATTTTAGTGACAAAACTCTTACATCATATGGATAAACAAATTACAAGAATTCATTACACATACGCTTGATTCCCGAATTCAACAACACAATAACTCCGTATACATTCAATCCTTAAATTCCATTTGTTGACATTATGATAACAAAGAATATTACTCCCCCTTAAGGTAAGATATGTAGATTTTATCAATCCACACGTCTTTGTTATTCCTTTGTAATGATATGTTACTCCCCCTTAGTCTATGCTTTCACTCTTTCGTTAGATAAACGTTTAAGCACCAATGTCCTTTCCCTTAGTGATACCAATCAATATAAAATCAATGCCAGTATCACTTGTTTACTCCATTTATTTCTCCCCCTTTTTGTCACAAAATGACAAAGAAACGAAAAAATAAAGGACAAACCGAAAAGAATCTTACAAATCTCAAAATAGACTTGCAACCTATATAGTTAATCACGAGGGTTCCACACACCATTTTTGATAACCAATATCAAAACCGAAACTACAAAGTAATTTTGTTTTGATATGTTATCAAGGAAACAATTGCCCGAAGCAATTTTCCCTAATAGTTTAGCAAACCAAAAATCAACTAAGCACCTTAGTCCCTTTGTTAAACCGATTGTACAAATACAATCGCTTGTTCGATAATACTGATAGGTGTCTAAAACACCCAATTTCGATAACGATTTCTTACACTTTTCTTATTAGCTCTCTTGAAATTTTGTATATTACGCTTCTTTTCTATGTTTTTAGGTACAATGGCTCGAAGTTGCGAAAAGGAAGGAAAACGCCACTAACTTCTTTCTCTTAAATGTTTTATATCGGAAAATTCCCAAGACATGGTCCCATCATAGTTTCAATTTGGTTATACCAAAATAGAACTTGTGTGGTGGCAATCATGGGTAGTCAGCCATTTATCATGGGCCTAAATAACACTATCTCGAAATTTCTACACTCTGTAGAAGAATTGGACTTCAATTTGTCGGTGGATTTCACATCAAGGAGTCACACATGTGCATTCAAGATGTATAGAAATTAGGTCTCTATAGAAACCAAATCGAGAATCTTCAATTCACTAGCAGAAACATGAGATGAGAGCTATGAAGCACGGATACTGATACGGGGATACGGATACGGAGATACTGATACGGAGATTCGTCAATTTTCAAAAAATGGGGATACGGGATACGTTGGAATACGTGTATTAATTAAAAAATATTTAATTTATTAATAGTGAAAAAAATTGCATAAAGTAAGAAAATTATAAAATACTATCTGGAATATCAAAAAAAAAAAGATAACCCATCACTCATCAATATTGAATAATAATGTTAGGATTAGACATTTATATACCGCTTTCTATAGAATAATTTTTTGATAAATACGAATATATTACATATCTAAGAATATTTAACATATTCGTATACAAATATTTGGCAATATATTATATATATGTATATATACTATAAGAAGTGTCCCCTAGAAGATCCGAGAAGATCCCAAAAGATCCCCTATCCTTTTCGTAATTAATAAAAAGGGACCCATTAAATGGGGTGTCTGATACGTATCCCCAAGTGTCCCCAAGTGTCCGACACTGATAAGGCGTCTGACACGGATACGTCACCGGTTTTGAGGTGTCCGTGCTTCATAGGATGAGAGTGAAAACCAATTGCCGGAGGATTCAAAGACTTGTTGCCGTCACTGCTAGCCACGACCAAATACTCATCTGCCAAGAAGGTTAGGTCAGGAAAGGGAATGTTAATGGCTCGTGTTGTGGTAGTTTTGTACAGAATATTTGAAACAATAACTGAACTAGAAATTCATTAACTAATGGTGGAGATTAAGGATGGTTTTGAGAGCTCAAGAAGAACACAGAAACAATGGGTTTTGGCCAAGAGAGAAAGTTAGTTGGGAAGGTGTCCTGTTGTCGAAAATTTGTAGAAGAATAGAGAGATTACAGGTGGTTCTAAGAGCTCCATTTGTGACTAAGAAGGAGGAAGAGATGATGCCGTTAATTTTAGTTTGTGATGATAAATGGTGCATATTGATGATGATATACAATTATTAATGGAATTTGAATGTTGGGTTGTGATTGAACTTGAAATTGCAGGAAATGGGGAACTGAAGAAGATGATTTCTCGAAGGACAAAGACACCATTAGTTTCTGCTCATATGGTGTTTGCGAAATTGCCTGAACCAGGAGATGGAAGAGTTTATCATGGGTTTGATCAAGTTCTTGAGATGAGGTTTTGATTGCTGCTATACAGATTAGATGGACAAGGAACTGACTTGGTGCTGCTGATCTCAGTGGTTGGCCATGATGGCTAAGTTTGATTTTAGCTAAAAACGGTAGGAAGAGTATGTTACTGTTATGAGTCCTGGTGGTGTTTGCTGCTAAGAGCCTGTCGTGAAGGTTAAGGAGATTGAAGTGCTTTTGGCAGAGGAAATAAGCTACAGAAGTGAAGGAAATGCTGGTGCTGATAGATCTGCAGGATTGGAATGTTGTCTAGATGAATACTTTTAGGTGCAGAGACAAGGAAGAAGGAGTTGCTGTTTAAGCAAGAAAACATGGAGAAACTGATTACATTGTCGAGGAGTTGCTGTTGCTGTGAAGGTCAGCTGAGGAGCTGAATTTGCTGGTAGTACAGGAAGCGAGAAAAGGAGGTGATTCTATAGTTATGTTGCAGCCGAGAGTCCTGTGATGGCAGTCGAGATGGAATGGAGTTTGGTACATGCAGTTCAAGCAAGCATAAAGATGACCTGAATTGGTGATGGAAGTATGGGTCTGCATTAGTGATATGATGGAAGAGATAGGAGCTGAGGTCTGAAACTGGGGAAGATACCAGAGTTATGCGCTATCCTGTGCTGCTGAGTACAAGGGTTCTGGGAGAGGCTAGGTGGTGCAGCACAGGATCTGTTGTCGTTGCTGTCGTGGTTCATTGGTCACGTTTGGCATGGGCTAGGATCAGACTTAGAAGGCCATAGGATATGGAGACTTGGGCGCAAATTCATCTCAATTTTGGAAGGATTTTCTAGCCGTGAAAGCAGCCAGAAGTGTTGTATTGGCCATTGATTTTGTGGGACGAATGGGTGTGATTTGAGAGCCTGCAGTGTTTGTGTATGACAAGGATTGTTGGGTATCTAACCAATACGAGTTTCCAGGGAAAGAAAACTATAAAAGGAGGCGCAGCAAAACAGAGAAGAACTATCTCTTCCTGATTGTTTTGTGCTTGCAGATTGTTCGTGAAAAATCCTGAGGGAGAAGAAGCTACAGAACCAGTACCTGAACCTGTTTTAAATCGCATCCAGCCGTGGACCTGAATCAGAGTTTACTTTAGCTTTAATACTTTGTTTACTTGAATTATTATTTTGTTTATTTCAAAAACTATGAGCAGCTAATAGTTTTACTGATTGGGGAGGATTTCAAAACTCCGAACATGTTTTATTAATCAATCTTATGCAAGTTATTCTTCCGATAAATATCTTTTGTTGATTGTCTTTTATCGTTTTTATGACCATGAGGTGTTTGCTAGGTATCTAAGTGCGCAATTAGGTAACTTGTATGCAACTCTAATGCTAGTATTGAGAACTTTAATCCGTAATTGTTGGAGTAATCTTTACAAAAGTAGCGGTGTACTATTTGTCACAAAGGGATTTTGTATGCAATAGTGTGTAAGAGATAACCCTAGGTTAACGTGTCGAACTTACGAGCATGTGGCTAGGAGCAACTTGATTCACAAATATTATTACAATTGATTGAATTACACCTAGAGAGCTTATTTTGGGTGGTTCACTTGATTAGAATCCGCTAGAGAACTTATTCTATGCGGTGATTTAAGGAATCTTAAGATTAGTTGAACTTATAACTTGTCTAAAAGTTGTTAACAATCTAAATTAATTGGAAGTAGAACTTGTATGATAAATAATATCTTGTTTGGTAGTGGCGAATGAATCTCTAGTCAATTCCATCTTATAAATTGAATTACAATCTTTACAATCTTAAAAGTTTGTGTCTTTCAACAACATCAAATTGTCTTACATAATAACTTAAAACTCACACCTCCCTGTGGATTCGAACTCGACTTGCCTCACTACTCTTTTATAGGATTGTGTAGCATAAGAGAATTATTATTGATAGGTTGACAACCTCATCAAAATTGGCGCCGCTGTCGGGGAGGCAGTGGTAGTATTAAGTTGTTATTTTTATTTTTAGCTATTCTTTTTGCTTTTAGCTTCACTTTTAGATTACTAATACAATTTTTGAGAATCTTATTTTCAGGTACTATTCCTTTTGTGGATGCTTAAAGAGGGCAGACCAACTCCTATTGGTATCCGTCTTCGATCCGACACTCAATTAAAGGATTTCATTCGAGCGATTAACACTCCGCTTCCTCCTAGTTCATCATCAAGCGAGTTCGCAAATTCGGACGTAGAGGAAGAACAAGTAGTTATGGCAACACTCAAGGATCTTGCATCACCACAATTGAACACTCAACCCTTGTGTATTCAATTGGACGAAGAAATTGAGTTGAAACCAACTTTGCTCAACTCATTGCAAGTTCCATGGTTTAGCGAGGAAGATCCAAACCATCATCTCCAAGAATTTCACATGGTGCTTGTAAGTGTGAAACCAAAGGGAATTGAAACTGATGATGCTATGCTTAGAGCATTCCCATTTTCTCTTGTGGATATGGCCAAGGAGTGGTTTTAAAGTCTCCCAGCAGGTAGTATTACTACATGGACCGGTATGAAGAAACTCTTTCTTGAGAAGTACTTTCACGCATCCAAGGCAGCAAAAATCAGAAAAGAGATATGTGGCATTGTTCAAATGGCATGTGAGACTTTGTATGAGTATTGGGAGCGATACAAGAGACTATGTCAAAGTTGTCCACATCACCAAATCACTGAGCAACTTATCATCCAATATTTCTATGACTCTTATTAAATGATAGGACAATGATTGATGCCGCAATTGGAGGAGCTTTAGTTGACAAGACACCCGCACAAGCAAGAGCTTTGATTGATAATATGGCATCTAATTCGCAGCAATTCTCCACCCGAGCAGAAACACTTGTCAAGAAGGTTAATGAGGTTGGTGAAGTTTCTCATATGGAACAAAGGATGTGTAATATGGAGAGGATGATGCAACAAATTTCTGCGGTGATTGTTCCATCGTATGAAGGCGATATGGAGCACGCAAATGATGTGTTCCAAAATCAACAAAGGCCAAGGTATGATCCGTACTCCAACACATACAATCCGGGTTGGCGAGATCATCCAAATTTCAGTTATGCCAACAAGCAAGCTGCTGCAAATCCGACTTTCAATCAACAAGGAGGGTACCAATTCATGCGAAGACCACAACAAGAACCTCAAGGTACAAGTGTGGATGACAAATTCACTCTTATGATGCAAGGGATGCAAGAGATTTCGAAGTCAATGCAAGGGTTCAACCAATTCCAGCAGAAATACGAGATGACTATGAGAGATGTGCAAAACCAAGTTAGTCAATCGGCTAATGATATATATATCTACTCAAAGCACAATGGTCTGGAAAGCTTCCTTCGCAACCGTTGAACCATAAGGAAAATGTCAATGATATTGAGCTAAGAAGTGGGAAGCAAGTAAAGCAACCGGTAACATCACCGGATGCTAATGAACCTGTTTTAGAGCAACAAGAGGATGAAACAACCCCTAACAAGGCTGATTTGGTAACAAATTCTAACTCTAAACCTCTTGTTTCTACTAATGTCACTCCACCTTTTCCTAGCAGGTTTGCAAAGTCAAAGAAGGAGACGCTATACAAAGAGATTTACGAGATATTCAAGAACATGCAAGTGAACGTACCACTCCTTGAAGCGATAAGGCAAGTTCCTCGCTATGCAAAGTTCTTGAAGGAATTGTGCACTAACAAGCACAAATTGACCGGTAATGAGGTAATGAGTGTAGGGGAAAACGCTACGGCGTATCTTTTAAAGAAACTCCCACCTAAATTAAAAGATCCCAGTAGTTTCACCGTACCTTGCACAATTGGTAAGATAAGGTTTACAAAAGCTTTGTTAGATTTAGGTGCATCTATTAATGTTATGCCTGCTTCAATTTATGAATCCTTAAATCTTTGTCCTCTCAAAAGTACCGGCGTAGTTATAGAACTTGCCGATAGATCTAATGTTTACCCGAAACGGGTTGTTGATGATGTTTTGGTGCAGGTTAATAAGCTTATATTTCCGGTGGACTTCTATGTTCTTGATATGAATGATGAAAATTTATCCTCGTCTACACCTTTGTCAAGTGGGTAGACCGTTTATGAGAACTTCTAGAACTAAAATTGATGTCTATGAAGGCACTTTGACAATGTAATTTGATGGGGAGGTCGTACGCTTCAACATCTTTGAGGCGATGAGGTACCCGAGTGATGTGTATTCTTGTTTTCATGTTGAGGAGGTTGACGCTGGCTAAGGATGCGTGCAAGTAGTAAATCGGGCTGACGACTTTAAACCAAGCGCTTAGTGGGAGGCAACCCACTTGTATCGTATTTCTTACCTTTCATTTTTTTTTAGTTTTTAGTTTTTGTTATTTTTGTTTATGCTTGCATCATATTAGGAATGCCCTGTCTTGAATCATACATTAGAGTCCATTTTCCATTGAGGACAATGTCATGTTTAAGTGTGGGGGAAGGGTTTCATAAAAAAAAAAAAAAAATTTGATGTAGGCAAAACTCCTACTTTTAGAGATTTTTGAAAAATTTAGAATGAACACTAGCCTTTCTAAGTAGATGGAATTTTTTCTTGACAATGAGGTGCATATATTAGCTGATTCGGGATTAGATGCCAACTAAATAGCTTGTTTAGTGTTTATTCTCTATTTTTCAAAAGTATCTATGAGTTGGAGTATAGGTTTTGTGGGTAGACCTCTTGTAAACCCTCACGAGACTATAACTCGTCCACTAGGGACACCTAGAGGTTTAAAGGCTTGTTATTTATGCTAAGAGTAACCGTAGCCTCGACGAAACAGAGTTGTTGTATATTTTTATTTTGTTTTGTTTGCTTGAGGACTAGCAAAGACTAAGTGTGGGGGAATTAAAGGGTTTCATAAAAAAAAAAATGATGTAGGCAAAACTCCTACTTTTAGAGATTTTTGAAAAATTTAAAATGAACACTAGCCTTTCTAGGTAGATGGAATTTTTTCTTGACAATGAGGTGCATATATTAGCTGAGTCGGGATTAGATGCCAACTAAATAGCTTGTTTAGTGTTTATTCTCTATTTTTCAAAAGTAGCTATGAGTTGGAGTATAGGTTTTGTGGGTACACCTCTTGTAAACCCTCACGAGACTATAACTCGTCCACTAGGGACACCTAGATGTTTAAAGGCTTGTTATTTATGCTAAGAGTAACCGTAGCCTCGACGAAACGGAGTTATTGTATATTTTTGTTTTGTTTTGTTTTGTTTGCTCAAGGACTAGTAAATACGAAGTGTGGGGGAATTTGATAGGTGTCTAAAACACCCAATTTCGATAACGATTTCTTACACTTTTCTTATTAGTTCTCTTGAAATTTTGTATATTACGCTTCTTTTCTATGTTTTTAGGTACAATGGCTCGAAGTTGCGAAAAGGAAGGAAAAGCGCCACTAACTTCTTTCTCTTAAATGTTTTATATGAGGAAAATTCTCAAGACATGGTCCCATCATAGTTTCAATTTGGTTATACCAAAATAGAACTTGTGGGGTGGCAGTCATGGGTAGCCAGCCATTTATCATGGGCCTAAATAACGCTATCTCAGAAATTTCTACACTCTGTAGAAGAATTGGACTTCAATTTGTCAGTGGACTTCACATCAAGGCAGTCACACATGTGCATTCAAGATGGAGAGAAATTAGGTCTCTATAGAAACCAAATCGAGAATCTTCAATTCACAAGCAGAAAGATGAGATGAGAGTGAAAACCAATTGCCCGAGGATTCAAAGACTTGTTGCCGTCACTGCTAGCCACGACCAAATGCTCATCTGCCAAGAAGGTTAGGTCAGGAAGGGAATGTTAATCGCTCGGGTTGTGGTAATTTTGTAAAGAACAGTTGAAACACTAACTGAACTTGAAATTCAGTAACTAATGGTGGAGATTAAGGATGGTTTTGAGAGCTCAAGAAGAACACAGAAACAATGGGTTTTGGCCAAGAGAGAAAGTTAGTTGGGAAGGTGTCTTGTTGTCGAAAATTTGTGGAAGAATGGAGGGATTGCAGGTGGTTCTAAGAGATTCATTTGTGACTAAGGAGGAGGAAGAGATGATGCCGTTAATGTTGGTTTGTGATGATAAATGGTGCAGATTGATGATGATATACAATTATTGATGGAATTTGAATGTTGGGTTGTGATTGAACTTGAAATTGCAGGAAATGGAGAACTGGAGAAGATGATTTCTCGATGGACAGAGACACCATCAGTTTCTGCTCATATGGTGTTTGCGAAATTGCCTGAACCAGGAGATGGAAGAGTTTATCATGGGTTTGATCAAGTTCTTGAGCTGAGTTTTGATTGCTGCTATACAGATTAGCTGGACAAGGAACTGACTTGGTGCTGCTGATCTTAGTGGTTGGCCATGATGGCTGAGTTTGATTTGATCTAAAAACGGTAGGAAGAGTATGTTATTGTTATGAGTCTTGGTGGTGTTTGCTGCTAAGAGCCTGACGTGAAGGTTAAGGAGATTGAACTGCTTTTGGCAGAGGAAAGAAGCTACAGATGTGAAGGAATTACTGGTGCTGGTAGAGCTGCAGGATTGAAATGATATCTAGATGAATGCTTGTAGGTGCAGAAACAACGAAGAAGGAGTTGATGTTTAAGCAAGAAAACATGGAGAAACTGATTACATTGCCGAGGAGTTGTTGTTGCTGTGAAGGTCAGCTGAGGAGCTGAATTTGCTGGTAGTACAGGCAGCGAGAAAGAAGGTGATTCTAATGTTATGTTGCAGCCGAGAGTCCTGTGATGGCAGTCGAGATGGAATGGAGTTTGGTACATGCAGTTCAGGCAAGCATAAAGATGACCTGAATTGGTGATGGAAGTATGGGTCTGCATTAGTGATATGATGGAAGAGATAGGAGCTGAGGTCTGAAACTGGGGAAGATACCAGAGTTATGCGCTATCATGTGCTGCTGAGTACAAGGGTTCTGGCAGAGGCTAGGTGGTGCAACACAGGATCTGTTGTCGTTGCTGCCGTGGTTCATTGGTCACGTTTGGCATTGGCTAGGATCAGACTTAGAAGGCCACAGGATATGGAGACTTGGGCACAAATTCATCTCAATTTTGGAAGGATTTTCTAGCCGTGAAAGCAGCCAGAAGTGTTGTATTGGCCATTGATTTTATGGGACGAATGGGTGTGATTTGAGAGCCTGCAGTGTTTGTGTATGACAAGGATTGTTGGGTATCTAGCCAATACGAGTTTCCACGGAAAGAAAACTATAAAAGCAGGCGCAACAAAACAAAGAAGAACTATCTCTTCCTGACTGTTTTGTGCTTGCAGATTGTTCGTGAAAAATCCTGAGGGAGAAGAAGCTACAGAACCAGTACCTGAACCTGTTTTAAATCGCATCCAGCCGTGGACCTGAATCAGAGTTTGCTTTAGCTTTGATACTTTGTTTACTTGAATTATTTTTTTGTTTATTTCAAAAACTATGAGAAGCTAATAGTTTTATTGATTGGAGAGGATTTCAAAACTCCAAACATGTTTTATTAATCAATCTTATGCAATTTATTCTTCCGATAAATATCCTTTGTTGATTGTCTTTTACCGTTCTTATGACCATGAGGTGTTTGCTAGGTATCTAAGTGCGCAATTAGGTAACTTGTATGCAACTCTAATGCTAGTATTGAGAACTTTAATCCGTAATTGTTGGAGTAATCTTTACAAAAGTAGCGGTGCACTATTTGTCACAAAGGGATTTTGTATGCAATAGTGTGTAAGAGATAACCCTAGGTTAACGTGTCGAACTTACGAGCATGTGGCTAGGAGCAACTTGATTCACAAATATTATTACAATTGATTGAATTACACCTAGAGAGCTTATTTTGGGTGGTTCACTTGATTAGAATCCGCTAGAGAACTTATTCTATGCGGTGATTTAAGGAATCTAAAGATTAGTTGAACTTATAACTTGTCTAAAAGTTGTTAACAATCTAACTTAATTGGAAGTAGAACTTGTATGATTAATAATATCTTGTTTGGTAGTGGCGAATGAATCTCTAGTCAATTCCATCTTATAAATTGAATTACAATCTTTACAATCTTAAAGTTTGTGTCTTTCAACAACATCAAATTGTCTTACATAATAACTTAAAACTCACACCTCCCTGTGGATTCGAACTCGACTTGCCTCACTACTTCTTTATAGGATTGTGTAGCATAAGAGAATTATTATTGATAGGTTGACAACCTCATCAAAGACCAAAATAAAGATAACTCTATTTTTCTCATCAGGTTCTAATTATCCATATAACCTAGACCTTTCAGTTTTAAACAAGACAAGTACTAGGTTTGTTAACTAGCATTTCTTGTTAAGGCATTCGATTAGACTTGAATAACCGAAACCTCCACTCCGATAAGTCTAACTAAGATCGAATTAACTTAGTTTCTCTTATCCTAATCGAATTGGACTAAACAATTCATCCCGTAAACCTTTTCTTTCGTTAAGCCATAAACAATTCATACAAACCAAAATAAATCAACTTGCATAATTATTCACCTCAACCGGAAGCAATTGAAACAACATAGACATTAAAGCACCGCAATTGCACCGAAATTTTGTAAGCCTAAACAATTGATACCACACAATAAAGCAAGATAACAATAGTTTTTCTTAACCGGAACCAATTGAATCACGCACACATCCATACACTCATAATGGAATAAAACATCAATTGTACCGAAATTTTGTTAAGCAAAAGCAATAAATATACGAAATAAATCGAGTTTTTCTTAAACAGGAAAACAATTAACTAACAAGATTGTTGATAGACACATTTTTGTGTCTAAGTTGTCCTCAATTTTCTGTATTGTTGGTACTCGATTTTGTACTTATTATGGTGTTTTATGTGTTTATAGGTATTTTTGGAAAATAAACATTTTTGGAAAATTCGTCTCGAAAAGTTGATTAAGGCACCCGGAGGACATGTGTTATTCGGACTCCAGCAACGGATAAGGGGCGACCACTGGATAAGGGGTGACTTTCTTCTCAAATTCAAATTTTCAAATTTGGTGGGAAAATAAAGTTTATCATCACAAATTTCAATCAAGAATTCGGAGGTGTTATAGGGAGACTAAATGGTCAAAAATTTATGGGATTGTTCCTGGGACATACAAATCTATTACAAGTGTTTTGGTAGATCAAATTTGGCTGAAAAATCCGTGAGAAGAAAACAGGGCAGCACGTGCATGAGAGGAACAGTTCACGGGATTGCATGAGTTTTGGAGAATTTAAACGTGTTCTGCTCATGTATGATGACTCGAGCAACACTTTGGACCTTGACAAAGATAAATAAGGAGATTTTGCAACTGTAGAAATGCGTAAGAAGCTAAATCAGGGAAGAAAATATTCCCATAATATTTTCTTTACTGCCCGAGTTCAATGAAGAATATTGGGAATTATGGCGTGATTAAATGAGTCTGAGGAGTATAAATAGGCTGCTGGGATCACAAAAAGAAGATACGGAGAGTTTGGGAGAGTTTGGAGCGCAACAGAGTGAGGATTGATCGAGTTGCAGAATTGTTTTCTGCTGCTGCTGCACCAAGAACACGAAGAACAGACAGCCAAAGACCGTCGTTCTTCAACAGTGACAACGACTGCCAGGCGTGGGTCGCAGAGCTACAAAAACAGCAACAGTTCATCATTATCGTTCTCTGTAACAGTGTTTGCAACAATTATAAGCGTTGCAAACACCCGGTTTTAATTATTTTCTCCCATTTCATCATTTGTGAACCATTTTTGAGCAATGAAATCAATTTTTGAGCGTGTTTCCAACATGATGAGCTAAACCCATCCTCTAAGGCGACGGAGGAAGCCATTCTTTCAAGAATTATGTGGTAACATTTACTTTATTAATTTATGCAATATTTTTATATGATTAATTGCATTGATAAAAAATGAATTAAATGATTTTTATTAATCAAATGTGTTTTTTCTTGATGATGCATGCTTAGTTTTAGACTCTTGATGCGTTATGCTTGCGACTAACATTTGATATTTTGGAAATCTGATTTTGGCAATACTTTAGAATCATATCAATTGTTTAAATTGCATGATATAAATTAATTTAAAACCACATAAGTATTGATGAATGGTGAAATCCTAGCTCCATCCTCTCCATAATTTTCACAACATCTTGTATTTTGAGTTTGTTATAGTTTTGCTTTAAAAATTAATTCTAAAAATCTGCTTTCACAAGTCTCAAGAAACCTTTCACTACAACAACATTGAAAATAACCATCAATTTTTGGCGCCGCCGACGCGGACTTGTATTTAGGCTAGAGTTTTTAGATTTACTTTTTTTTTTCTTTTTTAGGTTTTTATTTGTTTTTGTTCTTCTTTACGTTTTTGGGTTTTTGTCTTTTCCTTACAGAATTTGGAATTTGGAGCGAAAGAAAATTTTGCCAAAGCTTTTGGTGAATACTTAAAGACTTGGAGTAAAAGGCAAAGCGAAAGGAGCGAAAGAAGAAGATTTTTTTTTATTTTATAAAAAAAAGAGAGAGAAAAAAAAGAGAGACATTTTTATTTATTTTTAGATATTATTTTTATTTTTTTTAGACTTTCCTTTTCTTTTGCACTTTATTTTTGGACTTTGGACTTTAAACTTTGGGACATTATTTTTAAACCCTACGGAAGGGTAGTATAAATATAAACTATGTGCAGAGAAGGACGTCGATTACGATATCGCCTCGGCCCCTTGGGTTCGTACATGACATAGGAGTCGTGGCCCGAGTCGACTACAACGGTTCATCCCCCGTCTGGAACGGGAGGTAAGTTTGTCGAAACACTCGCGAATCCCCTGTCAGCGGGTTACTATATTCCTTCGTTTGCATATATGTCGAGGAACTGAATACGACTGCTTTAATTTCCTAGTAAAGGGCAAGGCCTGGCCATACAAGATAAGGGTTCGGATTTCATCACCGTTCTTCTTCTTGCCCGCCTTAAGAAAACAATACTTAACGCGAACCTAAGCTTTAAAATTTGGAATAGAATGAGACCTATAGGTAACGAGCTTAATAGGAAAGTCGTTCGAAAAATATTGGTTACTCTTTTGAGCATACTTCGAAGTTCATGATGGTTTCTGTGATTTGAATGCGTGACTGCGCCGCCTTGTAATGCGGTGAGGCCTTTGGTATCAAAGCTCCACGCAGCTTCCCTCGCCTCTATTCAACTTACTTTAACTCGGATTGATTCCAGAGAGGTTTGCTCAGATTGTAACGAGTTCCTTTTCGAAAGATTAGAAGCTGGTCTAGAAACAATCTAAGTGGAGCCATCATGCTTTTTGTTTGCTAGAAATCATTAGGTTTGTTGTGGTGGAGTCAGCCTTGTTTGTGTTTGCATAGAACTTCTCTTCCTTTTTAGGATTTTTCTTTTTCTTTTGTTCTTCTAGTGTATGCCCGAGGTTATTAGAGAGCGGGCTTGGAAAAGAGACAATCTAGGTCGATTGATTAGTGAAAAACCTAGTAATTCTTCTTGTGGAAGCGTGGAGCTCGAAGACTCTTCTTTTGAGAGCCCCATTTTTGGGAACTTCAATTTTGAGAATCTGTCTCTTCGTGAGGAAAGTACCCCTAGTACTTCAGTTGTGCCAGCGATGGCCACTTTGAAAGATTACATGTTCCCAACTAGGACCAACCGAGCTTCGTGTATTAAATTGCCAGCCAATACGGCTAATTTCGAGATAAAACCTAGTATTCTTCAGATGATTCCCATATTCTTAGGAAAAGATGATGAGAACCCTTATTTTCATATAAGGGACTTTGAGGAAATTTATGGGACAGTTAGAATAAAAGACCTTACTGATGAAGTTTTGAAACTTAAGATGTTCACCTTTTCCTTGAAAGATAAAGCCAAGACTGCTAAACAACCTACCATCCGAATCCATTGAAACATGGAAGGAACTTATTGCTGCTTTCTATATGAAATTCTACCCTAAGCATAAAACTGGGTAAATTGTAGACAGAGAATTAGTTCCAGTGTGCAACAAGAGGGAGAGTCTCTTTATAGGTTTTTAGAGAGATTCAATGATCTCCTATCCCAGTGTCCTCACTATAGATTTGATAAGATGAAACTCGTAGAGATTATTTATGATGGTTTAGACTATTCGACCAAAGCCATGGTCGAATCTATGTGCGCTGGTGAGTTCACTAGTAAAAGTGCTGAGGATGCCTTTACCTTCTTAGGAGTTGTTGCTGAGAAATCCCAACAGTGGGAGTCTTGTGTTGACCCCCCTAAAAGACACTTGGTTAATAGAAGTATGATGCGTGCCTAGTGGACATATTGTAGTTCCACATTCTACTTCCCAAGAGGAACCCGTAGCTGAGGAAACTGAAACAATCCCTAAGGAGTCCCAAGAAATTCCTGATAGGACTACCTTTGTGACTAGAGCCCCATATCCGCAGTTGTTATCCCCAACAAAGAAGGAGTCGACATTCAACGAGATAATGGAAACATTTAAACAGGTGAACATCAATATTCCGTTATTAGAAGCAATTAGGCGGATGCCCGCTATGCCAAGTTCCTTAAAGATCTTTGTACATGAAAGCGTAAGCTTAATGTCCAAAAGAAAGCCTTTTTAGCTGGTCAAGTAAGTTCCATTCTTCTGAACCAAACACCCCCTAAGTATAAGGACCCTGGATGCCCCACCATATCTTGTGCGATTGGTAATCACATGGTCGATAAATCTTTACTTGACTTAGGAGCTAGTATTAACTTACTCCCATACCATGTGTATACCCAGCTAGGACTTGGTAAGTTGAAATCGACCAAAATGACACTTCGATTGGCGATAGGTCTATCAAAGTTCCTCGTGGTGTCATAGAAGATGTTCTCGATTGAGGTTGATAAGTTTATTTATCCAAAGGATTTCATTGTTCTAGACACCCAACCTGTTCAGACCCAAGTGCTCAAATCCCTGGTGATTCTAGGTCGCCCATTTTTAGCCACACCTAACGCTGTCATCAACTGTAGGACTGGGCTTATGAACATATCCTTTGGTAATATGACCACTGAACTAAATGTCTTTAATGTTATTAGACAACCTTCTGAGATAGATGATTTATAAGTGGTGAACATGATTAGCACTCTAGTTCCTGATCCTTAAGCCTGTACTATGATTGATAATCCATTATTTGATGAACCTTTCAGTGCCTCGGAGGAGGTAACCATGACGAACACTTTAGTTGATGAGCCTATATTAGAGTTTTTCTTTGATAATCCCTTATATGATGATGTTGTTCGTTTAGATGACCAGTCTCCCAAAGAAGCTAGTTATTGTCTTTGACTTTATGGACCCTAGAATCCATCCCATAGATTTTGGTCCATCTGAGGATATTGTTCACCCTAAGTTTGGGGGTAATGATGACTCTAGTGATCGTCTTGTATCCCTAATTGAAGTCCCTAACTTGGGACTCGAGCTTTGTGCGTCTGAGATATTACTCGAGTCTATTTAGACTCAGCAACCCGATCCTCCTGATACTGTCCAGGAGGTAACCCAGGTATTAGAGACCCATTTTTCGGATGAATCTATTTATCAAGATACACATATGAAGCTCAATTATGCTACCCGGATGAACCTAGTTGTCTTGACAGAAACCTTAGACGAGGATGTGCTCATTCTATTCATTTTTCTGAACCAGTGCAGTTGTCTGATATTGGTGTTATCTCTATTTGGTCTTGTGGACCCACAACTATTTCGGCTATTGGTGTATGACTTTGGAAGGTGAAGATCCTTTTTGAGGTATTTGATGTCTGGATGAAGACTTTAAACTTAGCACTCATTGGGAGGTATCCCTTGCTCGTGCAACACGGTAATATTTTTCCTCATTTCCTTCTAGTGGTAACGGTTTCTCCTTGTTCATGTTTTTAGTTTCATCTTTAGAACATTGAGGACAATGTTAGATTTAAGTTTGGGGGTATGGGAGAAACTTTTTAGTTGCAATAAAACTCCAAAGCCTAGAAATTTATGTTTATTAAGGATGGCACTAACCAATCTAAGTGGATGGAAGCATCTTGGTTATAGGAGTTGAGGAACCAATCTGATTAGATGGAAACATCTAAAGAGTCTATTCATAAAAGCACATAGCTCAGGTGTTAGAAAAGAAAACATGGTAGTTTCGCCATATCCTCGTGATGGAAACATCGAAAGAATCCTGATCACTTCTTTTTCTTTTTCTTTTTACCATTGCTAGGGTGAAATAGAGTGACTGAGATACCAAAAAAAAAAAAAAAAAAAAAAAAAAGAGACCAGACCATTAGACCAACCGGAAAAAATACAATAAAGTCGACCACTGGTACCCTTGTATATGCCAGCTGAGTTGACCTAGAGTTAGGTTTATCGACCATTGGTTCCCTTGTATATGCCAGTTGTGTTGATATTAGTCAGACCTGTATCTCAGTCCATTAGGATAGGTTCACCTTAGTCAACATCTATGTTTTTCTCTACATTGGTAGGCCTCTAAAGTGTATGTAAATTTGACCTACGTGTTATAATCCGCAAGTGCACGGCGTCTATCGGATACGCGGCAAGTACGGGTCGATCCCACAAGGACTTGTGGTGCTCTGATATTGATCTAAGGCTACTCTACTGACTTCAAATGATAGTAACAAAGTGACAGCATATATTTTGTGCCGATACGGCTGATTTTGAACTGAAGTGAACCTAAACTAAGGTAAACAGTGAGATAAGGGTGATACTAGGGCTGCAAATCCACCACTAACCTACATTGTGTCTTCAACTCAAGATATTACTCTTGTTCTTATGACAGCTAAGGGAGAGGTGTCGAGTCTGCCTTATGTCTAAGATGTTTCTCCAACCGATAATTTTAATCACAACTAAGGTATTTATCCTAAGTATTAATCGTCTCGACTAAAGCACAATTAATCTGTAGATAAACATTGGTCTAATTGAGCTTGAGTTGTAGCATAGTCATCACAGGGATAATCCAACTACAGTGCATCCATGGTATTGGTATACACTGTGAGAGCAAAGTGTGACATGCTGAGATTAATTCTATCTAGAAAATATTCAAGCATTCAAGAACAATACAAGAGCATGAAGAACACAAGGTAAATTAGGTTTCATTGAGACCCTAACAATTAAATTAAAACATTAGAAACACAAATTAACCCTAAATTGAAGCTAAATGACTCGCACCGGCTAATCCAAAGTGCCCAAAATCAACTTCTTCTTCATCTATTTATACATGCACAAGAAAATATCCCCAAACCCTAATTCTCAAAATCGAAATAAAAATTAAAATAAACCCATACCCTCTACTCTCTCGAATCGCCTCTCCCTCCTCTCAATCGGCTCTGCAACTCCATGCTTGATTGATTGATCAAACCTAACCCTAGTTCTTCCTATTTCTCACTTAGCCTCTAGGAAATAAGCTATGAGAGAAATAGAGAGAAGCTAGGGGAAAAAGGGTGTGGTTGGAGGCTGTGGTGATGGTGACAGGAGAGGGTGAGTTGGTGGTCTGTCGGGGAAGAAGGGAAGGGGTTTGCAGAGAAGATGGTTTCTGCAGAGAAGAGAAGAAAGAGAAGGAGAAGAAAAGAAATGAGGTGGTTCGATGGGGGGTATAGGGTGTAGGGTGATTCAAGTGTTGAGCGGATGCATCGAAGATTGATGGAGGGGCCTCAGCGAGCGTAGGATGAAGCTGGTGCGATCTGAACGGCTCAGGGAGGTAAGCGGTTTTGGCTTGATCTAGTGTTGCACGGGAGCAGCGATCTATGATGCACGTGGAGGCAGCGACCATTGGATGTGGAAGATAGAGATCTCAACAGCTTGGAGTGTACGGGCTCGGATCCGAGTCGCGGGTCGGGTCTAGCTCAAACCCATGTCTAGTAGATGATTGCTTCTTGTTGGGTTGCAACTGCTTGCGCGCGCGGCTTCGCTTTCTGCTCCATAGATGCTCGACTCCACCTCTTCGCTCTTTGGCTCCTCAATTTCTCCTGGACTTTATTTAGTACCTAAAAACACAAAATTAATTAATACAAATATTTATTCTTGAAAACAAAGAAAACACAGAATCTGGGATAATATCTGATTTCTAAGCGCAAAAGATGAGTAAAATGCCAATAAAAAGGTGTATAAATATGCACTATTTAGCACTCATCAAATACCCCCAAACCCGAATTTTACTTGTCCTCAAGTGAAACAAAAAAATAAGAAATCCTAACTATACCCCTCGTCGCAGTCTCTCGAATGCATTTAGCGTATGCACTAAGCCTTTAAACCCCCAGGTGTCCCTAGTGGACGAGTTGTAGTCTCGTGAGGGTTTACCAGAGGTGTACCCACAAAACCTTCTCCAACTTCGGGAGTGTAAAAGAGTCTCAAGCCTCCAAGAAGCTATGAGTATATAGAGTTTCGCATGCTAGTAACAAGAAGTTAGAACTACCAAAGAACGCATTCTCATCCTTAAGTCCGAGCAAGAAGTAACCATACCATATGAAAGAATTCGATTCGATTGTGATCATAAGCCTCAACTTCGCCTCACCATTAGGATTTTATGATAATTGCACTCAAAAAGATCGCTTTTTTAGTCTCTCATGTGTGCAAAGGAGTAAAGAGAGAAATCTTGCACACGTTGTAGGTAAGAAGGATAACCTTCCGAAATAAAATCTGAGACTCCACGTAAGTGTGGACAAAAAGAATCTTTTCCGATGATCTTAAGAAAGGAAATCAACCATTAGCAAGGGTGGGAGTACTCACTCACTTCTCACCCGATCGGCAATTAATATCACTCTCTCATAAGAACCATAGAAACGTCTTCATTCTTCGGTCTTCGGTCTTCACTTGTTGATGACGAACTTCTAAACTTCACAAAACTTGACAAATTTTAATTTTTCTACTCAAATTCCTTGTTGTTTGGATTTTTCTTCTTGAACTCTCTTTACCATGGTGGTAGCAAAAATAAACTACAATATTTTTTTGATTTTTTGATTTTTTTTTTTTTTTTTGTTTTTTTTTTTTTTTTTTTTTTTTTTTTTTTTACAATAAGTGAAAATAAAAATACAAATAATGAAACAACTAACTCCATGGACAAAGGACTTTATCACTCAATTTTTCCACAACTTGTATTGTCTTGATTTTATAAATTTTATTAATTCTCATCCTATTTTCTTTTCTTTGTTGCACATAAACCTTGGACTATATCAATTTTTCTTTCAATATTCTGATGCTGCTCCGTTTGTTGACGATGATGTGTTTCTATGGGTCTTGCTGATTGAGAGAGAGAGATGCTAACTGCAAATCGGTATTTAGAAGGAGTTTTCATCTTTAGACGTCACCCTCATGATTGACAAAAACTAGCACTCAAGAGATCAAAAGTAGTGCTGAAATTGGTGCGAAGTTGGGTAGCTCACCATTCCTACCCGGAATTTACGTAAGGTGACACACACTCTAACTACTTTTCTAGAAAGTTGCAAAAAAATTGAAGGTTGGTGCCTCACTTGATGTAAATTGGGTAGTCTCCACTATGGGTGATCACGATTCTACTACCGAATATCTAAACAACACCTAATTCGCCCTCCCATGGTTAAATCCAACTTTAACGCTCTAATCAACTAAGAAACCCGATTACGTTCTCCGGACTTCTAACTTTTGTTATTTGGTCGATTCTCTATGTAAACATAGCTAGAAGCATGCTAGTGACTCTAAAATCTCTAAAAGTTGGAGGTTTTTACAAAAAGAGTTTTTTTGATTTTTTTTTTTTTTTTTTTTTTTTTTTTTTGCAAAATTAAAAGATAAAATAAAAGACTAAAAACTCTAAATGCAAATGCACCCCCAAACCTAAATCAAACATTGTCCTCAATGTGTCTACATATAGAAAAAAATTTAAACAAATCACATACCGAGAGAACTATGCTTGATAAGAGAAAAGGGAAGAGATTACCTGGGATGTCGGCGGAGCAAGGTTGAGCTTCTTTAGTCAAGGCTAGAATCCAACATTCTCGCAGGTGATCATATCGGATTAGCACAAAAATGCACAAGAAGACTCAACCGATTCAAGAAAGAAAAAATAACAAGTCCTACTGGATTATATACAATGAAGATAATGTACGAAACATTAACATTCTTACAAATATAACAAAAAAAATGGGCTTTGGTTTATGTGGGAATTTGGTTTATTGGGCTTTGGTTTTGTTGGGAGCTTTGGTTTATGTGGGAATTTGGTTTTGTTGGGAGCTTTGGTTTATGTGGGAATTTGGTTTATGTGGGTTTCAATTTGGTTTATTGGGATTTGGTTTGTTTGGGAATGTTCAGCCCAGTTGCTTTTTGAAATTGTTAAGCCCAGCTGAATAGGTGTATTTCAGCCCAAATGATGTGGGATGAAAGTTTTGTTTGTGCAGAGATTGGTGCTGATGGAGTTTGTGGGCTTCAGTTTAGGCTGGCAAGTTAGCAGCCCAGAAGTTGTGCAAAGCCTAGGATATGTGGGCTTAAGTCTGTGCAGAAACAGAGCCCAGTTAGGGTGACAGGTTAACAGCCCAGGTGTACAGTGGTTGGGGTTTGGCTCAGTTTTGATCTCAGTTTGTTGCACAGGTTGTGTGCAACTCAGGTTATGCACAGTTTGGCAGAAGAACAAGCACAGGGCAGCACAAACTCATACATTTTATCATTACTAAGCACAAAAACTCAAAAATTAACACACCAATCTTTGGACCTAAGCACAGGCATTCACAGCACAGCAAAAGAAAAACACAAATTCACAAAAATATGATACAGCATAGCTTATGTGCTCAGAACAGCACAACTTGCACATCACAAGATGGTAAGTGCACAAGAAAATCCAGGAAAATTGTATAAGGTGCTCAAGGTGCAGCCAGTGCAAGTTTTGTGCGGGGCATTCAAATGAAGTACTGATGCAAACTTAGATTCTTAACAATTACTCAAATAGCTCAGGGTCATGCATAGATTGCAGATGTTGCTGTTTAGAGATAGATAGCACATGCACAAACCCAAGTAAAAATAATCACAGATGCACAAATGTATGCACACAATCGCACAAAGCTGATAGCTCACAAGTTCAACAGGGTTGCAAATAAGTAGCCATTCAAATTAGCCAATATGTTTCCCAGTGCGCAGAATCAACACAATTTAATCGTGCAACCAACAATTTTTGAAACTTAGGTCGAGAATATCAAGATTATGCAAGCATGGATGTTTATAAGCTCGAGATAGCCAATTGAGCAGCAAGATGACAGACTCACAGATGGGCAATGTTGGTTGACAGGTAACCTAGTTATCCAAGCTCAACCTCACAGCTACAAAAATGGGTAAGGTAGCGAAGTGTCAACAGATCCAGGGTTCAAGTCACCGCAGCTACGGGGCTTGCGCCTAAACACAGATGTTGAGGGACAATGGGAATGGTTGCTAAGTTGTCATGCACAGATTCTATACTTGGTTCACCAGGTTGTGATTCAAAAATTGCAATACGAGTGGGGCTTTTATGCACCACGATTCATACATCAATGCGAAGACTATGCTCAGCCGGCTCAACGAGTTACACAGATATACAATGCTATATGGATCAAAGACAGAGCACCGAGGTACAGGCCACGACTTGGTGGCTCAGGTGAGGTTTGCGACCAACTTGGCCAGTCTAAGTTACAACTCACCCTCAACAGCCTTCGGGGGGGGGGGGTTAGAGCACAACTTCACAAAGAAATAGGGGTTTGAGCATAGCACATGGTATGTTGAAGGTTGAGCACACTATTATGCGGATGAGTAATGCACAAACTTAACGTAATACACTCACAAACTCAATTGTTCACTCTAGAGTGTAGATGGCTCATACAAATTTTTGAGCAACATGCACCAGGTTACAGGGTTATACTCAGGTTTTGGGGTTGGAGCTGGTGCACAAGGCTTGTCAAGGTCTAGGGTTTAAAACACAACACACCTAAAAGCCGCAGATTGCAAGGATGTATAAGGTCACAGGACAGATGGGGTCTCAGGGTTACAGAGCATACAAGGTGCGGGGCAATACAATGGTCAATGACTAACCTCAAGTTCTCGCGCCTTTGTCCTCTGCTCCTTCTTGGGCTTGCTCAAGAGCTCACAGGGCCTGTTTGGGAAGCTTTGTTAACATTTGCTCTTACTTGCCTCAAATGTCCCAAAGAATCTTTGCAGTGCACTGTGCTCAAGAGAAGAGTTTAGCTCCCACAATATGCAACTTAAGGCAAAGAGAATGATGCAAAGACAAAGAGGTGATGCAAATTGAGCTATTGCCACTCAAAGCCACGGGGAGAAATATGCACAATGCAAAGATGTTATGCTTATTGGGTTGACAGGGAATGAGAGTTACTACAATGCAAGATGCTACAATTTGTGAAAGCTATATTACTACGAGCTACGAATGCAATGAGCAGATGCAAATGATATGCTAAATTACAAGTACGAGTTATGAAGACTACAAGTTACACTAAGTTACACAAGAACAATAGGAAATTACAGATGAAATGATGCAATGACAGGGTGTAAAAATGTAAAGTTAGGAAAAACATTAACTAAGTTATACTAAGTAAGGATTACAAAGAATAATTCAATGATACTTATGCAAGGCAATGATGCTTGAGATATACTAAGTTACACTAAAAACAACTAAAAGAGATAATACTGAGTGAATATGTACAGGAGGATATGAACTCAGTAAAGACAAGCACAAAAATCAGCAGGGCACACGCCGAGTCCCCGGCAGCGGCGCCAAAAACTTGGTAGGCCTCTAAAGTGTATGTAAATTTGACCTACGTGTTATAATCCGCAAGTGCACGGCGTCTATCGGAGAAGCAGCAAGTACGGGTCGATCCCACAAGGACTTGTGGTGCTCGATATTGATCTAAGGCTACTCTATCGACTTCAAATGATAGTAACAAAGTGACAAAGATATATTTTGTGCCGATACGGCTGACTTTGAACTAAGTGAACCTAAACTAAGGTAAACAAAGTGAGATAAGGGTGATACTAGGGCTGCAAATCCACCACTAACCTACACTATGTCTTCAACTCAAGATATTACTCTTGTTCTTATGACAAACTAAGGGAGAGGTGTCGAGTCCGCCTTATGTCTAAGATGTTTCTCCAACTGATAATTTTAATCACAACTAAGGTATTTATCCTAAGTATTAATCACGTCGACTAAAGCACAATTAATCAGAGATAAACATTGGTCTAATTGAGCTTGAGTTGTAGCATAGTCATCACGGGATAATCCAACTACAAAGGCATCCATGGTATTGGTATACACTCGTGAGAGCAAAGTGTGACATGCTGAGATTAATTCTATCTAGAAAATATTCAAGCATTCAAGAACAATACAAGAGCATGAAGAACACAAGGATAAATTAGGGTTTCATTGAGACCCTAACAATTAAATTAAAACATTAGAAACACAAATTAACCCTAAATTGAAGCTAAATGACTCGCACCGGCTAATCCAAAGGTGCCCAAAATCAACTTCTTCTTCATCTATTTATACATGCACAAGAAAATATCCCCAAACCCTAATTCTCAAAATCGAAATAAAAATTAAAATAAACCCATACCCTCTACTCTCTCGAATCGCCTCTCCTCCTCTCGTCAATCGGCTCTCGCAACTCCATGCTTGATTGATTGATCAAAAAACCTAACCCTAGTTCTTCCTATTTCTCACTTAGCCTCTAGGAAAGAAGCTATGAGAGAAATAGAGAGAAGCTAGGGGAAAAGGGGTGCGGTTGGAGGCCGTGGTGATGGTGACAGAGAGGGTGAGTTGGTGGTCTTTCTGGGAAGAAGGGGAAGGGGTTTGCAGAGAAGATGGTTTCTGCAGAGAAGAGAAGAAAGAGAAGGAGAAGAAAAGAAATGAGGTGGTTCGATGGGGGTATAGGGTGTAGGGTGATTCAGTGTTGAGCGGATGCATCGAAGATTGATGGAGGGGGCCTCAGCGAGCGTAGGATGAAGCTGGTGCGATCTGAACGGCTCAGGGAGGTAAGCGGTTTTGGCTTGATCTAGTGTTGCACGGGAGCAGCGATCTATGATGCACGTGGAGGCAGCGACCATTGGATGTGGAAGATAGAGATCTCAACGGCTTGGAGTGTACGGTCTCGGATCCGGGTCGCGGGTCGGGTCTAGCTCAAACCCATGTCTAATAGATGAGTTGCTTCTTGTTGGGTTGCAACTGTTGCGCGCGCTGGCTTCGGCTTTCTGCTCCATAAATGCTCGACTCCAATTCTTCGCTCTTTGGCTCCTCAATTTCTCCGACTTTATTTAGTACCTAAAAACACAAAATTAATTAATACAAATATTTATTCTTGAAAACAAAGAAAACACAGAATCTGGGATAATATCTGATTTCTAAGCGCAAAAGATGAGTAAAATGCCAATAAAAAGGTGTATAAATATGCACTATTTAGCACTCATCATACATCCATCTTCTTAATCTATCCATGTGATTGGTTGACTCCGGTTTATGATGTCTAGAAACTATATGAGTAGAGCTCTGTCACTTTATATGAATTTTAGTATGCTTGAGTGCAAACTCGTGTACAGCAATTGGAATTTCGCATCAGGGTACTTCCTCCTATTGTCATGATAAATTTTGCTAGGAAATATCTGCGAAATTATGGTTAATCTCCCATTTGAATACAAATAACAGAGGCAAGTATGGGAATGAACAAGAAATTCGCATGTTATTTATCTTCATATGACAGATTTACGCATATATTGATTAACCATATTGCAAAAAAGAATTGCTCTTTATGTGCAGGAAGAAACAAGAAAGAAAGAAATTGCATTCAAAGGCTCAAGAAATTCGCAACAAAAGAATAAACCCAAAGACGGGAGTTTGAAAAAATGATTGTACAAATATTACAAAGGAAGAAAAAGGAAAATAAAATTATTTCTCGTTTGATCCTTCTTCTTCATTATCTTCATCAGATCCTTCAACTTCTTCATCTTCATTAGATTCCTCTTCTTCTTCACTAACATCGCTTTGTCGAATATTCGAGAAGGCATATTTTGGGGATTTCATCAAGATGGCAAGGGTACTTAGACTGAGGGATGTTATTGTCCTCGCAGACCATCTCAATAGTCTGATTGCGAAAAAGGATATCATCATTCTTAAAATTCGCGACAGTCATCTTCAGTTGGTTCTTCAGCTTAGAATATTTATCATCCCGAGAAGAAAGATTTTTGGCAAGCTGCTCTTTATCGTATTCAAGTTCTTCAATTCTCTTTCTAACCTTGTTTCAAAACTTCGCGAACATATAACATTGGATCAAGAATCGGATGACAAGTTTATGCGTACAATTGAATAAAGAAGAATAATAAACAACCTTCTCTCATCGAAAATCATATCTTTAACCAAGGCCGTATGCTCAGCTTGAAGACTAATGTTAACACCTAAGTTATTTCTGGCATCATCTAGAACCTTCGCAGCCTAAGCAAATTCATCATCATTGTTTATAAGAAGAAGGGAACGGATTTGATTCTCTCTTTCGCTAAGAATAGTATTTTGACGGATGAATTCATCCCGTTCAATTTGAACTTCAAGGAGAGTCTTTTGGAATTTCGCTAATGCTTGAGCACCTTGACTAGCAATGCGATCTTTATCATCTATAAGATCACTAATTTTCTTCCTTAAAGTACTAATTTTCTCCTTAGAACTAAGATACGTACGTTTCATTGGTTGGCTAAACTTAAGCTAGACCTATGATCAAGTTCTAAGAGGCGAAATCTGGATTGAAGTTCATTTAGAGGAAGATATTTAATCTTATTATTTGAAAAACTATCCAAAGAGTTGTTGAGATGAGCAAGAAGAGCATCATCATCCATAGGTTCAGGGAATGAATGAAGAAGAATGGCTTCCTCGTAAAGGTTATAAACATCTCATGAAAATGATAAGTCGAATGAAGGAAGATAACAAGAAAACAAAACAAAGGAAAAGGGAAAAAGTTTCATACCATAAAGTCATTGATTGGAGCTTTGAAGGCTAGAAATCTTATTCTTCCGAGTAGCAGAGTCGCCTTCTAATTGCTTGTTCTTCTCGCGAAGAATGGCAGCTTTGCTTCCGATTCTTCATTTCTCTTGCGAAGAGCAAAAGAGCTTCAATTCCCAATTCTTCGCTTTTCTTGCGAAACCAAGATTCTTCTTTTCAAGAATACTGCGTCTCTTTTCAAGATCTGAGGAAACAGCAAAGGAAGCTCTTCCGGACTACAAAAGAGAACAAAGAAATTAAAAAAGTATAATTATAAAAAAAAAAAAAAATTAAGAGAATGAAAACACACCAGGACACTAAGTGAATTTAAGAAGCTTGGAGTCACTGATCTGGAGACCCCATGAAGAGAAATATCACTCTCAAGCAAAGGTGAATCGCAAATGCTCGCGAGAGCCTTGCATGTACTAGAAAGGCGATCGTCGCCCATCCCTTGCATAGAATCAGAAAAGATGCTTGATAGGTGTGCCATAGAAGATCTAGCTGGAGAATTTGAAGAAGGTATATCTACATCATTATATTCCTCATCACCAGAATTTTCACTTGACTAAGGATTTAAAGGATAGGGGAGGTGAAGTTTTCGCTTCTTCAGAGGCGGAGCAACAGACTTCTCCTTGCGAAGAGGATTTTTACCTTTACCTTTGGCTTTCGCAGCCTCAGGGTTTTCTTCTTCTCCAACAACTTCAACACCAGCCTTCGCACACAAATGAAGATAAGAAACAGAGGCAACAATATTGTTAAATAAAATATATATAAAGTGTTTCTTACTTCATCCATGACGGAGCGAAGAGCAGCTAAAGTGCTAACCTTCCCGGTCCGATTATAGCTCAATCTTAACTTTTCAACCTAAAAATTTTCATGAGAATCAAAAGATAAGGGAATAAGCAATCAATGAAAGATTACAAAGTACGCGAAGTTGGAAGACATACCTCCTTATTCTTCTCGGGCCAATTGAATACCCAAGGTCGATAAGTAGCGAAGTTCGCAGGAAGTACATTCGAGCCTGCGATATAAGGCCCCTTTAACACCAATGGAAAACACACCATCTATCGTATTTAGAATGATACGGACGTTGTTTTTACCAATGCCGCCGATGTCTTGCATAAGGAGCTTATCGTCAGCAACACCATCCTTTCTTTTCAGAAGAACACCCAAGCGAGTATTATCCCTCCTCATAGGAATGAATTCATAGTTCTCATAGAAACTCTCGACTGTATAACTTTCAAATAGTATCGCCAATTCCTTAAATTTTGGATCCCTAACTTCTGTTGGATAAAGAGACCCATTACCAGCGCCACGATTGGCGAATTCAAGTATTAAGCGAATGCAATCCCCGCTTAGTTGATAGACGGCTCGCGAGAAGTTCGCATGAGCAATAATTCCATAGAATAACGGAAGGTTAGGGTTATAAAGAGGAATGGGAAGTCCGGGGAGAATTTGACCAAGCGAAATTATGATTTCATGATCATCATAATGATGATCAGTGAACAACTTGACAGAAAGAATGGATTTAGATTCCTGACCAGGAATGGTTGTTAAAGTAAAACCTTTTCCTTGAAGATCTTTTTGAACTTCTTCAAAAGAAGCTTCGTATTTGCGACCAGTTGGAGCCATTTTCGGTATGGGAATGATTGAAGAACTGAAGATCAAAAGAAAGAAGAAGAAGAAGATTTACTGATGGCGAAGCGAAAATTACGGAGGAGAATTGAAGGAAAATTGCAGAGAGAAAGTAAAAAAGGAGAAGAGGAGGATGAGAAAACTATATATAGAGAAAAATTCTTGAGAAGATAAACGCATTTAATGCGAGAAGGGACGTGAACGGTTGAGAAATGACGGTTGAAAGAGACGTGTCGAGAAATGGGTGGAAGAAGAGATACGTGTAATAAATTCTGCGTAATAGTACGGAATCATGAAAATACAGAAAAATATGAAGAAATGAACGGCCGCGACATTTTGAAAATACTAATTCTCATGACATTCCATTCTTCGCAGGGAAGACATGAGAAGAGGCAAGATGTAGGATCAGAATATCACAATACCAAGATTCTCGCGGAATTCATGAACGACACACTGCGAAGACATCGCGGGCTGGAAGTAAAAACGACGTAACGGATGACGACAGCCAAAACACGAAAAAGATGTGAAGATGTAGCGAGATTGAGGAGTGTCGCGAGATTTGACATTTGTACACTTGCGATATTTCGCAAGACATATCCGAAAATAAAGGACAGCTTAGCTGTCATCCACTATGTAATGTCCTATATAAAGAGCCGAATTGTCTCACGGAGAGGGATCTTTTTCGAGGGTTGAGCAAGTCATTAAGGGAGAGAAAGTTTAGAGTGATTGTAATTCTTTGGTGTATCTCCTGTTCATCTTGTAACATTTCTAGAGTTTGATCAAGAAAAACTTATAATTGTTCATCTTAAAAATGATTTAATTGTATGGAATCTTGTGAGTGGTGTAGTGTGGGATTTCCTGCAACTACATAATGGCGCTAGAAACAGGGATGAGTGAAGATTGATATTGTGATTTGGAAGGATTTGAAGTAGTAGATAAAGAATTTCATATAATTTTCAACAATTCGTTAAGGTTAAAGAATGGCAAGAAGAGGACATACATCAGAACAACCAACAATTGTTAGAAGGAGTAGGAGACTTGCTGGAGACGAAAGAAATGAAATGGGAGAATCTTCAAGAGCAAACACAAGAAATAATGGAGAAAATCGGGTTCAATCGCCAATTCAACATGCACCAATACAAAATAGAACTGAGGATTATGACAGAGTGAGCGTACACACTTGGCGATCGGATTCTGTAGATGAAATAGGGGAAGACCAGCAATTAGGAGGTAATGGACAAGAAGAGGGAGATCAAGAAATGGTTGGAGGAATAATTCATGTAAACGAAGAGATTACAGCGTTAGAGGCATTGAGACAAACAATACGCTAAGAAAGGCGATTAGAAACAGAAGAACGTGCAAATTTGACAAGGCAAAACCATGAACTAAGGATGGAAAACATAAGGTTACAGAACAGAAGGTTAAGAAGTACTACAAGATCAAGATCAGTAAGGGAAGAAGTAAGACGAGATATGCCTGTAGAAAATGCTAATGAAGAAATCCAAGAAGAGATACAAAATTTAGATGAGGAACGCCGCGAAAGAAGAGGAATAAGGGGAGATCATTATATCCAACATGGCGAAACTATCCAAGATGGGCAAAACGGTGGAAATCAAAGAGATAGACACCGACAAAGGCGAAATAATCAAGAGGATGGATAAAATCAGGAAGAAGGAAGGAGAATATTACATAGGAGAGAAGTACAAAGAAATCATCAAGCAATTTAGGATGAAATTGAAAGGCATTATACTGAACAAGCACATCTAGCTCGCGAGAGGGAAAGACTAAGAGCATAAATGGAAGAACAAGAATTACAAGAGGCAATTCGACAAAACAATCATGATAATCGAGAAAGGAGGCGTGAGCGTAATCGCAATAATGGTAATATCAATGAGGAATACGATAGAGTATTAAGGAGAACTGAAAGACGACAAAGAGGAGAAAATTAGAGAAATAATGGTATGCGAATCCATGAAAGGAATGAAAGAGAAGGTCGCAGAGAAAGACGAGAAGAAAATGATGATCCAAAGAATCAAAACGGATATGAACGCAGAAGAAGAGAGGCGGAGTTAAAAAGGACAATGGAAGATAATTCTAGTATAAACGGACAAATTTTGAAAGAGCTAGCAGAAATGAGAGGAATGTTAAATAATAAGAAAGAAGGAGGTAGGAGACAATTGGACGAAGCTATAGAAGAAGCTGCGAAAACCCCATTCACACGGGAAATACAATTAGAAGGAATACCCCCAAAATGCAATTTGCCTACATTAACCAGCATTTTTGATGGGTCAACTTGTGCAATACAACATATCAAAGCTTATTTGAGATGTATGTTACAATGGGAGAATCATGACGCTATATTGTGCAAATACTTTGCATCAAGGTTAACAGGAGAAGCTCTGAAATGGTTTGAAGGTCTTCCAAAAAATACTATAGCATCCTTCAATCATTTACAGGCTATATTTTTAGGGGCGTACATAAGTAACAATTTCTCGCGACCTGGCATTGAAGATGTATTTGGATTAAAGCAAAGGGTTGGTGAAAGTTTGAAACATTTGACCATGAGATGGAAGACAATGTGTAGCGACATGGCGGGTCGCGTTGATGAGAGATATCTCATTTTATCATTCATTAATGCTATGTTCGCAACCAATTTGTTATACATTCAAATTTTCGAGTTAAGAACACAATCACAATGACCGAGCATGAGAATTACAGGAGGAATATATTGCTCTCGACGAAAAACAAAATGAGATGGAATCATACCCAGTTGCGAACACGAGTTCAAATGCAGCGAATGCAAGCTTGTTACCTAAGTTGATAAATACAGTGGCGAACACTTCGCAAGGACAACCAGAGTTGATAATAGGTGATAATCAGCAGAAATTAGTAGCTATGGGGAGTCGTGATCAAGAAGAATACGAGAGAGAAAGAAATTTCTATAACCGCGGTGGAAATAACAAAATTCAAAGACTTGATCAGCCGCAAGAAAATTATGGAGGTCAAAGGCAAAATTATCATAGGGGACAAGGAAGCCGCAGGATAGTATGGGAAGAAATTGAGATGCCAACTCTGAATGCTAGCGTGGAGAAAATATGGGAAGCTATAATCTTGATGGAAAATATACCAACACCATGGAACATGGGAAAGGAGCCACCTCCAAGCGAGAGAAGCCATGAATTTTGTTCTTATCACCATTTCCATGGACATACAACAAATGACTGCAGAAATATAAAGAGAATTATTCTCAGGATGATAGATCAGGGAAAGTTAAATCATTTTCTAGTAAGGAAAGCTCAACCTCAAGCATTACCACCTCCTCCAGAAATTCCCAGGGCGAATACAACAAAAGAACGTGAAACATTTGTGATAGAAGTTGAGGCAAAAGCAAAAAATCTATTTTGTAACTCTATTGTACATTCGTACAAGACAATTGAAGATTTCCACGATATTACTCTCAGCAGGGTTTTCACAAGGGATGTCAATGATAAAGAAATAATGAACACCGCGAAGATGTCGCAAATCGGAAGAATGGCGTATGCATCATTTCTTTTACCGCGAAGAAGTACCCGAAGGTGGAGGAATGCATGATAACCCATTGGTGGTGAGATTGGAGATTAACCCAAAACCTAATGATGATGAAGATGATGAAGCGGAAAATTCATGGGCAATTAATAGAATTTTAATTGATACCGGGAGTTCTGTGAATATCCTTTTTTATCATACCTACAAAACTATGGGAGGAAAAGATGCAGATTTGATACCTTCAACCTATAAAATTTTTGGTTTTAATGGTACCGTAAATAAGCCAAAGGGAGAAGTTCATATGCGAATTCCATTGAAAGGATTATCTTCTGGAATTTTATTCTGCATAGTTGATGTGGAATCACCATACAACGCCCTGATCGGACGACCATGGTTACATGATATCTTAGGTGTCCCATCAACTTTCCATCAATGTATCAAGTTTCCTCATCCCACTGGTGTTGGCATTATAAAGGGAGATTGGGTTGAAGGAAATAAATGTTATGAGGTTGATATCGAATCCTACGAAGAAAGAGCTGCGAAGCAGAAGAGTTGGAAAAACAATATCAAAGAAAAACAAAGAGCTGAAAAATTAATGGGAGATGTAATAGAGCAAAGAGAGGAAGAAATATTGCACAATCAAAAAATGATGAAGATAGGAAGTGGCGAAGGTCTCGCAACAGACAAGGAAATGACAGGAAAATTCAAAGATGCAGAGGCAGAAAGTAACAGAAGTAAGAGACTTAAAGGATAACTGTAATGGTTGATTGTCAGAGAAAAAATGGGGTGGAAGATTACAAATGTAAGTTGTTCAAAAAAAAAAAAAAAATCGTGAATGGTGAAAATGGAGTTGTGTAGGAGTTGATATGAAGAAGAAGAATATATTTTACAAATGGCAAACATATTACGAAAGTACAAAAGAGCTTATATATGCAGAAGAATCATCAAAATGATCAGAAAGTGGCGAACTTACTATAGCGTGCACTCTAGTTCGCGAACACAATTTCCCAAGAGGCAATGTACCTAAAGTGTGTCATAGTAGGGGTACCTATTACATATAACAAAGAATTAACAAAATAATCAGAATGGGACGAACCTTCATGGCGTACACCCTAGTTCGCGAATAAAATTTCGTAAGAGGCAATGTACCTAAAGTGCGTCATGCAAGGGGGTATCTCAGAACGTGGCTCGTGGGAAAAGGTTACACCGCCCCTGGAACCTGAGTCATGGAGATTGGGGGTATTAACACCCATCCAGGAGAGGTACCCTGGATTTTCAATCTAAGATAGTGACTTAGATTGGACGACTGGGGGTATCTTCTAAGGAGTCAGCATTTGACTAAGGCGCCGAGGTACACGGTTGAGCCAAGGGTGCCTGGGGCATTTGAAGTGTCTCGGCCATTCTTGGCAAGTCTCGGCTTATGCTGCACTCGGCCCGAAAACTCCACTTAGGGTGCAGTCTCGTAACCATAAGCCCTATAGGCAAAAGGGATAAGAGGCTGCGAAAACAAATGGTTGTTGTTAAGACCGGATGGGAGGAGCTAGCCTTGTATGGCGTATACGCCTCCTCAAGGGGCAACCTGGGGGAAGATAAGGGCAAGACCCTCCATTAGGGAGATGATAGTGTCAAAAAAGACGCAAATGTCATGAGACTTTATGTTCGCAAGAATATTTAGGCTTGTCATATTTGTGCAACAATCTCAAGAGGCAAAAATACAAAAGAGTAGATAAAACGAGATCAATGGGTCCTTGCATGAGAATGTAAGGACGTCCCCGCGATTTCGTCGCAAAGACAAAGAATGTCATGGGGCTTTACGTTCGCAAGAATATTTAGGCCTGTCATATTGTCGCAAGAAAAATATCCTGCAGAGGCAATAATACTAAAGAAATGATAAGACAAGATCAATGGGTCATTACATGAAAGTGTAGAGACGTCCTGCGATTTTGTCGCAAAAACGAGAGGTGGCAAAATAAGACCTTTAACTAGGAAGGCAAAATAAGACCACACAAGAGAAATGATAAGGCAAGATCAATGGGTAATTACATGAAAATGTAAGAACGTCCTGCGATCTTGTCGCAAAGATAAATTTTGCCAGGAAATATCTGCGAAATTATGGTTAATCTCCCATTCGAATACAAATAACAGAGGCAAGTATGGGAATGAACAAGAAATTCGAATGTTATTTATCTTCATATGACAGATTTACGCATATATTGATTAACCATATTGCAAAAAAGAATTGCTCTTTATGTGCAGGAAGAAACAAGAAAGAAAGAAATTGCATTCAAAGACTCAAGAAATTCGCAACAAAAGAATAAACCCAAAGACGGGAGTTTGAAAAAATGATTGTACAAATATTACAAAGGAAGAAAAAGGAAAATAAAATTATTTCTCGTTTGATCCTTCTTCTTCATTATCTTCATCAGATCCTTCAACTTCTTCATCTTCATTAGATTCCTCTTCTGCTTCACTAACATCGCTGTCAGAATATTCATAGAAGGCATATTTTGGGGGATTTCATCAAGAAGGCAAGGGTACTTAGACTGAGGGATGTTATTTTCCTCGCAGACCATCTCAATAGTCTGATTGCGAAAAAGAATAGCATCATTCTTAAAATTCGCGACAGTCATCTTCAGTTGGTTCTTCAGCTTAGAATATTTATCATCCCGAGAAGAAAGATTTTTGGCAAGCTGCTCTTTATCAGATTCAAGTTCTTCAATTCTCTTTCGGAACCTTGTTTCAGCTTCTGCGAACATATAACATTGGATCAGCAACTGGATGACAAGTTTATGCAGACAATTCAATAAAGAAGAATAATAACCAACCTTCTCTGTCAGAAATCATATCTTTAACCAAGGCCGTATGCTTAGCTTGAAGACTAATGTTAACACCTAAGTTATTTCTGGCATCATCTAGAACCTTCGCATCCCAAGCAAATTCATCATCATTGTTTATAAGAAGAAGGGAACGGATTTGATTCTCTTTTTCGCTAAGAATAGTATTTTGACGGATGAATTCATCCCGTTCAATTTGAAATTCAAGGAGAGTCTTTTGGAATTTCGCTAATGCTTGAGCACCTTGACTAGCAATGAAATCTTTATCATCTATAAGATCACTAATTTTCTTCCTTAAAGTACTAATTTTCTCCTTAGAACTAAGATACAGACGTTTCAGTTGGTTGGCTAAACTTAAGCTAGACCTATGATCAAGTTCTAAGAGGCGAAATCTGGATTGAAGTTCATTTAGAGGAAGATATTTAATCTTATTATTTGAAGAACTATCCAAAGAGTTGTTGAGATGAGCAAGAAGAGCATCATCATCCATAGGTTCAGGGAATGAATGAATGAAGAATGGCTTCCTCAGAAAGGTTATAAACATCTGCGAAAATGATAAGTCAGATGAAGGAAGATAACAAGAAAACAAAACAAAGGAAAAGGGAAAAAGTTTCATACCATAAAGCTGTTGATTGGAGCTTTGAAGGCTAGAAATCTTATTTTTCTGAGTAGCAGAGTCAGCTTCTAATTGCTTGTTCTTCTCGCGAAGAATGGCAGTTTCAGTTTCCAATTCTTCATTTCTCTTGCGAAGAGCAGTAGCTTCAATTCCCAATTCTTCGCTTTTCTTGCGAAACTGAAGATTTTTCTTTTCAAGAATACTGCGTTTCTTTTCAAGATCTGAGGAAACAACAAAGGAAGCTCTTCCGGACTACAAAAGAGAACAAAGAAATTAAAAAAGTATAATTATAAAAAAAAAATAAAAAAAAAATTAAGAGAATGAAAACACACCAGGACACTAAGTGAATTTAAGAAGCTTGGAGTCACTGATCTGGAGACCCCATGAAGAGAAATATCACTCTCAAGCAAAGGTGAATCACAAATGCTCGCGAGAGCCTTGCATGTACTAGAAAGGCGAACGTCGCCCATCCCTTGCATAGAATCAGAAAAGATGCTGGACAGCTGTGCCATAGAAGATCTAGCTGGAGAATTTGAAGAAGGTATATCTACATCATTATATTCCTCATCACCAGAATTTTCACTTGACTAAGGATTTAAAGGAGAGGGGAGGTGAAGTTTTCGCTTCTTCAGAGGCGGAGCAACAGACTTCTCCTTGCGAAGAGGATTTTTACCTTTACCTTTGGCTTTCGCAGCCTCAGGGTTTTCTTCTTCTCCAACAACTTCAACACCAGCCTTCGCACACAAATGAAGATAAGAAACAGAGGCAACAATATTGTTAAATAAAATATATATAAAGTGTTTCTTACTTCATCCATGACGGAGCGAAGAGCAGCTAAAGTGCTAACCTTCCCGGTCCGATTATAGCTCAATCTTAACTTTTCAACCTAAAAATTTTCACGAGAATCAAAAGATAAGGGAATAAGCAATCAATGAAAGATTACAAAGTACGCGAAGTTGGAAGACATACCTCCTTATTCTTCTCGGGCCAATACCCAAGGTCGATAAGTAGCGAAGTTCGCAGGAAGTACATTCGAGCCTGTGATATAAGGCCCCTTTAACACCAATGGAAAAACACACCATCTATCGTCTTTAGAATGACGCTGGACGTTGTTTTTACCAGAATGCCAGTCGATGTCTTGCATAAGGAGCTTATCGTCAGCAACACCATCCTTTCTTTTCAGACGAACACCCCAGCGAGTATTATCCCTCCTCATAGGAATGAATTCATAGTTCTCATAGAAACTCTCGACTGTATAACTTTCAGTGAGTATCGCCAATTCCTTAAATTTTGGATCCCTAACTTCTGTTGGATAAAGAGACCCATTACCAGCGCCACGATTGGCGAATTCAAGTATTAAGCGAATGCAATCCCCGCTTAGTTGATAGACGGCTCGCGAGAAGTTCGCATGAGCAAGAATTCCATAGAATAACGGAAGGTTAGGGTTATAAAGAGGAATGGGAAGTCCGGCGAGAATTTGACCAAGCGAAATTATGATTTCATGATCATCACAATGATGATCAGTGAACAACTTGACAGAAAGAATGGATTTAGATTCCTGACCAGGAATGGTTGTTAAAGTAAAACCTTTTCCTTGAAGATCTTTTTGAACTTCTTCAAAAAAAGCTTCGTATTTGCGACCAGTTGGAGCCATTTTCGATATGGGAATGATTGAAGAACTGAAGATCAAAAGAAAGAAGAAGAAGAAGAAGAAGATTTACTGATGAGCGTAAACGGAAATTACGGAGGAGAATTGAAGGAAAATTGCGGAAAATTGAGAAAAAGTAAAAAGGAGAAGAGGAGGATGAGAAAACTATATATAGAGAAAAATTCTTGAGAAGATAAACGCATTTAATGCGAGAAGGGACGTGAACGGTTGACAAAATAACGGTTGAAAGAGACGTGTCGAGAAATGGGTGGAAGAAGAGATACGTGTAATAAATTCTGCGTAATAGTACGGAATCATGAAAATACAGAAAAATATGAAGAAATGAACGGCCGCGACATTTTGAAAATACTAATTCTCATGACATTCCCTTCTTCGCAGAGAAGACATGAGAAGAGGCAAGATGTAGGATCAGAATATCGCAACACCAAGATTCTCGCGGAATTCATGAACGACACACTGCGAAGACATCGCGGGCTGGAAGTAAAAACGACGTAACGGATGACGACAGCCAAAACACGAAAAAGATGTGAAGATGTAGCGAGATTGAGGAGTGTCACGAGATTTGACATTTGTACACTTGCGATATTTCGCAAGACATATCCGAAAATAAAGGACAACTTAGCTGTCATCCACTATGTAATGTCCTATATAAAGAGCCGAATAGGCTCACGGAGAGGGATCTTTTTCGAGGGTTGAGAAAGTCATTAAGGGAGAGAAAGTTTAGAGTGATTGTAATTCTTTGGTGTATCTCATGTTCATCTTGTAACATTTCTAGAGTTTGATCAATAAAAACTTATAATTGTTCATCTTAAAAATGATTTAATTGTATGGAATCTTGTGAGGAGTGTAGTGTGGGATTTCCTGCAACTACAATTAGTGAAAAACCTAGTAATTCTTCTTGTGGAAGCGGGGAGCTCGAAGACTCTTCTTTTGAGAGCCCCGTTTTTGGGAACTTCAGTTTTGAGAATCTGTCTCTTCGTGAGGAAAGTACCCCTAGTACTTCAGCTGTGCCAGCGATGGCCACTTTGAAAGATTACATGTTCCCAACTAGGACCAACCGAGCTTTGTGTATTAAATTACCAGCCAATACGGCTAATTTCGAGATAAAACCTAGTATTCTTCAGATGATTCCTATATTCTTAGGAAAAGATGATGAGAATCCTTATTTTCATATTAGGGACTTTGAGGAAATTTGTGGGACAGTTAGAATAAAAGACCTTACTGATGAAGTTTTGAAACTTAAGATGTTCCCCTTTTCCTTGAAAGATAAAGCCAAGACCTGGCTAAACAACCTACCATCTGAATCCATTGAAACATGGAAGGAACTTATTGCTGCTTTCTATATGAAATTCTACCCTAAGCATAAAACTGCAGCTGTTAGACATAGAATTAGTTCCAGTGTGCAACAAGAGGGAGAGTCTCTTTATAGGTTTTTAGAGAGATTCAATGATCTCCTATCCCAGTGTCCTCACCATGGATTTGATAAGATGAAACTCGTAGAGATTATTTATGATGGTTTAGACTATTCGACCAAAGCCATGGTCGAGTCTATGTGCGCTGGTGAGTTCACTAGTAAAAGTGCTGAGGATGCCTTTACCTTCTTAGGAGTTGTTTCTGAGAAATCCCAACAGTGGGAGTCTTGTGTTGACCCCCCTAAAAGACTCTTGGTTAATAGAAGTATGATGCGTGTCGTAACCACAACAAATTAGTGAATATTTTTCCACTCAATTAACAAGTAATATGGTGGTAGTTAAGTTCGTTCCCACGAGGAGCAAGAGGTTTTAGTTGTCTTAATTGTCACAAAAAGGTGGGTATATAAAGCAAAGAATATAAACAAAGCAATTCAAAGATAAAGTTGAAATCAATAAGAGAGACAAGACCAAGGAATCCTTCTTCGTTGCAAAATAATGATTCAAGTTATGTTTTTCATCCACATGTTATTAGTCACAGATTATCACCAACCGTAGGTAAAGCTGCTAGATCAGTGCTTAACCCCTAAATCCCTTGTATCACCGGATACGGAAGTTCTCGACTACCGGATTCTATTTACCAAACCACCTAGTAGTAGATCACTCTAGATGTAATTTAAATAAACACATTAAGATTTATGAACTTATTAGGTTAATATTAGTAGTTAGACTCTTAGATCAAGGTCTACTTGCTAACGTTGTTTTCACACACAATTGCTCCACGGAATCCCTCCGCAAGGTCTTGTGTTTGCTACTTATGTAAAGAGTCAATAAACGATTACTTATCTCTAGCTTTAGATTAAATTAACATATCAATTTAGCGTGCACTCTAAACAATCTATCAATCAACCATGAATGTATAAACATTCCTATTAGTAAAAACAAACGATAATCATGTGAAAAACTTCAAGATAGAATTGAAAACAAAAACTCAAATCATATATTAAGAACTAGGAATTCATCCTCAATCAATAAGAAAATTAGCTACTCATGTTTTTGAAATTCACACAAATAATTAAAGGGAGAATTTTTCAAGTTCACACAAATAATTAAAAGAAGAATTTTGAAAAGCAAGCAAAAACACAAGTTTTGTGTGTGTAGAAAGGTGTGTAGAGAGATGTGTAAAAGTGTGTAGAGAACTTCTCTACTTATAGGCTTCAATGTTCTCCAAATCTTCCAAGGAATAGAATCCTTTTCCCTTAATAACACCACTTTCCAAGTTCAAGTCTTTCTCAAATCTTCCATCTTCTCTTTCCAAATTTGAGCCAAATTCTCTATCCAATTCCAAACCCAAGTATTCACATCCCATGAGAGAAACTCACACAAAAATCTGCACATATTGGTCCGCCGGAAAATTACTGGGATCACCGGAATCCGGCCAGAAAATCCACTGCCGGTCATTGGAGTTTCCTTCACTGTTGACGGAATATTCCGTCTGATACCGTTATAGTAAACAGTCAAACGGTCAAACCGTTAGTCCACTGGGTCAAAGAGGAGTGTATTCAGACACCGAGTCAGCTTCTAACTCGGCTGATTGGTCTTACTCAGCTGAGTTGGATCGGTCATCGGACTCGGCCGGATCGATCATCGCCGATACCGAGTCGACTCGTCGGAATAGAAAATCGGCCGAGTTCTGTTTGTTTATAGGACTTGCTCAGGCCAAATTCAGGCCGTTCTCTTCTTCACTTGTAGCAATCCTAACATACATCTAGGTAATTTCACTCACAACCCATTCTCATGTTGCTTCTTAGGCTGAGCTAAACACTTTGCAGCATCGTCTTCTCCTTCCTATCTCCATCTGAGTCTTGAAATTCGTCCTCATACCCATGAAAATCAACAACAATTTGAACCAGACTGACCATTCTTTCATTATTCCAGAAACGAAAACAAAAACCCCCAATTCCTTTGAACTCAACAGCCACAACCCATTTGTTCTTCATCAATTTTTTGATTCAACGCCACCATCTTTACCGTCTCAAATACACAGCCACAAACCCCTGAATTCATTTTCCCATCTCTTTGATTCGTTCATCGATCCACAGACCCATAGCAGCAGGAACGAGCTCTTCTCGGATTCAAATCAAAACCCCTCTCGGCTGTCTGCAACTCAACCTAGCTTCATGAAAATCAACATCATCAGTTTCAGATCGAAACCCTCATTCAAAATCCTGTTCTCAGCAGCTCAATCATTGATTCTTCTGATTCTCCTCTTCCCTGAATGAAAACCCACTTTCTTTATCTCGATTAACAGCAGCAGAACCCACTAGAGCCATCAATTAATCAACCTTCTTCCCTTATTCGAATGATAACAATACTCTCATCTCTGATTCATCTTCTCTGAGCTTTGAGCATCATTCTCGACCTTCAATTGCACGAACCCTAATTCCACTTTTGGGGAAGAACTGAAAGAAACCCTTATTCAATATCTGATTTCTTCTCTTTTAGTTCTTCTCGTCGTTCATCTCTCTCGATTCTTCTCTCTCAATTTCACTCTCGAGTCTCGACTGCATCTCAATCGAATTACAACGACAGCTTTTCTTTTAACATTCAATCTCTCGATTTTTCGATCTCTGGCTCTGCTTATGGCTGCAAGCTTTTCCTCCTTCTCAATTTCAGGTGAAAATAATTAAGAGAAGATAGCCTTCTCGATTTAGGGTTGTGTGGCTTGAGTTGGATGGTTACACCCCAGGATAATTACACCCTCTGATAAATGATAAGGGGTACCTGAATGACAACCCCTTAACTTCAAATTGGGCCTGTCTTTAGTGCTTCTCCAAATAGAGTTGCCCCTTAACCTTGGCTGGGCTCCATATATTACTTGCTTGTGAAATGACATTTACACCCTTTAGCGCAACTTTGGATGGTTTCTTCTTCTTTTCGTTCGTGCGACTCCATAGTAACTATAAAACTCAAAACAAGCGTAAAATACATAATTTACAAGAAAAATAGCAAAGAAAGCATAAACAATAGATAGTAAATAGGATGTATTCTACACCCTATCAAATTCCCCCACACTTAGACTTTGCTAGTCCTCGAGCAAATCAAACTAAAAACTCACAACTTCAAAGCGTTCCAGCGTCCCAAGCATCCAAAGAGCTATGAGGACATAGATTTTCTGCATGCTAGTAATAAGAAGTTAGAAATACTAAAGAACATATTCTCATTCTTAAATGTTGAGTGAGAAATAACCACACCATAATGAGAGAACGCGTGTTTGAGAAACGATCAATAAGCATTTCGCCTCGACTTCTGCCTCACCAAAAGGATTTTATGATAATTGCACTCAAAAAGACGTACTTTTACGGTTCTCACATGTGTGCAGGTAGGAATGAAGAGAGAAATCCTGCGACACGTTGAATGGTGGGAAGGACAACTTCCGAAATATTTTTTTAAAAACCCACATCTTTTAACATTTTGAAAAACCATTTTTCTAACGATCTCTAAGAAAGGAAATCAACCACTATTATCGAGGATGAGATTACTTACTCACCTTCACATCCGATCGCTGATGATGATAACACCACTCTCACGGCATCCAATAGAAACGTCTTCCGCTCCTCGTCTTGATCTTCTTGGTCTTCGTCTTCGGCTTCAACTATTGGTGATAAACTCTCGAATTTCATAAATCCTTAACAATTTGTAACCTTTTTCCTTAAATCCTTGTCGCTTGAAACTTCCTTATATATTTTCCTTCCTCATGGCTTATTAAATAAATAAAAACAAAACAAATATTTCTCTTGTCTTTTTTTTTTTTTTTTTTTTTTTTTTTTTTTTGAAAACAAGAGAAATAAAACAAACCATTGCCGTGGGAAAAGTACTTTACCGCTTGATTCTTCGCAACTTGTATCGTCTCGAAATCATAAACCTCAATAATTCTCACCTTTTGATTTTCTTTGCTCTTATAAATAAGTCTTCATACTTGGATATATAATTACCTCATTGTATTGTAAGTCCTCAACATATATGTAAAAATCCACCCTTTGTATGTTGCTTTACTTGAATTTGAAATTTGCTCTTTTTCTCGTTCCGTTGCTTGTAAACCTTTGAACTTCTTCAACTTTCCTTGTAGATTTTGATGTCGCTCCTTGTTGATGATGATGGTGTTTCTATGGATCCGTTGTTGTCGCGAGAGAGAATGGTGCTAACTGGAAATCGAACTACAAGAAGGAGGCTTTCATCTATAGACGTCACCCTTATGATTGACAAAATTAGCACTCAAGAGATCAAAGAGTAGTGCTTCTATTGGTGGGAGGTTGGGTAGCTCACCATTCTACCCGGAATTAACGTACGGTGACACACACTCAAAAGAAAGCTCTTTAGTTAGATGGAAAAAATTTCTGGTCGGTGCCTCACATGATATAAATACGGGTAGTCTCCACTAATGATTGATCAGCAACTCTAATAATACATTTCTCCCTGCACCAAATTTGCATCACCGGCATGATTAAATCCATTATTTAAAACTCTAACAAGCAAGAAATCCGAATGTAGTTCCCTAACACTTCCAAGTTCAATTATGTCGCTCAGAATTCTCTATGTAAACATACCTAGAAGTATGCTAGTGACTCTAAAATCTCTACAAGTTGAAGTTTTTTTTTTTTTTTTTTAAAAACTTTTTTTTTTAAAAAAAAACACATGCTTAACCACTCCCCCACACTTAAACCTTACATTGTCCTCAATGTTATTGAATCGTCCTAGTAAAGTCAAGGTGGGAAATTTTAACATGATATGGAACAAGAAAAAGAAAAAACAAAAAGCAAAAGGATAAGAAATACAAAACCTATGGGTTGCCTCCCATTAAGCGCTTGTTTTAAAGTCGACGGCCCGACTTAGCTCTTGCAAGATTCATTAGCCCGCATAAATCTCTTTCACGGGAAAACATGACTTCACATCACTAGGGTATCGCGTTGTCTCAAAGATATTGAAGTGGATGAGTGTACCATCAAATTCCATAGTCAAAGTGCCATTTTGGACATCAATCTTTGTTCCGACGGTGCTTAAGAATGGTCTACCCAATAACAAAGGTGTAGACTTGGAAGAATTCTCATCATTCATGTCTAAGACATAGAAATCGGCCGGAAATACAAGCTCATTAACCTGCACCAAAACACTCTCAACAATCCCTTTCGGGTAAACATTAGATCGGTTAGCAAGTTCAAGAACTACCCCGGTCTCCTTAAGAGGACTAAGATTCAAAGAATCATAAATCGAGGAAGGCATAACATTAACCGATGCTCCCAAATCTAGTAAAGCTCGAGTAAACCTTGTTTTACCAATTGTGCAAGGTATAGTGAAACTACCGGGTCCTTTAATTTCGGTGGGAGTTTCTTGAGAATGAACTCCGAAGCATTCTCCCCCACACTCATAACTTCATTCCCTTTTAACCTTTTCTTCTTCATGCACAACTCCTTTAAGAACTTTGCACAATGAGGAATTTGACGAATAGCTTCAATGAGTGGAATATTGACTTGTACTTTCTTAAGGATGTCCCAAATATCCTTGTATTCCAAGTCTTTCTTCGATTTAGCAAATCGGCTAGGAAATGGGGGTAGAGTTGTGAAAGTAGGAACCGTCTCTTCGGGTTGGTTGGTTGGGGATGTATTCTCCTTTGGTGCGGTTTCAATTTCCTCTTTCTCATCATACACCTTATCTTGTTGATTTGGTTGCTCCACTTGTTTCCCACTCCTCAAAGTAATCGCATTAACGCTCTCTCTTGGATTAACAAATGGTTGTGAAGGAAGCTTTGTGGACGCTTGAGCTTTCAATTGGTTCACATCGGTCGCTAATTGCCCCACTTGAATTTCCAAAGCCTTGATTGCCGAATCGGTCTTTTGTTGTTGTTGTTGAACCAAAGTGGTGATACCTTGCATACCTTGCATCAATGCATTGAGCTTGTCATCAATTGAAGAATATTTCTCCTTGACTTGTTGTGGTTGGAAGCGTTGTTGTTGGAAACCACCTTGTTGCTCATACGGATTGGGAACCGCCGCTTGCTTATTTGCATAAATAAAGTTAGGATGATCCTTCCAACCGGGATTGTAAGTATTCGAGTATGGATCGTACCTCTGCCTTTGATTTGGATATAAAGCATTTACTTGTTCGGTCTCATCATTCGGAATAATAACCGCGGCCATCCTTTGAATCATTAACTCCATGTTACCCATCCTTTGATCAAGGTGTGATGATGAATCACTAACTTCATGCACTCGCCTAACCATTGGTTCATCTCTTGTGTAAAATTGTTGCGAGTTTGCAGCCATACTTTCAATAAACTCGGTAGCTTGGGTCACCGTCTTGTTCATTAGTGCACCACCACCCGCGGCGTCAAGAAGAGACCTATCACTTGGGTGGAGAGCTTCGTAGAAGTATTGGAGTATCATAACATCGCTGAATTGATGGTGTGGACATCTTGCCACCAACCTCTTGTATCGCTCCCAACATTCATACAACGACTCTCCCACATGTTGCTTCAACCCACAAATCTCCTTGCGAATTTGAGTGGCTTTTGATGCGGGAAAATATCTCTCGAGGAAAAGTTTCTTCATCCCATTCCATGTTGTGATACTTCCTAAGGCAAATAATATAACCATTCCTTAGCATTGCCCGCCAAAGAAAACGGAAAGCTTTCAACATTGCTCCATCCGCATTAGTCTCCGGTGGAAGCATAGCCATAACTATGGTATAGAAGTCCATAAGATGTTTGTTTGGGTCTTCATTCACCATGCCATGAAACTTTGGTAACTCTCTAATCAACCCCGGCTTGATATCGAAGGTTGAGTTAGTTTGGATACACCATTGTTGTGTATCAAGCCTGTGAGAAGCTAGGTCCTTGAGTGTACGATAAGCCATTGCTTCTTCCTCTTTGTCCAAATCTGTGAATTCACTTGATGAAGAAGGAGGAAGCGGAGTGTTAACCGCTCGAATGAAATCCTTTAGTTGAGTGCCGGATCGAAGACGTATTGGACTCGGTCTGCCCTTTTTAAGCATTCACCAAAGGTATAACACCTGAAACAAGATTCTCAAAAACTAAGTTAGATACGGTATAGAATCTAACAAAGCAAGAACAAAGCAAAAACAAAAATAAAAACAACTAAAATCGTCCGCTGCTCCCCGGCAACGGCGCCAAAATTTGGTGCGTGTCGTAACCACAACAAATTAGTGAATATTTTTCCACTCAATTAACAAGTAATATGGTGGTAGTTAAGTTTGTTCCCACGAGGAGCAAGAGGTTTTAGTTGTCTTAATTGTCACAAAAAGGGGGGTATATAAAGCAAAGAATATAAACAAAGCAATTCAAAGATAAAGTTGAAATCAATAAGAGAGACAAGACCAAGGAATCCTTCTTCGTTGCAAAACAATGATTCAAGTTATGTTTTTCATCCACATGTTATTAGTCACAGATTATCACCAACCGTAGGTAAAGCAGCTAGATCAGTGCTAAACCCCTAAATCCCTTGTATCACCGGATACGGAAGTTCTCGACTACCGGATTCTATTTACCAAACCACCTAGTAGTAGATCACTCTAGATGTAATTTAAATAAACGCATTAAGATTTATGAACTTATTAGGTTAATATTAGTAGTTAGACTCTTAGATCAAGGTCTACTTGCTAACGTTGTTTTCACACACAATTGCTCCACGGAATCCCTCCGCAAGGTCTTGTGTTTGCTACTTATGTAAAGAGTCAATAAACGATTACTTATCTCTAGCTTTAGATTAAATTAACATATCAATTTAGCGTGCACTCTAAACAATCTATCAATCAACCATGAATGTATAAACATTCCTATTAGTAAAAACAAACGATAATCATGTGAAAAACTTCAAGATAGAATTGAAAACAAAAACTCAAATCATATATTAAGAACTAGGAATTCATCCTCAATCAATAAGAAAATTAGCTACTCATGTTTTTGAAATTCACACAAATAATTAAAGGGAGAATTTTTCAAGTTCACACAAATAATTAAAAGAAGAATTTTGAAAAGCAAGCAAAAACACAAGTGTTGTGTGTGTAGAAAGGTGTGTAGAGAGATGTGTAAAAGTGTGTAGAGAACTTCTCTACTTATAGGCTTCAATGTTCTCCAAATCTTCCAAGGAATAGAATCCTTTTCCCTTAATAACACCACTTTCCAAGTTCAAGTCTTTCTCAAATCTTCCATCTTCTCTTTCCAAATTTGAGCCAAATTCTCCATCCAATCCAAACCCAAGTCTTCACATCCCATGAGAGAAACTCACACAAAAATCTGCACATATTGGTCCGCCGGAAAATTACTGGGATCACCGGAATCTGGCCAGAAAAGCCACTGCCGGTCATTGGAGTTTCCTTCACTGTTGACGGAATATTCCGTCTGATACCGTTATAGTAAACAGTCAAACGGTCAAACCGTTAGTCCACTGGGTCAAAGAGGAGTGTATTCAGACACCGAGTCAGCTTCTAACTCGGCTGATTGGTCTTACTCAGCTGAGTTGGATCGGTCATCGGACTCGGCCGGATCGATCATCGCCGATACCGAGTCGACTCGTCGGAATAGAAAATCGGCCGAGTTCTGTTTGTTTATAGGACTTGCTCAGGCCAAATTCAGGCCGTTCTCTTCTTCACCTGTAGCAATCCTAACATACATCTAGGCAATTTCACTCACAACCCATTCTCCTGTTGTTTCTTAGGTTGAGCTAAACACTTTGCAGCATCGTCTTCTCCTTCCTATATCCATCTGAGTCTTGAAATTCGTCCTCATACCCATGAAAATCAACAACAATTTGAACCAGACTGACCATTCTTTCATTATTCCAGAAACGAAAGCAAAAACCCCCAATTCCTTTGAACTCAATAGCCACAACCCATCTGTTCTTCATCAATTTTTTGATTCAACGCTACCATCTTTACCGTCTCAAATACACAGCCACAAACCCCTGAATTCATTTTCCCATCTCTTTGATTCGTTCATCGATCCACAGACCCATAGCAACAGGAACGAGCTCTTCTCGGATTCAAATCAAAACCCCTCTCGGTTGTCTGCAACTCAACCTAGCCTCATGAAAATCAACAGCATCAGTTTCAGATCGAAACCCTCATTCAAAATCCTGTTCTCAGCAGCTCAATCATTGATTCTTCTGATTCTCCTCTTCCCTGAATGAAAACCCACTTTCTTTATCTCGATTAACATCAGCAGAAACCACTAGAGCCATCAATTAATCAACATTCTTCCCTTATTCGAATGATAACAATACTCTCATCTCTGATTCATCTTCTCTGAGCTTTGAGCATCATTCTCGACCTTCAATTGCACGCACCCTAATTCCACTTTTGGGGAAGAACTGAAAGAAACCCTTATTCAATATCTGATTTCTTCTCTTTTAATTCTTCTCGTCGTTCATCTCTCTCGATTCTGCTCTCTCAATTTCACTCTCGAGTCTCGACTGCATCTCAATCGATTTACAACGACAGCTTTTCTTTTAACATTCAATCTCTCAATTTCTCGATCTCTGGCTCTGCTTATGGCTGCAAGCTATTCCTCCTTCTCAATTTCAGGTGAAAATGATTAAGAGAAGATAGCCTTCTCGATTTAAGGTTGTGTGGCTTGAGTTGGATGGTTACACCCCAGGGATAATTACACCCTCTGATAAATGATAAGGGGTACCTGAATGACAACCCCTTAACTTCAGCTGGGCCTGTCTTTAGTGCTTCTCCAAATAGAGTTGCCCCTTAACCTTGGCTGGGCTCCATATATTACTTGCTTGTGAAATGACATTTACACCCTTTAGCGCAACTTTGGATGGTTTCTTCTTCTTTTCGTTCGTGCGACTCCATAGTAACTATAAAACTCAAAACAAGCGTAAAATACATGATTTACAAGAAAAATAGCAAAGAAAGCATAAACAATAGATAGTAAATAGGATGTATTCTACACCCTATCAAAGTAGCACTAATATGGTAGATACGAGTTTTGCGTCAGATGCTAAGTTTGCTGCTTTGTCTAGAAGGTTAGAAGCTTTGGAAATGGGTCAGTCTAAAAATTGGTCCCTTGTTGAACCTTAGAGCTTCTCCAATGGTAAATGTGGATGTTTCCTATGTGGCATCACTTTTAAGACATCCTCTAGGTATAAAATCCTAAATATTATGAGAAAATAAATTTTATCTCCAACCCATAGAATGTTGTATCCTTCTTTTGCTTATTTGTAGGTGAATAATTGGTTAAAATTAATTCCATTTTTGTTTTTAATGATTTTTATTAATAAAAGTGTGACTAGGATGAGAAGACATCCTCTAAGTGAATGTCTAAAACTAAAGGTTTACTTAGAGGATGTCTAACTTTTTTTTTGCCACGTCATCCTCATATCAATGGGTTGGAGATGATTTTTTATAAAAATGGTTGTGTATCCTATGTGGATGAAGACTTTTTCCTTCACACACATTCCATTGGAGAAGCTCTTATAGAGCCTCTCAAGTCTCTAGTTGTGGAATAGAGCCCGATAACTCATTTTGGGAAGGTCAGGTTAGTGAAGAGCAAGCTCATGCTGTCTATAACAATGCTAGGTTTGAGAACCGTCAGAAGTTTGACCCATACTCAGAGACCTACAACCCTGGTTGGAGAAACCATCCTAATTTTTCTTGGTCTAAGGGCCAAAATCAAGGTCAGTCTAGTAATTCTCAGCCTCCCCCAGGTTTTGGTCAAACCCAGTTTCAGAACACTTCTGAGAAAAAGTTCTCTACCTTAGAAGAAGCTCTTACTATGTTAGTGAAGAACCATGATATGTTATCAGCTAACCACCTTAGCTTTCAACAAGAAACCAGGCAGAACCATAAGGATAATTCCCAGACTCTTGCTAAATTAGAACTTCAAGTCGGCCAAATAGCTAAGTATTTAAGTGAGAGAGAAGAAGGTAAGTTTCCTAGTCAATCTCAACCCAATCCTAGGGGTATCCATCAAATATCTTTAGTTGGTGAGGAATCATCAAACCATGTGAACTCGATAAAAACCCTTAGGAGCGGTAAAACGGTAGACAATAAGGTAGCCATGCCTAGTGGACATATTGTAGTTCCACCTTCTACTTCCCAAGAGGAACCCGTAGCTGAGGAAACTGAAACAATCCCTAAGGAGTCCCAAGAAATTCCTGATAGGACTACCTTTGTGCCTAGAGCCCCATATCCGCAGTTGTTATCCCCAACAAAGAAGGAGTCGACATTCAACGAGATAATGGAAACATTTAAACAGGTGAACATCAATATTCCATTATTAGAAGCAATTAGGAAGATGCCTGCTTATGCCAAGTTCCTTAAAGATCTTTGTACACGAAAGCATAAGCTTAATGTCCAAAAGAAAGCCTTTTTAGCTGGTCAAGTAAGTTCCATTCTTCTGAACCAAACACCCCCTAAGTATAAGGACCCTGGATGCCCAACCATATCTTGTGCGATTGGTAATCACATGGTCGATAAATCTTTACTTGACTTAGGAGCTAGTGTTAACTTACTCCCATACCATATGTATACCCAGCTAGGACTTGGTAAGTTGAAATCGACCAAAATGACACTTCAGTTAGCTGATAGGTCTGTCAAAGTTCCTCGTGGTGTCATAGAAGATGTTCTGATTGAGGTTGATAAGTTTATTTATCCATTGTATTTCGTTGTTCTAGACACCCAACTTGTTTAGGACCCAAGTGCTCACATCCCGGTGATTCTAGGTTGCCCATTTTTAGCCACAGCTAACGCTGTCATCAACTGTAGGACTGGGCTTATGAACATATCCTTTGGTAATATGACCACTGAACTAAATGTCTTTAATGTTACTAGACAACCTTCTGAGATAGATGATTTAGAAGTGGTGAACATGATTAGCACTCTAGTTCCTGATCCTTTAGCCTGCACTATGATTGATAATCCATTATTTGATGAACCTTTCAGTGCCTCGGAGGAGGTAACCATGACGAACACTTTAGTTGATGAGCCTATATTAGAGATTTTCTTTGATAATCCCTTATATGATGATGTTGTTCGTTTAGATGACCAGTCTCCCAAAGAAGCTAGTTATTGTGCTGACTTTATGGACCCTAGAATCCATCCCATAGATTTTGGTCCATCTGAGGATATTGTTCACCCTAAGTTTGGGGGTAATGATGACTCTAGTGATCGTCTTGTATCCCTAATTGAAGTCCCTAACTTGGGACTCGAGCTTTGTACGTCTGAGATATTACTCGAGTCTATTCAGACTCAGCAACCCGATCCTCCTGATACTATCCAGGAGGTAACCCAGGTATTAGAGACCCGTTTTTCGGATGAATCTATTTATCAAGATACACATATGAAGCTCAATTATGCTACCCAGATGAACCTAGTTGTCTTGACAGAAACCTTAGACGAGGATGTGCTCCTTCTATTCATTTTTCTGAACCAGTGCCGTTGTCTGATATTGGTGTTATCTCTATTTGGTCTTGTGGACCCATAACTATTTCGGCTATTGGTGTATGACTTTGGAAGGTGAAGATCCTTTTTGAGGTATTTGATGTCTGGCTGAAGACTTTAAACTTAGCACTCCTTGGGAGGTATCCCTTGCTCGTGCAACACGGTAATATTTTTCCTCATTTCCTTCTAGTGGTAACGGTTTCTCCTTGTTCATGTTTTTAGTTTCATCTTTAGAACATTGAGGACAATGTTAGATTTAAGTTTGGGGGTATGGGAGAAACTTTTTAGTTGCAATAAAACTCCAGAGCCTAGAAATTTATGTTTATTAAGGATGGCACTAACCAATCTAAGTGGATGGAAGCATCTTGGTTATAAGAGTTGAGGAACCAGTCTGATTAGATGGAAACATCTAAAGAGTCTATTCATAAAAGCACAGAGCTCAGGTGTTAGAAAATAAAACATGGTAGTTTCGCCATATCCTCGTGATGGAAACATCGAAGAAATCCTGATCACTTCTTTTTACCATTGCTAGGGTGAAATAGAGTGACTGAGATACCAAAAAAAAAAAAAAAAAAAAAAAAAAAAAAGACCAGACCATTAGACCAACCGGAATAAATACAATAAAGTCGACCACTGGTACCCTTGTATATGCCAGCTGAGTTGACCTAGAGTTAGGTTTATCGACCATTGGTTCCCTTGTATATGCCAGTTGTGTTGATATTAGTCAGACCGGTATCTCAGTCCATTAGGATAGGTTCACGTTAGTCAACATCTATGTTTTTCTCTACATCCATCTTCTTAATCTATCCATGTGATTGGTTGACTCCGGTTTATGATGTCTAGAAACTATCTGAGTAGAGCTCTGTCACTTTATATGAATTTTAGTATGCTTGAGTGCAAACTCATGTACAACAATTGGAATTTCGCATCAGGGTACTTCCTCCTATAGTCAATATTGTATGCCAACCAAGGAGATTCTTTAGTGCCTTCCAAGGTTCTGCGTAGATAGATAGGGTCTGGAGTAAAGGTTTTGTGGGTACACCTCTGGTAAACCCTCCGGAGACAACACTCCGCCACTAGGGCCACCTAGGGGTTCAAATGATTTTTCTAGAATAAATTTGCTCGAGGACTAGCAAATAATAAGTATGGGGGTATTTGATAGACACATTTTTGTGTCTAAGTTGTCCTCAATTTTCTGTATTGTTGGTACTCGATTTTGTACTTATTATGGTGTTTTATATGTTTATTGGTATTTTTGGAAAATTCGGCTCGAAAAGTTGATTAAGGCACCCGGAGGACATGTGTTATTCGGACTCCAGTAACGGATAAGGGGCGACCACTGGATAAGGGGTGACTTTCTTCTCAAATTCAAAATTTCAAATTTGGCGGGAAAATAAAGTTTATCACTGTCAAATTTCAATCAAGAATTCGGAGGTGTTATAGGGAGACTAAATGGCTGAAAATTTATGGGATTGTTCCTGGGACATATACAAATCTATTACAAGTGTTTTGGTAGATCAAATTTGGCTGAAAAATCCGTGAGAAGAAAACAGGGCAGCACGTGCATGAGAGGAACAATTCACGGGATTGTATGAGTTTTGGAGAATTTAAACGTGTTCTGCTCATGTATGATGACTCGAGCAACACTTTGGACCTTGAAAAAGATAAATAAGGAGATTTTGCAGTTGTAGAAATGCGTAAGAAGCTAAATCAGGAAAGAAAATATTCCCAGAATATTTTCTTTACTGCCCGAGTTCAATGAAGAATATTGGGAATTATGGTGTGATTAAATGAGTCTGAGGAGTATAAATAGGCCGCTGGGATCACAGAAAGAAGATACGGAGAGTTTGGGAGAGTTTGTAGCACAACAGAGTGAGGATTGATCGAGTTGCAGAATTATTTTCTTCTGCTGCTGCACCAAGAACACGAAGAACAGACAGCCAAAGACCGTCGTTCTTCAACAGTGACAACGACTGCCAGTCGTGGGTCGCAGAGCTACAAAAACAGCAACAGTTCATCATTGTCGTTCTCTGTAACAGTGTTTGCAACAACTATAAGCGTTGCAAACACCCGGTTTTAATTATTTTCTCCCATTTCATCATTTGTGAACCATTTTTGAGCAATGAAATCAATTTTTGATCGTGTTTCCAACATGATGAGCTAAACCCATCCTCTGGGGCGACGGAGGAAGCCATTCTTTCAAGAATTATGTGGTAACATTTACTTTATTAATTTATGCAATATTTTTATATGATTAATTGCATTGATAAAAAATGAATTAAATGATTTTTATTAATCAAATGTGTTTTCTCTTGATGATGCATGCTTAGTTTTAGACTCTTGATGCGTTATGCTTGCGACTGACATTTGATATTTTGGAAATATGATTTTGGCAATACTTTAGAATCAAATCAATTGTTTAAATTGCATGATATAAATTAATTTAAAACCACATAAGTATTGATGAATGGTGAAATCCTAGCTCCATCCTCTCCATAATTTTCACAACATCTTGTATTTTGAGTTTGTTATATTTTTGCTTTAAAAATTAAGTCTAAAAATCTGCTTTCACAAGTCTCAACGAACCTTTCACTACAACAACATTGAAAATAACCATCAATTGTTACCTCAAATTTCTCATCCTCTTCTCCAATATGGTTGCATCTTCTTCCAGGGAGAATTGATATCGAAATATCATGCTATGTTGTCATCCTTTAGCAAACAAAAGAATAACAACAACCAAACTTTACCAGAGAAAGGTTGAAAACCGGTTTTTAACTATTGCAAGCAAAAGTTGAAAACCCTAGAAACACATATGCTTTTATGCTAAACCAAAACCGATTCAACATATTGTGACTTTTTCACATATTGTTTCTATCAGAACCCCTCATGATCTTTTGATAAAGCCTACCAACATCAGCTAGAACTTAATCCCGCTAAATCAAAAGTCACCCAAACCATAAGGGTTCACAACATTTTGAGATCAAATATCAAGGTATTAAAACCGAAATCAAACATCCCATAAACATACATAGCAATAATCATAAAGCATTCAAGCACAGGCTATGTCAATCAAAAACCATCACAAGAAAAATTATAAATCAAATAGTTTTATTCATAATAGACTTAATTGAAATAATCAAATACTAAAGTCTATTGGCACGATTTCATAGACATCTAAAGGTTTAACTATTCTTTAGAAGTGGGGATTATGACAAAACAATTCTGCATCTTCTTCCAGGAGAATTGATATCGAAATATCATTATGTTGTCATCCTTTAGCAAACAAAAGAATAACAACAACCAAACTTTACCAGAGAAAGGTTGAAAACCGGTTTTTAACTATTGCAAGCAAAAGTTGAAAACCCTCGAAACACATATGCTTTTATGCTAAACCAAAACCGATTCAACATATTGTGACTTTTTCACATATTGTTTCTATCAGAACCCCTCATGATCCTTTGATAAAGCCTACCAACATCAGCTAGAACTTAATCCCGCTAAATCAAAAAGTCACCCAAACCATAAGGGTTCACAACATTTTGAGATCAAATATCAAGGTATTAAAACCGAAATCAAACATCCCATAAACATACATAGCAATAATCATAAAGCATTCAAGCACAGGCTATGTCAATCAAAAACCATCACAAGAAAAATTATAAATCAAATAGTTTTATTCATAATAGACTTAATTGAAATAATCAAATACTAAAGTCTATTCTCCAGCAGATTTTTCAAAGATCATCTTCAATTTCCTCAAATTTTTCAGGATCTTCATCAACAACATCTCGACTGATATCTCTGGACACAGTACCTTGATTATGTTCACAGGCTAAAGCATTAACCTTTCGATTAATATTTAGAGCATACTCCTTGTTACCGATTCCAAGTTAAATCAGCTTTCTTTGGTTACGGATAACAGTTCTTAGTAATGCTGCCTTTCCATGATGAGTTTCGATAGTACTGAGGAGGACTTTTCGAAGATTGATAATATCAACCTTAGCATCCAAACTGTTTTGGACAAGGAGATGAGTTACATCTTCTTTTTCTTTTTCGACATCTTCACAACCAGATTTCTTGAAGGTATTATCAAGATGAAAAATTTCCTTATAAGTCATTCCACTCAAGGCTTTCAGGAGTTTTGCTTGATATTTGGTTTGAGAATTCATCCTTTGGTATACATTCTCAGACGATGAGTACATATACTTGAAATACCTTTAACACATACCAAAAATAGATATCAGTCTTAAATAAATAATTCTGACAAGATTTGAAAAGATTTTTCGCATCTAATGTGTTACAACTTCACATCTTCCTTCGAAAGGAAATTATCTTTTCTAGATCTGTATCAAGAGATACATTTAGCTTAGAAAATTATCATGTTCTACACAAGTTGTTTGCAATACAACTTTACTACACATAGAGCCAGAAAATTGCATCTTCATGTAGGTTGTGTAAGCTCTCCATACTGAATAAGAGATTATTTATAGGATACAGTGTAGGAGCAGAATATCGCGACATTAATACTTCACGAGATTAATAAACGACTACATTGCGAAGGCGTCGCAGGAAAGAAATATAAATGACGCAATAGATGACGAAAGCCAGAACGTGAGAAAAGTGTGAAAACTTGGCGAGATTTAGGAGTGTCGCGAGATAGAATGTTTATAACACTCGCGACACTTCGCGAGTTATTCCCGAAAATAAAGGACAGCTTAGCTGTCATCCACTGTGTATTACCCTATATAAAGGGTTGAGTTAGTCTGTTGTAGAGGGGTTCTTTTTGAATTGTTAAGCAAGTTATTAGGAGAGAGAAAATCTAAAGTGATTGTAATTTCTTTAGCTCTGTTCTATCTATCCTTGTAAACATTTCAAGAAGATAATCAATAAAAATATATAGATATTCATCTTCAAATGGATTAGTAAAGTAAATTCTTGTGAGGGGTGTATTGTGGGATTTCCTGCAACTACATATGCGCTAGAAACAGGGATGATCATAAAAGATTGCAGCTAAAATTATCCGAATCAAGAAAATGAGAGAGAAAGATGTTAGATCAGATGAAATAGAGAAGTTAAAAAGCAAGGAGTACAATGAAAATACGGAGTACTGTACAACTACAAAAGCAAGGATTAATGAATTTCATGAAAACATTAGAGGAAGAATACATAAACGAGATTTTGAAGGGAAGAAGATTATAGATAAGGAGAAGACATCGTCTTTAAAAGATTGGGAAAAGTAGAACATTCACAGCAGCGGAGATACCTAAAGAGTGTTTGAGCCATACATCCCCATTGGTGATCACAATAAATGCATGCAAAAATGGAGGAGAACCGGCAAAAGCAAATGGAAGAATGGGTCAGTAAATAGAACTTTGGTGGATACGGGAAGTTTAGTGAGCATCATGTTTTACCATACTTACAAAAAATTAGGATATAAAGATGAAGAAATGATTTCCCAAAGTATTATATCCATGGCTTTGGTAAATCTATAACGAAACCCAAAGGAGAAGTGAAATTACGGATTCTCGCTTGGAGAAATTGAAACAAAGGTGACATTGAGTGTAGTGGATATGGAATCGCCATACAATGTGTTGTTAGGAAGTCCATGGGTACATGCAATCAAGGTCAGTAGCGTCAACACTTCATCGGTGTATCAAGTTTCCCATGCCAACTGGAATTGGTGAAATCAGAGGAGATATTGATAAAGGGAGAATATATCATCAAGACGAAGTAAAGCATTATGAAGAACAAGCGAAGAAGCGAAGAGATCGCAAGAAAATGGTAAAAGCAGCTAGAAAAGAAGAAGAATTTAGAATTTACATGATAAGAGCAAAAGAAGGAAAAGGAATACCTGCGAAATCTCGCGAGAATAAGGAAATGAAAGGACCAACCCCTATGGGAGAACCGAAAGCTAGCTATATCGCGGCGAGAACAAACAAAAGAAGTGAATGTTGGAACCGAAGAGGAACCCGGGATATTAAAAATTGGAACTAAGATGGAAGAAGATGAAGAAAGAAGAACTATTGATTTGTCATGAGACTATAAAGATATTTTCGCGTGGGATATGGATGAAATGCCCGGTATAGACCCATCTCGTGGCTTGTCATAAATTGGAAATTGACAAAAATATAAGACCATTCAAACAAAGAATTAGGAAGATCGCAACAAACATATCACCCTCAAATAGAAGAAGAGTTGCGAGAAAATGCTAGATGCGGGAATCATTAGACAAGCAAAATATCCCGAATGGATAGCAAATATGGTTATAGTCCCAAAGAAGAAGAAAGGGATAAGAATTTGTATAGATTTTACCGATCTAAACAAAGCTTGTCCCAAAGATAGCTTCCGTTACTGGATATTCCGCAATTGGTTGAAGCAAAGAAATAGGAAACGAAAGGATATCATCTCTTGATGGATATAAAGGGTATAATCAAATTCCTCTCGCCAAGAAGATCAAGAACATATTGCTTTCTTCGCTCCAAGAGGATTATACTTTGTTATACAAAAATGCCGTTTGGTTTGCGAAATCTTTGGAGCAACATATCAAAGAATGGTAGAAAAGGTGTTCGCGAGATGGATACACAAAACGCTAGAGGTGTATGTAGATGATATGTTAATCAAAAGTAAGAAAGCAAAAGACCACATAAAGGATCTGAAAGAAATTTTTGAACAAATGAGACATTTCAACATCAAAGTAAATCCAGAAAAATGCACCTTTGGAGTTGCATCGGGAAAATTTTTAGGTTACATCGTATCAAAAGAGGGAATCCAAATCGACCCGAGAAAGTACAAGCGGTTCGCGATATGCCAACGCCCGCGACAAGAAAAGATGTTCGAAGTTAAATGGGTTACTAGCTTTGCTAGGGAGGTTTATCTCGCGATCATCTGATAAATGCAAACACTTTTTCAACATTCTCAAAAAGGGATCAAAGTTTAGATGGACAAACGAGTGTGAGAAAGCCTTCCAAGGAGTAAAGGAACATTTAATGGATATATCAATTTTACAAAAAGCAGAACCAGAAGAAGAATTATTAATCTATCTTGCGACGACTTCGCATGCATTAAGTGCAGTATTGCTGCGAGTGGACGCATGGGTAGAAAAACCAATCTACTACATCAGCAAAACTTTCAACGCCGCAGAAAGGAATTATTCAAAAATTGAAAAACTAATCTTGGCATTAGTTTACGCAAAATTTAAACTTCGCATATACTTTCAAGCGCACGTTGTTAAGGTGGTGACGAAAGTACCAATCGAATCAGTAATGAAAAATTCAAAAAGATCGGGGAGAGTTGAGAGATGGAATGCCCAAATAAGTCATTGCAAACTCAAATACGAAATATTGTCTTCGCCAAAGTCACAAGTGGTCGCGGACTTTCTAGCAGAATTTTCTTTGGAAGAGGATGAACCAGTGGAAGAAATAATGGACGTAGACGAAGAACATGAAAATCCAAAAGACTTGTTGACTGAGCCGAATAGATGGGAAATATTAATAGATGGGTCATCTAATGGAGAAGGTAACGGGATTGGAATTGTTGTGATATCGCCAGAAGGTAATAAAATGGCTTTTTCCTTCAGATTAGAGTTTGCGTCAACCAATAATGAAACAGAATATGAAGCTATAATACATGCTTTGCGATTCGCAATAGAGATGAAATTGGAAAACGTAAGGATTACCAGTGATTCACAATTGGCTATTTGCCAAATAAAAGAGGAATATATTACGAATGAACTATCTCTGCAAAAGTACAAGAAACTTGTTGACGAGCTGTCGGTACAGATACCGAAAATAACATGGAGACATATATCAAGGAGAAACAATAGACTCGCAGATGCTTTCGCCTTTATATCAAGTATGATGACAGATCCGACTTCGAGAGATATAAAGATACAAACACTTTTAGCACCGTCAATTAATAAAGAAGAAGAACAAGAAACAGATGTAATGATAATAGAAGATGGAATACAAACGCTTTGCGAAGAGGATTTGAGAACAGAACTTCATGCATACTTGACAAAAGGGGAAACACCAAGAAATAGATTAGAGGCACACAAATTAAAAAGCCGGGCAACAAATTATGAGTTAAGAGATGGAGTACTATACCGACGATCTTTTAATGGACCTTCATTCAGATGTGTAACAAGGAAGGAAGGAGAAACCATATTGAAGATGTTGCGTAGCGGGGACGCTGGTAATCATAGTGGTGGAAGATCTTTAGCATATAAAGCAAAAATGCAGGGCTATTACTGGCCGTATATGCATGAGGACGCGAAACAAATATCAAGGCGTTGCGAAGATTGCCAAAGACATGGGAAGAAGATACATGCACCGGGAGCGCAATTGAATTCTTCAACAAGTGTGTGGCCTTTTGGAAAATGGGGCTTAGATATTGTGGGACCGTTTCTACCAGGAACAGGACAGAGAAGATATCTAATTGTCGCCACTGATTATTTCACAAAATGGGCAGAGGTGAAAGCGGTACAACACATTCGCGATAAGGATGTTTTTACTTTCATATTTGAGAACATTATATGCAGATTTGGGATTCCAGCACAGTTGGTATCTGACAATGGGAAGCAGTTTGAAGGACAAAATATAGAATTACTGCTTAATGCATTTCAGATACGATGTGGGAAATCAACTCCTCTATACCCGCAAGCTAATGGCCAGGCAGAAGCGACAAATAAAACAATCGCAGACATATTGAAGAAAAAGTTAGAAGGATACAATAAAGGATGGTGCGAACAAGTACCCAATGAAGTATGGGCTTATAATACAACTAGAAGAGAAGCTACAGGCATGTCCCCTTTTTGTTTAACATATGGAGTTGAAGCTGTACTCCCGACAGAAGTTAAGATCCCAACTACAAAGAAAGAAGCTTGGGAGAAAAATCTCAGTGCGGGTAACATTTTAATCAAGTTAGATGAATTAGAAGAGAAAAGAGAGAGAGCACTACAATATATGGAGAATTATCAGCGAAGATTGGCCAGAGAATATAACAAACGTGTCAAGATACGTGAATTTCAGCCAGGAGATCTGGTGCTGAGAGAGACACCAATATATCAGCGTGAAAGCGGTGGCAAATTGGCAAGAAAATGGGATGGACCTTATATCATTAAGGAAATAGTTGGTACAGGGGCATATAGATTAATAGATCCTGAGGGGAGAGATGTAGAACAAAGATTGGATAGTCCATGGAATAGGTTATATCTCAAGAAGTATTATCCATAACAGATGGATGAAATGATATGAATTTGGATGAAATGTTTTTGCGACAGAATGATTGCGAGATTGAATAAAATAAAGAAAGATTATGCGAATATCTCGCAAGCAATACATTGCAAAAAATGAATGATTGAATAAATTAACAAAAATGAATGAGTGAGTGAATGGGACGAACCTTTATGGCGTACACCTTAGTTCGCGAATGATATTTCGCAAGAGGCAAATGTAAGACCTAAGTGCGTCATATAAGGGGGTATCTCTTGACATGGCTCAGGGGAAAGGTTACACCGCTCCTGGAACCTGAGTCATGGAGATTTGGGGCCCATAAAAGCCTATCCGGGGGAGATACCTTGGATTTCCAACTATATATATATGGTTATACCCTGGTTGGACGCCCGAGGGTCTCTTCCTAGGAGTCAGTGTATGCTCAAGGCGCCGGGGTACACGGTTGAGCCAAGAGTGCCTGGGGCATTTGAAGTGTCTCGGCCATTCTTGGCAAGTCTTGGTATATCTTTTCGGCCCGAAGAAAACTCCACTTAGGGTGCAGTCTCGTAACCATAAACCATATAGGTATAAGGGATAAGAGGCTGCGAAAACAACCGGTTGTTGTTAAGACCGGATGGGAGGAGCTAGTCTTGTATGGCCGATGTACGCCTCCTTGAAGGGGCAACCGGGGAGAAGATAAGGGCGGCACCCTCCATTAGGGAGCTGATAAGTGTCAAAAGACGCAAATGTCATGAGGCTTTATTTTCGCAAGGAAATTTAGGCTTGTCATATTTGTGCGATGATCCTATAGAGGCAATAATACTGACGCAAAGATAAGGCGAGATCAACGGGTTTTTGCATGAAAATACAAAGACGTCCTGCGATTTCGTCGCGAAGACGGCAATGTCATGGGATTTTACACTCGCAAGAGTATTTAAGCCTGTCATATTGTCACAGATAAAATATCCTGCAGAGGCAAAAATACTTAACAAATGATAAGACAAGGTCAATGGGTCATTACATGAAAGTGTAAAGACGTCCTGCGACTTTGTCGTAACGAGGGGTGGCGAAATAAGACCTTTAATTAGGAAGGCAAAATAAGACCACACAATCAATGATAAGACAAGATCAATAGATTTCTTCATTTATGAGGATATCTTGCGATCTTGTCGCAATGATGAACTTCAACATAACTAAAGGTAAGCGAATAAGCTTGCGAGATTAAAATTGCAAATCTAAAATGAGATAGAAAGAGAAGATAAGAGATTGTTCATCAAAGGACTTGGTATTTCCAATCAAAAAGCGTACTTCAACAGAAATTGAAAAGCATCTCATACAAAAAGTCATGCAGAAAGAGAGACTGAAAGATATAAAATTATAAGAGTAACTTAATTTTCTACATCTACATCGACATTCTCGGCAATAGGAGATGATAAATGTCCTTCAACAATTTTATCAGCATCACCTTCACTAGTGAGAGGATTTCCATCAGAAGTTTCTTCATTGGGATTCTCAGCTTCATAAAGATCCTTCTCGACAAGTTCATTGTTTGTGATATCTTCGCAGCTTTCATAATCATAATCACTATCAGGAGAATTAGGAACTTCATCATCTCAAACTTCCAAAGGTGCAACAGAGACAGGTTCAAGGGATTTAGAGAGTAAGATCTCATTCACAACAACTTCACTTTGGGATGAAATTGACGAAGAAGTGCCTTCTGTTGATTCCTACTTTGGACATCTTTAAGATGGCTGAGATAATTAAGCCTCCTCGCGGCACGATCAAGAGAATGGGCAAGAGTAGCAACAAGAGTTGTGTTTTCCTTGCGAATCTTGGCATGGGAGGATTCCAAAGTAGACAGAGAAGTGCAAATATTTTTCTCAGATTCTGCGAAAATATATATGAACAGCAGGGTTAAGATTAAAAAAATAATGAAAGAAATTAGAAAAGGAAAACGGCGGTTGAGGCAGTCAAATTTTATGACTACCTTCCTTTTGCGAGATAAGATGTTGGGTCAGGGCAAATCAACTATTCTCCAAATGATCCATGGCAGTATCAAAATCATCACCAACAAGACCTTTTAATCGAGAACGCAAGCTTTTTTTCATTAGAAATCAAGTAAATTATTCTCCTTCGCAAGGGAGGAATGAGATTCTTTTAACTTAGTATATTCATCCTTGAGCTGTTTTGTTTTCACACTTAGGGTTATTCTACCCTGAATAAGCTTATCTCTTTCGGTAGTGGTTTCTTTGAGTTTATTTTTCAAAGAGCAGATAGATTGTTCTTGCTCATTCAATGCTTTTCGACAAACACCAAGTTGCTGCGAGGATATAGCCACTTTATCCAACAAAGCTCGCTTCTCTCGGGACAAAGTTCCATTTTCATCTGATAAGGTTTCCAATTCCAAATTAGATTTAGTCAAAGAATATGACATATGCGACAATTCGCTACTTAACAATTCTTGTTTCTGGACTAAGTAGGTGTTTTCTTGGGTAAGATTATTTATCTGTCAACGAGAATATGTATGGAGGTTATCTAATCGGTTATATTGCTCCATCCAAGCATCTCTTTCTGTTCGAGTTTCTTCCGCGATAGATTCCACTTGATATATCTCCATTTTACTGTAGGATCATAATATCGCAACAGACAAGGCTCGCGGGATTAATAAACGACGGTGTCGCGAAGGAGTCGCAGGAGCCAAAATAAACAACGCAATGAATAACGACAAGCAAAACATAAAGAAGACGTGAAACCTGGCGAGGGGTAGGAAGTGTCGCGAAAACGAATGTTTGTGCATCTGCGACACTTCGCGGGACATTCCCGAAAATAAAGGATAGCTTAGCTGTCATCCACTATGTGCTACCCTATATAAAGGGCTGAGTGAATCTGTGGGAGGGAGAGATCTTTTGGAATAGTTAAGCAAATCAATAGGAGAGAAAGTTTAAGAGTGTTTTAATTTCTAAGTGTAATTCCATTTTCCCCCGTAAACATTCCATGGATTCAATCAATAAATGTTCTTGATCTTACATCTTTAAATGGATTAATAGAGCAAAATTGAGTAAGGGGTGTAGTGTGGGATTTCCTGCAACTACATATGCGCTAGAAACAGGGACGAGCAGTGATTGACGTAGAAATTGGAAAGAATTTGGATTAACAGAGAAAAAGTTTGGAGGAGATACTCAAGAATTCATTGGAAAAGAAAAATGGCTAGGAGAAGAAATGTACAAGGGCAACCAACGACTGTAAGAAGAAGCGGGAGACTTGCTGGAGAAAGGAGGAATGAAACAGGAGAATCGTCAAGGATGAATATGAGAAATGATGGAGAAGATCAAAATCAACCACCGATCTCCCCAATAGCAAACGCGGCCGTGGATTATGATAGAGTAAGTGTGCATACTTGGAGATCTGATTCTGAAGACGAGAGGGAAGAGGAGCAGCAGCTGGTGAACAATGGACAAGGAGAGCAAGGAACGAATGGAGAAATGAATCCAGGAAACGAAGAAATCGCAGCATTAGAAAGATTGAGACAAACAATACACGAAGAGAGACGGCTAGAGGCGAGGGAAAGAGCAAACTTGACAAGACAGAATCATGAATTGAGGATGGAAAATAGGAGGTTGCAAAATAGGAGATCAAGAAGTAGCGCGAGATCAAGTTCAAGATCGAATAGGGAAGAAAGAAGGAGAGTTTTACCAACAGAAAGTACTGAGGAAGAAACACAAAATCCAAGCGCAGAGCATGGCGAAAGAAGAGGGGAAATGGAAGATCGTTATATTCCTCAGCCCGAAAATCTTCAAAATGAGCGGAATAGGGAAAACCAAGGAAACATGCAACTCCAAGGGCCGAATGACCCAGCTGCTGAAGGAAGAATAATCTTGCACGGAAGAGAAGAATTGAGGAGAAACCGAGAGATCGAGGATGACATTGAGAGACACTACATTGAACAAGCGCGACTAACTCGCGAGAGAGAAAGAATAAGAGCAGAAATGGAGAATCAAGAGATGGAAGAAGCAATCCCGAGAATAACCATGACAACCGCGAAAGAAGGAGGGAACAAAATCGTACCAATAGAAATATTAACGAAGAATATGAGAGGGTGCGAGATGATGAGAGCTGAGAAGCAACCAAGAAGAGAGAACAACCGATATAATGGCGTGCGAATTGTGAAAGAAACGAAGAAGAGCGTCGCGGGAAAGAAGAGGAGAAAATAACGAGCGGGAAGGTCAAAATAGGCACGAGCGAAGAAGGAGAGAAGCGAGCTAAAAAGACCCGGTAGAATCAAATTCTCGAGGCAAATGAACAAATCTTAAGAGAACTAGCTGAAATGAGAGGATTATCGAACAATAGAAGGGAAGGAGGAAGGAAACAATTGGACGAAGCCATCGCAGAGGCTGCGAAGAATCCCTTCACGCTAGAAGTACTGAGATGGGAGGAATACCTCCTAAGTGCAATCTACCCGCATTGACCAACATATTTGATGGAACAACCCATGCGGTGCAACATATCAAGGCTTATATGAGATGTATGTTGCGGTGGGAGAATCATGATGCCATATTGTGCAAATATTTCGCATCAAGCTTAATAGGAGAAGCATTAAAATGGTTTGAAGGTCTGCCAAAGAACACAATCACATCATTTAATCATTTACAAGCCACATTCACTGGAGCATACATAAGTAACAACTCTTCGCGACCGTGTATTGAAGATGTATTCGGGTTGAAACAAAGGGTTGGCGAGAGCTTAAGGCGATTGACAAGTAAGATGGAGGACCATGTGTAGCGAAATGGCAGGACGGGTTGAGGAGAGATATCTCATACTCTCATTTGTAAATGCTCTCTTCGCGACTAACTTGTTATACATACAAATTTTTAGAATCAAAAATACAATCACGATGGCAGAACTGCGAGAATTACAGGAAGAATATATTGCCTTAGAAGAAAGGCAGAATGAAATGAATTCTTATCCCGTCGCGAACACAAGCTCTAATGCTGCGAACGCAAGCTTGTTGCCTCAATTCATAAATACAGTGGCGAGCACCTCCCAAGGACAAGAAGCAAGGAAAGCCGATGAGGGACAATGAGAAGATAGTAGCCATGGGAAGCCACGATCAAGAAGAGTTTGAACGGAAAGGAACTACTACAACCGTAATAAAGAATAATAAGATTCGGAGGCTAGATCATGTGCAAGAAACTTATGGTGGACGAAGGCAAAATAACCGTGGAGGGCAGAGAAGTCACGAGAATAGTATGGGAACAGATTAAGATGCCTCCACCGAATGCTAGCGTTGAAAAGATCTGGAAGCTATACTTGTGATGGAAAATGTACCAAACCTTGGAACGTGGGAATGGAACCACCGCCGGGTGATAGAAGTCATGAGTTTTGTTCTTACCATCGCTTCCATGGGCATCAAACAAACGATTGTAGAAACATAAAGAGAATCATTCTCGGATGATTGATCGGGGGAAGTCAATCACTTTCTAAAGGGAGAAGAAAACACAGCGACATTACCACCACCACCAGAGATGCATAGAACAGTGTCAGCGAAGGGAAAGGAAACATTTGTGATAGAAATCGGGACAAAAGCTAAAAATTTGAATTGCAACTCTATCGTCCACTCCTATCGCACCATCGAAGATTTTCATGACAACGTGCTCAGTAGAGTCTTTGCGAGAGATGCTAATGATAAAGAAATAATGAGTCCAAAGAGAATGACGCAGTTAGAAAAGTGGCAATTGAAGACTATTTCTTTCTCTGCAGATGAAGTGCCAAAAGGAAGAGAAACACATGATAGCCCATTGGTTGTGAAACTAGAGATTAACCCAAAACCAGTTGATGGAGAAGATGATGAAGCAGAAGCTTGCTGGGCAATCAACCGAATCTAATCGACACCTAAGCTCGGTGAATATTCTCTTTTACCATACTTACAAGACGATGGGAGGAAAAGATGAGGATTTGATCCCCTCGACATACAAGATATATGGCTTTAATGGCACCGCAAACAAGCCAAAGGGAAAGGTTCACATGAGAATACCTCTACAAGGATTATCAACTGATGTTTTATTCTGTGTGGTTGATGTGGAATCCCCGTATAATGCACTAATTGGGAGGCCATGGCTTCATGAAATCTTGGGGGTCGCCTCAACATACCATCAATGCATAAAATTTCCACACCCAAATGGCATTGGTATCATACAGGGAGATTGGAAGGAGTCGCAACAATGTCATGAGGTCGATATAGAAAACTGCGAAGGAAGAAATGCCAAAAGAAAGGGTTGGAAGCAACATGTGAGAGATGAGCAGAGAAAGGAAAACCGATGGTGGATGCTATAGAAGTAAGGACTGAACATACCTCGCGAGGTGAATGCCTGGAGACAGACCAATATTATGACAATAAAGAAGCAAAAGATATGAGGAACAAAAGGCATAAGAAGTGAATAATCAATAAAAGCAGGATGCAAAGTAGCAGATGAAGTAATGACGTGCGAGAATCTCGCAGCCAAGAGTAAAATGAGAATTCGACTGAGAAAGAAAAGTGAAATACAACAAGTGAAACAAAACTATGCGAATACTTCGTAAACAAATATCACCAAATATTGAAACATGAATGATTGAATGATTTAACAAAGATGAATGCGCAAAAGAATGGGACGAACCTTTATGGCGTACACCCTAGTTCGCGAATAACATTTCGTAAGAGGCAAATGTAAGACCTAAAGTACGTCATATAAGGGGTATCTCTCGCCATGGTTCGGGGGAAGGTTACACCGCTCCCGAAGCCCGAACCATGAAAATTTGGGGCCCATGAAAGCCTATCCGGGAGGTACCTTGGATTCCCAACTATATAAGGTTATACCCGGTTGGGCGGCCGAGGGTCTCTTCCAAGGAGTCGAGTGTATGCTCAAGGCGCCGAGGTACACGGTTGAGCGAGTGCCCGGGATGGATGAACCTACCCTGGCCATTCTTGGCAAGTCTTGGCATGCGTTGCACTCGCCCGAAGAAAACTCCACTTAGGGTGCAGTCTCGTAACCATAAACCATATAGGTATAAGGGATAAGAGGCTGCGAAAACAACTCGGTTGTTGTTAAGACCTGGATGGGAGGAGCTAGTCTTGTATGGCCGATGTTTCGCCTCCTTAAAGGGGCAACCGGGAGATGATAAGGGCGACGCTCTCCATTAGGGGGAGTGTCAAAACAGACGCAAATGTCATAAGGCTATGTTTTCGAAAGAGAATTTAGGCTCGTCATATTTGTGCAATGATCCTGCAGAGGCAATAATACTAACGCGAGGGTAAGGCGAGATCAATGGGTCTTTACACGAAAGTGTACGGACGTCCTGCGATTTCGTCGCAAGACGGCAATGTCATGGGGCTTTATGTTCGCAAGGATATCTAGGCCTATCATATTGTCGCAGCTAAAACATCCTGCAGAGGCAAAAATACTTGGAAAATGATAAGGCAAGATCAATGGGTCTTTACATGTGTAGTTGCAGGATTTCCCACACTACACCCCTCACTCAATTTTACTTAGTTAGCCTATTGAAAGATGTAAGATCAAGAATGTTTATCGATTGAATTCAAGAATTGTTTACACAAGGAAATAGAATTACACTTAGAAGTTCATACGCTCTTAAACTTTCTCTCTCCTAATGACTTGCCCAACAACTCCAAAAAGATCCCCCCTTTTACAGACTCACTCGACCCTTTATATAGGATAATACATAGTGGGTGACAGCTAAGCTATCCTTTATTTTCGGGAATGTCTCGCGAAGTGTCGCCAGATGTACAACTATTCAATCTCGCGACACTTCTTAACCCTCGCCAGATTCCATGTCTTTCAGCTTTTTTGTGTGTCGTTATTTCCCATCGCGTCGTTTATTTTAGTTTCCTGCGACTCCCTCGCGGTACCGTCGTTTATTGATCCCGCGAGCCCTATGCATTGCGATATTATGATCCTACATCTTGCCTCTTTTTCCTTGAATATTGCTTGAAGAGCGATCTTTAAGGAAAAATCTGTTGTTGTAGTGATCTTTGGTCTTTGCTGATGAGGGAATGAGCAGAAGAATATTGTACTTGAAAAGTACGTACTTGCCTCTATTCTTTTGCGAAGTTCCGAAGCTCCTATATTCGAAGTGTCATTTCTTGCCTCATGTGTTACAGAGAATAATCGATTTCGCAATCTCTTCTCGCCTATTAGGAAATATGCCGTATATTTGAATTCTGCTAAAGTTCTTTTCGTCAAGCTTCCTTGGATTTGGGTAGTGACCGTTTTCACGTGTCTATATTTACCTCTTTTACCGGTGCATTTAATGTTATCCGGTCATAATATTTTTCTCATCTATTTATAGGAGCACCCCCTGTGAAGAATTTTCCTTTTCCTTTTCATCTTCTTCATCGTCTCGCAAGTGTTCTTCTTCTTCATCGTTCTCGCAAGTGTTTGCTTATTGTCAGTCTCTACCGTCTTCTTCACCACTTTAGCTATTCTCTACCAGCTTGTTACTCTCATGACGTCCGGTTTGTTAATTTTGCCATATCTCGGCTGATTTTGTTGTTGATCGATTTGAGATTAACTTTCTTTGTTGAAATCACACTGGTATGATTAACTTTGTAGTTCTTTTTCTCGCCATTGTTGTTTAGCAAGAACCAACCCGTAACTAGATTTATCGTGAAGGACCCTCTTCTTTCTTTGGGCTCGCCATCGAAATCTACTTCGCAACAAGAACCCCTCGCACAACCAAAGTCCACTTCGCGAGCAAAATCTATGGCTTCAAAAAGACAAGCCTCATGAGCGACAAGGTATTCAAGAAACATTTATTTTTTATCAACAATACATTGTTGCCTCTCGTTTTTTATTTAATTTGTCATTCGCAGGATGATAAAACTATTGGTCATACTCCCAAAAAGCCTCGCTACTCCAAACCTCGTTACCCCAACGTTCCATTTCCTTCATTCACACCTTCATCTCTCCGCCATGAAATCTTCGCAAGATAATTTTGTGCCCCCTTCCCCTGGTAATGTTACCAACGACAATACTTCTATACCTCAACTCCTCATAGACCAAGTTCCTTATAACTGTCCTACTACAAACGATCTTATACCTTCTCCTGCTATCAATATCCCTGCTATTTCTCCTATCACTTCTCTCCCTGAAACCTCCTCTTCTCATGAGGTTCCTTTGACAAAGGATCGACTCGTCTTCTTTATTTGAACAAATTCCTCTAACTCGTGAAAATTTGGAGGGGATAGATGTGGCCTTTAAGGTCCTTTCTGATCTCGTGAATGATACCAAAAAAACTTCTACTGATCCTGTCAAATCTAATGTCTGCGAGATTTTAAGTAAGCATCTTGGTTCTGAGAGGGTCTCGCAAGCTTCTTTAGTTCAAGAGATTAATAAGCTGAAGGATGATCTCCAAGTTATGGCTGTGAAGTGCAATAATCTCCATCTTGATCGTGATAATCTTCGCAAGAAAAATGAAGAATTAAAAGGTATGCCCTCGCCACCCCTTTTTTTTTTTTTTTTTTTTTTTACAACTCAAATTCTTGTTCGCCCTCCAAGCATTAAACCAGAAACGAATAATGGAGATATATCAGATGGAGTCCATTGTTGAAGAAGTTCGAGTTGAGAGAGATGGTTGGATGGAGCAATATAACCTCTTAGATAATCTTCATACTTATGCAGCTGATCAAATAAATAACTTGTCGAAAGAGAATTTTGATTTATCGCAAAAACAAGACTTGTTAAGTAATGATTTATCTCGCCTCTCTTATGCTTTGACTAAATCTGATTTGGAGTTGCAAACTTTATCAGATGAGAATCGAACTCTTTCGCAAGAGAAACGTTCTTTGTTGAATAAGGTGGCGAACTATTCGCAGCAATATGATGCTTGTCAAAAGTTATGTGAAGAACACGAACAAGTTAAACATACTTTGAAAAACCAACTTGAAGAAATTATCACGAGAGAGATAAACTTATTCAAGGTAGAATAACGTTGAGTGTAAAAGCGAAGCAATTCCAAGAACAATGTGTCAATTTAGAAAAATCCAACTCTACTCTGGCGAACCAAAACTCCATACTTGTTTCCAATGAAAAGAATTTGCGATCTCGACTGAAAAGGCTTAGTGGGAGATTCATTTGATGATGTCATGGACCGCTTGGGGAATAACTTCGCAGCTTTAATTCAACATCTTTCTTCTCAAAAGGAAGGTAGTCAAATTATTTGGCTATCTTAATTTATGTGTTTATTCCATGAATGCTTTACTACCCTGAAAATGCCAATAATGTTCGATAAGAATTTTCTCTGATCTTGTGTATTTGTTATGCAGACTCTGAGAGAAAGCTTCGCTCCACTATTTCCACCCTCAAGTCTGATTATTCTAAAATTCGCAAAGAAAATGGACTACTCTCCTCGCATCTTGCTCGTTCTCGCGACCGTGCAGAGCGAAGATTTGATTATATGTCTTATTGTAAGGACATTGATAGTAAGAATCGTCAAAAGGCATTACTTCGCCAGTTCCCTCTAAAGGCGGAAGTTCTTGTGAATAACATTTTGCTGTCGAAGTCTCTTGATCCTATTCACGTCGCTCCTTTGGAAGTAAGTGATGATGAAGTTCCTAATGCTCCAGATAGTGATTATGAATATGAAAGCTGCGAAGATCTCCCTGATAAGGAAGTCATCGATGAAGATCCAAGTAAAAAGACTCCTGATGAAAATCCAGTATCTGGTGAGAACGAAGGTAATGAAAACATTTCTGATGAAAATCAACCAATTGGAGGAGGCGAAGCTGATAAAGGCGCAGAAAAGTCTCAACCATCCTCTGTATTTGATAATGTTGATGTGGAGAGTTAAATGCTCTTTGTAATTTGCCAGAATTTCTTTTTGTGTGAACAATTTAACTCTTTGATGGAGTAATTCCCATATTTCTTTCTTCCTTTCTTAGTTAATACCTCTGTGTGAGCGTAGTTGCTCATTGAATATTTTATTAAGTAAATCTATCCCAATTAGGGATTTGATTTTAATTCTTCTCTCTGCGACAGAGTCGCAGGCCGCCTTTACATTTTCATGCAGAGGCCCATTGACCCTGCCTTATCATTTTTGTGTGGTCTTCCGAGTTAGACCTCCCTAATTAGAGGTCCTCCCCTGCCACCTTTCATCGCGACAAGATCGCAGGACGTCGTTACACTCGCATGTAAGGACCCATTGATCTTGCCTTATCATTTTCCAAGTATTTTTGCCTCTGCAGGATGTTTTATTTGCGACAATATGACAGACCTAAGTCTTCTTGCGAAAACAAAGCCCCATGACATTGCCGTCGTGCGACGAAATCGCAGGACGTCCGTACACTCTCGTGTAAAGACCCATTGATCTCGTCTTACCCTCGCGTTAGTATTATTGCCTCTTCAGGATCATTGCACAAATATGACAAGCCTAAGTCTCCTTGCGAAAACAAAGCCTCATGACATTTGCGTCTGTTTTGACACCCCCTAATGGAGAGCGTCGCCCTTATCATCTCCCCTGGTTGCCCCTTCAAGGAGGCGAAACATCGGCCATACAAGACTAGCTCCTCCCATCCTGGTCTTAACAACAACTAAGTTGTTTTCGCAGCCTCTTATCCCTTATACCTATATGGTTTATGGTTACGAGACTGCACCCTAAGTGGAGTTTTCTTCGGCGAGTGCAACGCATGCCAAGACTTGCCAAGAATGGCCAGGGTAGGTTCATCCATCCCGGGCACTCTGGCTCAACCGTGTACCTCGGCGCCTTGAGCATACACTGACTCCTAGGAAGAGACCCTCGGTCGCCCAACCAGGGTATAACCTACATATATAGTTGGGAATCCAAGGTACCTCTTCCGGATAGGCTTTCATGGGCCCCAAATTTTCATGACTCAGCCAGAGCGGTGTAACCTTCCCCGAGCCATGTCGAGAGATCCCCCTTATATGACGCACTTTAGGTCTTACATTTGCCTCTTACGAAATGTAATTCGCGAACTAGGGTGTACGCCATAAAGGTTCGTCCCATTCATTCATTCTTTTTAATCATTCTTCATCCTTTGCTATTTTGTCTGATAGATACTCGCCAATTTATTCATTTAATCATTCCTTATCTCTTGTTGTTTTGTTATGCCATTCATGACTTTTTTGTTATTCTTGTCGCGAGATCTTCGCGGATTCTCTCTGCATTTTACTGAATGTCGCAAATATCTCGCGAAGAATTACTTCATCTTGATTCCTTTTTCCTCTCTCATTATTACGGGTAATATTTCTTTAGATATAACCTATTCCATGGTCTATCCAATTTTTGTCCCACATCTCTTCCTTCGGGGTCCATCAATCTATATGCCCCTGTACCAACTACCTCTTTGATGATATAAGGTCCATCCCATTTTCTCGCCAGCTTGCCTCCGTTTTCACGTTGATATATTGGGGTTTCTCGCAACACCAAGTCTCCTGGTTGGAACTCACGTATTTTTACACGCTTGTTATATTCTCTAGCCAGTCTTCGCTGATAATTCTCCATGTGTCGCAAGGCTTTTTCTCGTTTTTCTTCCAATTCATCCAACTTGATTAGAATGTTGCTGCGCTAAGATTTTTCTCCCAGCACCTCTTTTTTGGTTGTCGGAATCACGACTCTCGTTGGGAGTACCGCTTCAACTCCATAAGTTAGGCAAAAAGGGGACATTCCTGTGGCTTCTCTTCTAGTTGTATTATAGGCCCATACTGCATTGGGTACTTGTTCGCACCATCCCTTGTTGTGTCCTTCCAACTTTTTCTTCAATATATCGGCAATTGTTTTGTTTGTTGCCTCCGCTTGGCCATTAGCTTGTGGATATAATGGAGTCGATTTTCCACATTTTATCTGAAATGCATTGAGCAAAGAACTCTATATTTTGCCCTTCAAACTGCTTCCCATTATCAGATACCAATTGTGCAGGGATCCCAAATCTGCATATAATATTTTCGAATATGAAAGTAAAAACATCCTTATCACGAATGTGCTGGACCGCTTTCACCTCTGCCCATTTTGTGAAATAATCCGTTGCGACAATTAAGTATCTCCTTTGTCCAGCCTCTGGTAAAAATGGTCCCACAATATCTAAACCCCATTTTCCAAAAGGCCACACACTTTTTGAAGAATTTAACCGTGCTCCTGGTGCATGTATCTTCTTCCCGTGTCTTTGACAATCTTCGCAGCGTCTGGCTATTGCTCTCGCGTCCTCATGCATATATGGCCAATAATATCCTTGCGTCTTTGCTTTATATGCCAAAGATCTTCCGCCGCTATGATTTCCGGCATCCCCACTATGCAAAGATCTTCAATATGGTTTCTCCTTCTTTCCTTGTTAGACATCGAAGCGAAGGTCCATCAAAAGAACGCCGATAAAGCACGCCATCTCGCAATTCATAATTTGTTGCCCGGCTCTTTAACTTGTGTGCTTCCAATCTATTTCTTGGTACCTCGCCTTTCATTAAGTACGCGTGAAGTTCTACCCTCCACCTTCTTCGCGGCATTGCATTTCATCTACCACCATCATTATATCTCGCTTCTTGTCCTTCCTCTTTATTAATCGATGGCGCTAGTAGCGTTTGTATTTTGATATTCCTCGCAGCTGGGTCTATCATCATACTTGATATAAAGGCAAAAGCGTCTCATGAGCCTATTATCTCTCCTTGATATGTGTCTCCATTTTATTTTCTAGATCTCAGTACTGACAAAGACTTCTACAAGCTTCCTCGTATTTCGTAGGGATGGATCATTTGTAGCATACTTCTCTCGTTATCCGATTTGGATTGCCAATTGCGAGTCACCGGTAATCCTCACATTCTCCAATTTCATTTCTATTGCAAATCTTAAAGCATGTATTATAGCTTCATACTCCGTTTCATTATTAGTAGACTCAAATTCCAATCTAAAAGCAAAAGCTAATTTATTGCCTTCCGCGAAATCACAACAATTCCCACTCCTTTACCTTCTCCGTTGGATGATCCATCCACTAATATTTCCCACCGATTTGGCTCGCTTAACAAATCTTTTGGATCTCCATGCTCTTCTTCTACATCCATCATTTCATCCATCGCTTCCTCTTCTTCCAAAGGAAATTCCGCTTAAAGTCTCATGACAACCCGTGATTTGGTTGAAGATAATATTTCATATTTGAGTTTATAATGGCTTATTTGAGCGTTCCATCTTTCAACTCTTCCCGATCTTTTTGAATTTTTCATTATCGACTCGATTGGTACCTTCGTTACCACTCTAATAATATGTGCTTGAAAATATATGCGAAGTTTAAACGACGCATAGACTAACGCCAGATTAACTTTTCAATCTTCGAATAATTTCTTTCGCAGCGTTAAAAGTTTTGTCGATATAATAAATTGGTTTTTCTACTCCTCAAGGTCCACTGCGAAAGAAAACCGCACTTAAGGCATGCGATGTTGTCGCGAGGTATATTAATAATTCCTCTCCCGGTTCTCGCTTTCCGCATAATGGATATATCCATTAAATGCTCTTTGATCCCTTGTAAAGCCTTTTCACATTCATCCGTCCATTTAAATTTCGACCCTTTTTTCGTAACACCGAAAAAGTGTTTACATTTATCGATGACCGCGAAATGAACCTTCCTAGCGATGCTAGTAACCCATTCATCGGCTTTTGAACATCCTTTACTTTATCGCAGTGTCGGCATATCGCGAATAGCTTTTACTTTCTCCGGGTCAACATGTATTCCTTCTTTTGATATAATGTAACCCAAGAACTTCCCGACGCAACTCCGAAGGTACATTTTTCTGATTGACTTTGATGTTGAAACGCCTCATTTGTTCAAAAATTTCTCTCAAGTCTTGCACGTGATCTTCTCGCTTTTTACTTTTCACTAGCATGTCATCTACGTATACCTCTAGTGTTTTGTGTATCCACTTCTGCGAATACATTTTCTACCATCCTTTGATACGTTGCTCCAAAGATTTCGCAAACCAAACGGCATTTTAGTATAACAAGATAATCCTCTTGGAGCGAAGAAAGCAGTGTGTTCTTGGTCTTCCTCGGCGAGAGGAATTTGATTGTAACCTTTATATCCGTCCAAATGATGATACTCTTTCATTCCCTACCGCCGATTCGACTAGTCAGTGGATGTCCGGTAATGGAAAACCTGTCTTTAGGGCAAGCTTTATTTAAATCGGTGAAATCAATGCAAATCCTTATTCCCTTGTTCTTCTTTGGAACTATAACCATATTCGCTATCCACTCGGGTATTTTGCTTGTCTAATAATTCCCGCGTCCAAAGATCTTCTCAGCTTCTTCTTCTATCTCGAGAATGATATGTCATTGCTATCTTTCTAATTCTTTGTTTAAATGGCTTCACATTTTTATCAATTTCTAACTTGTGACAAAGCGATCGACGGATCTATACCAGCATTTCATCCATATCCCACGCGAAGATGTCTTTATAATCTCGCAACAGATCGACGCTTCTTTTCTCTTCATCTCGCTTCCATGCTAGTTCCAATCTTTAGCATCTTTGGATTTTCCTTAGTTCCAATATTCACTTCTTTGGTTTGTTCTGCCGCGACGTAACTGGCCTTCGGTTCTCCCATAGGGGTTGGTCCTTTTGGTTCTTTCGCAAGATCATCTTCTTCTCCCGAGATCTCGCTGTATGCCTTTTCCTTCCTTCGCTCTTATCATGTAAACTCTGAATTCTTCTTCTTTCTTAGCCACCTTTGCTAGCTTTTTGCGATACTTTGATATACTCCTTCGCTTGTTTACTTGTTCTTCGCAACATTTTACTTCATTTTGATAGTATATTCTTCCTCTAGCAGCATCTCCTTTGATCTCGCCGACTCCGGTGGGTGTAGGAAATTTGATACATTGATGAAGCGTCGACGCCACAGCTTTTATTGCATGTACCCATGGTCTTCCTAGTAATAAGTTATACGGTGATTCCATATCTACTACGCTCAATGTCATCTGTGTTTCGATTTTTCCTAATGGAATACGTATCTTTATCTCCCCTCTAACTTTTGTTACGGATTTACCAAAACCTTGAATATTATATGCCGCGAAGTCATATCTTCGTCTTTATATCCCATCTTTTTGTAAGCGTGATAGAACATGATGTTCACCAGACTCCCTGTATCGATTAAAACTCCATTCACCACCCATGTTTTCACCGTGTTCTCCGATTCCTCTCTTTCCTTATACGCGTTAACTGCAATTACCAATGGAGATGCGTGATCCAAATTTTCTTTGGATATTTCCCCCGCCGTGAATGTTATCTCTTGCTTTTCCCAATCTTTCAAAGGTGATGTTATTTCTCGATCCGTAATCTTCTTTCCTTCAAAATCTCGTTTGTGTATTCTTCCTCTGATATTTTCATGAAATTCGTTAACCATTACTTTCATACCTGTGCTGTATGCCATATCTTTTTCATCCGATCTAAAGTTTTTCTTTCTCATTTTTCTGATTCAAGCAATTTTAATTGCAATCTTCTTTCCTTTATCAACGATCTCCCTGTTTCTAGCGCATATGTAGTTGCAGGATTTCCCACACTACACCCCTCACTCAATTTTACTTAATTAATCCATTAGAAAGATGTAAGATCAAGAATGTTTATTGATTGAATTCAAGAATTGTTTACACAAGAAAATAGAATTACACTTAGAAGTTAAAACACTCTTAAACTTTCTCTCTCCTAATGACTTGCCCAACAATTCCAAAAGATCCCCCTTTTTCTGAGACTCACTCGACCCTTTATATAGGGTAATACATAGTGGGTGACAGCTAAGCTATCCTTTATTTTCGGGAATGTCTCGCGAAGTGTCGCCAGTGTACAACTATTCAATCTCGCGACACTTCTTAACCCTCGCCAGATTCCATGTCTTTCAGTTGTTTTGTGTGTCGTTATTTCCCATCGCGTCGTTTATTTTAGTTTCCTGCGACTCCCTCGCGGTACCGTCGTTTATTGATCCCGCGAGCCCTATGCATTGCGATATTATGATCCTACAGGATTTTCGTCAGAAATGTTTTCATTACCTTCGTTCTCGCCAGGTGCTGGATTTTCATCAAGAGTCTTTCTATTTGGATCTTCATCGACAACTTCCTTATCAGGGAGATCTTCGCTGCTTTCATATTCATAATCACTATCTGGAGCATTAGGAACTTCATCATCACTTACTTCCAAAGGATCGACGTGAATAGGATCAAGAGACTTCGACAAAGAAAATTTTATTCACAAGAACTTCCGCTTTAAGAGGGAATTGGCGAAGCAATGCCTTTTGACGATTCTTACTATCAATGTCCTTACAATAAGACATATAATCAAATCTTCGCTCCGCACGGTCATGAACGAGCAAGAGACGCGAGAGTAGTCCGTTTTCCTTTGCGAATTTTAGAATAATCGGGGACCGAGGGTGGAGATAGTGGAACGAAGCTTTCGCCGAGAATCGCATAACAAATACACAAGATCGTAGAAAATTCTTATCGAACATTATTGGCATTTCTTTGGTAATAAAGCATTCATGGAATAAATACAAAATTAAGATAGTCAAATAATTTGACTACCTTCCTTTTGAGAAGTAAGATGTTGAATTAAAGTCATGGGTTATTCCCCAAACGGTCCATGACATCATCAAATGAATCCCCAACTAAACCTTTCAATCGAGATCGCAAATTCTTTTCATTTGAAACAAGTATGGAATTTTCGGTCGCCAAAGTAGAGTTGGATTTTCTAATTTGACACATTGTTCTTGGAATTGTTTCGCTTTTACACTCAAAGTTATTCTACCTTGAATAAGTTTATCTCTCTCGGCAAAGGATTTCTTCAAGTTGGTTTTTCAAAGTATGTGTAGCTTGTTCGTGTTCTTCACATAACTTTTGACAGGCGTTATACTGCTGCGAGTAGCTCGCCACCTTATTCAACAGAGAACGTTTCTCTTGAGAAAGAGTTCGATTCTCATCTGATAAAGTTTCCAACTCCAAATTAGTTTTAGTCAAAGAATAAGAGAGGCGAGATAAGTCATTACTTAATGAGACTTGCTTTTGCGATAAATCAAAATTCTCTTTAGACAAGTTATTTATTTGATCAGCGCATAGGTATGAAGATTATCTAAGAGATTATACTTGCTCCATCCAAGCATCTCTTTCAACTCGAACTTCTTCAACGATAGATTCCGTCGATATATCTCCATTATTCGTTTACGGTTTAATACTTGGAGGACGAGCAAGGGTTTGAGTTGTAAAAAAAAAAAAAAAAAAAAAAAAAAAAATTGGCGAGAGCATACCTTTTAATTCTTCATTCTTCTTGCGAAGATTATCACGATCTAGTGAAATATTGAGAAATTTTTGATTTTCAAGGTGGAGATTATTACACTTCACAGCCATAACTTGAAGATCATCCTTCAGCTTATTAATCTCTTGAACTAAAGATGCTTGCGAGACCCTATCAGGACCAAGGTGCTTACTTAAAATCTCGCAGACATTGGATTTGATAGATCAAAGAAGTCTTTTTGGCATCATTTACGAGGTCAGAAAGAACCTTAAAGGCCACATCTATCCCCTCCAAATTTTCTGCAGTCAGTGGAATTTGTTCAAACAAAGAAGACGAGCCGTCCTTTGTCAAAGGAACCTCATGAGAAGAGGAGGTTCCAGGGAGAGAGGTGATTGGAGAAATAGCAGGACATTGATAATGTGGAGGAGGTATAAGATCGTTTGTAGTAGGACAGTTATAAGGAACTTGGTCTATGAGGAGTTGAGGTATAGAAATATTATCGCTGGTAATGTTACCAGAAGAAAGAGGCACAAAATTATCTTGCGAAGATTTCGCAACAGGAGACGAAGGCGTGAATGAAGGAAATGGAACGTCGGAGGTAACGGGTTTAGAGTAGCGAAGCCTTTTGGGAATGCGACCAGTAGTTTTATCATCCTGCGAATGACAAATTAAATAAGAAACAGAGGCAACAACGCATTGTTAATAAAAACAAATGTCCCTTAAATACCTTGTCGCTCGCAGACTGTCTTTTTGTAACCGTAGATTTCGCTCGCGAAGTGGGCTTTGGTTGCGTGAGGGACTCTTGTTGCGAAGTAGATTTCGATGGCGAGCCCAAAGAAAGAAGAGGGTCCTTCACGGTAAATTTAGTTCTGGGTTGGTTCTTGCTAAACAACGATGGCAGAAAAAGAACCACAAAGTTAATCATACCAGCGTGATTTCAACAAGAAAAGCCAATCTCAAATTTAGTCAACCACAAAATCAGCCAGATACGGCAAAATTAACAAACCTGGACGCCATGAGAGTGACAACTGGAAGGGAATAGCTAAAGTGATGAAGAAGAAGAACACTTGCAGAACGATGAAGAAGAAGAACACTTGCAGAACGATGAAGAAGAAGATCACTTGCAGACGATGAAGAAGATGAAAAGGAAAAGGAAGATTCTTCACAGGGGATACTCCTATAAATAGATGAGAAAAATGTTGTGACCGGATAACATTAAATGCACCGGTAAAAGAGGTAAATATAGACACGTGTAAACGGTCACTACTAAATCCAAGGAAACCTGATGGAAAGAACTTTAGTAGAATCCAAATATATGACATATTTTCTAATAGGCGAGAAGAGATTGCGAAATTGATTATTCTCTGTAACACATGAGGCAAGAAATGACACTTCGCAGATAGAAGCTTCGGAACTTCGCAAAAGAATAGAGGCAAGTACGTACTTTTCAGGTACAGTATTCTTCTGCTTGTTCCTTCATCAGCAAAGACCAAAGATTACTACAACAACGGTTTTTCCTTAAAGATTGCTCTTCAAGCAATATTCAAGGAAAAAGAGGCAAGATGTAGGATCATAATATCGCAACGTGCACAAGGCTCGCGGGATTAATAAACGACGGTGTCGCGAAGGAGTCGCGAGAGCCAAAATAAACAACGCAATGAATAACGACAAGCAAAACATAAAGAAGACGTGAAACTCTGGCGAGGGGTAGGAAGTGTCGCAAACGAATGTTTGTGCATCTCATGACACTTCGCGGGACATTCCCGAAAATAAAGGATAGCTTAGCTGTCATCCACTATGTGCTACCCTATATAAAGGGCTGAGTGAATCTGTGGGAGGGAGAGAGCTTTTTGGAATAGTTAAGCAAATCAATAGGAGAGAGAAAGTTTAAGAGTGTTTTAATTTCTAAGTGTAATTCCATTTTCCTGTGTAAACATTCCATGGATTCAATCAATAAATGTTCTTGATCTTACATCTTTAAATGGATTAATAGAGCAAAATTGAGTAAGGGGTGTAGTGTGGGATTTCCTGCAACTATATTTACGTTTCTGATTCAAAACTTTAAAGGCGAACAAAGTCTTCAAAAAAAAAAAAAAAAAAGGGAAGGAAGTGGTACCTTTTAGTTCTTCATTTTTCCTGCGAAGATTGTCGCGATCCAGAGAAGCATTATGAAGGCTATTCTTTAAGATCTTAATTTCTTGTTCCAAGGATGCCCGCGACATTGTATCAGAACCAAAATACTTACTCAAAGATTCATAAACACTAGACCTGACAGGATCAGTGGAGATTTTCTTAACATCATTCATGGTAGTTGATAAAACTTTAAAAGCTATATCCATCCCTTCTAAATTTTCTTTAGTAAGAGAGATAGATTCAGAGGAAGAGGAAATGATGGAAGAAGAGGCAAAAGCTGAGTCATCCTTAGTCATAAGAATGCCAGTTGGAGGAGCTTGATCAACAAGGGAAGATGAGATAGAGGCATTAAGAGTAAAAGTGGAGAGGGGAACATTCTTAAGAATTTCATTAACGGAAAATTCAGGGACTAATTTATCAGGCGAGGTCATCGCAGGAGAAGGTGATTTGTCATGAGAATAAGGAATTGGGTTATCTTGCGAAGACGTCGCTAGAGAAGAAAGAATTGGGTTATCTTGCGAAGATGCCGCAGAGAAGTAGTAAATTTAAACCCGGGAAAAATAATGGCAAAGTGCGACAGTTTAAAGTGGCGAGGTTTCTTGGGAGATAAATTAATATCTTTGTCATCCTGCGAATAACAAGTTAAATAAGAAACAGAGGCAACAATATTGTTATTAAAAGGGTAAATGTTTCTTAAATACCTTGTCATTCGCAGTCTTTCTCTTGGAAGCAAAGGATTTCAGCTGCGAACTCTTGGGAATATTAGGGTTTGTAACGGTGGATTTGGTGCTAGACTTGTCCTTGCTAAAACAAAAAGGGGGAAGTATCAGAACAAAACTATTTCATTAGGAAAGATCAATCACGAAATGATTAAATTTAGCCAAGTTCGCAAACCTTGATGCCATGGAAATAGTAGCAGAAGAATTACAGCAGAAAGACGATGAAGAAGACGGTGAAGAAAAACAGCAGAGGAAAATTGCAGACAGTAAAGAAGATGAAATAAAACGAAAGAAGGATTTTCATGGGAAATTCTCCCTTAAATAGACAGGAAAAGAGTAACCGGATAGCATTAAAAACTATCGGTAAAAAGGGAATTTTAGACACGTGTAAGCGGTCATTCCTAAATGCACGGAACCTTGCTGACAAAAAAATTTTGGTGAAAAATAGACGATCGCGATATTTCAAAGTGTAATATCGCAAACCCAAATACGACTTCGCAGAGGTAAAAGAATGATGTAGCACATGATATCAGTATAATTCATGAGGAAAGTATGAGCAACATGCGAGAATATGAGCTCATAGCATGAGGCAAAGAACATGGAACGAAAGTTTCGCATGATGGATTTGCAATACTTCTTACATTTAGAGGATTAAATACTTCTTATATTTCTTCAAGAATATTTCATACTTCGGGATGATACTTTTAAAATTACTTTTCAAAGCTTCGGAATTTCGCAAAAGAATAGAGGCAAGTACGTACTTTTCAAGTCCAATATTCTTTCGCTCGTTCCTTCATCAACAAAAATCAAAGACTACTACAACAACGGATTTTTTCTTAAAGATCGCTCTTCAAGCAATATTCAAGAAAAAAGAGGCAAGATGTAGGAGCAGAATATCGCGACATTAATACTTCACGAGATTAATAAACGACTACATTGCGAAGGCGTCGCAGGAAAGAAATATAAATGACGCAATAGATGACGAAAGCCAGAACGTGAGAAAAGTGTGAAAACTTGGCGAGATTTAGGAGTGTCGCAAGATAGAATGTTTATAACACTCGCGACACTTCGCGAGTTATTCCCGAAAATAAAGGACAGCTTAGCTGTCATCCACTGTGTATTACCCTATATAAAGGGTTGAGTTAGTCTGTTGTAGAGGGGTTATTTTTGAATTGTTAAGCAAGTCATTAGGAGAGAGAAAATCTAGAGTGATTGTAATTTCTTTAGCTCTGTTCTATCTATCCTTGTAAACATTTCAAGAAGATAATCAATAAAAATATATAGATATTCATCTTCAAATGGATTAGTAAAGTAAATTCTTGTGAGGGGTGTATTGTGGGATTTCCTGCAACTACATACAGAATGCCCGGATACATGTGCTCCCTTACATCCGAAGATTGGGCATTGTAAGGATGCACAATACAATGTGGTTAAGCACTGGGATGAGGATATTCCTCATCAAATACCTCTTGAGGAGATCTTCTCCCTTCTTGAACATCATAATGTTCCTCTTCGTGGGTTTTGAACCCATCCTCTTTGTTATGAAAATTGCGAGATGCAATATCCTCGATTACATCTTGTGCCCAGGATGGCATGTTCTTTGAACTTGAACCCGTGTGATCTAGATTTTCCAGTCGACAGTTTGCTAATTCTCCAGTTCAAGACATTTTATATGTCCTCTTAAGGTATCCATTCCTTGTTGGAAATGTTTTTCTTAACATATGTTTAGATATACCTCTTGACATGTTACAGTAAGAAGTTTCTCAATAAGGACCTTATTCCTTATCTGTGAATGTTCCAGCGATTGAGTAAGAATTTCACACTATGTAGTCAGTTGATGAACTTCATTGCACAAGGCCAGTTTTTGTTCCATATAATCTGCCAGATTATTTTGAAGACTGAGTGTTTCTCGCTTTCCTTCACATATTCTTACATTTAGTTGAACACAAGTTATGTCACATCATCTAGACTGTCAATGGTCTTTCCCTTTTCTGAATATTTTTCAACATGTTTGAAAAATCTTTCCAACATCTTTCGAAATTCAGAACTTGGGCAGGCTAGTGAATCGAATCTCTTTTCAGACAATTTTTCACTAGGAATTGGAGTCGGATCCAAAACAAGTTTCTTGAGTTTCGGGCTCATTCTTTTCTGATCAGTAACCTGATTCGTAATCAAGTCATTAGTCATAGACTTTTTCTTTGATTTTCGAAAAGACTTTCGAGACCAATTTCCATTGACCTTCTCAGAGATATTATTCGTATTATCTTGACATACGTTAACTGAGTCTTCATAAGTTTAGCTTTGTTTTTCTTATTTTGACTCATATCTTATAGGTTGGATCGCACCAAACAAAGATTGTTAGATCTTTTCGTGTTTGCCTGCTCTGATACCAATTGAAAAGGCGAGGGTACCCAAATATACCTCAAGCTAAAACTTTTCCTACCTATGAGGCCTTTCTCCGAAAGTGATTGTCTATGGACTGAGTCGAGACAATACGACTAATCGGTTCACATTTCGTGTGATCGTCTATGGATACAAGATCGAGACAATACAACAGTGAAGTATGTTTACTTGATAAGAGGTTCGGACTTAACCAAACACAATAGGATTACTATCAAGTAAAATAAGAATTAACGTTTGTGTAATTTACTTTAAATTATAATAACAAACAATTATAATTGCGAAAAATAAAAGTAAATGACACAGCAAGATTTTGTTAACGAGGAAATCGCAAATGCAGAAAAACCCCGGGACCTTGTCCAGAATTGAATACTCTCAGGATTAAGCCGCTATAAAAAATTAAACCAACTTCGTATAGTTGAGACCAAGCAACTAAACCTATAGTTCACCTAGTTCCGTCTGTATTCCCACGCCTCCAACTTATGAATAAGTCACGTACTTGGAACAATTCCTTTGGTTCGTATTCTAAACAGTAAAGGAACAACAAATCTGTTTGGTAGCAACTCTCTTCAACCAAGTGATGTGAGTTCGACAAAGGCTCTTCTTTTTATCTCAATAAACTCCTTCATCAGGTTCTTAGATCTATCTTATGATAAACTTCCAAAGGTAATTGTTAAGATTTTGCAATCAATACTTTTAATCACAAAGAATTGTATTGATGCCGATCTACACAACTAATCAATATAATCTACCACAAGGATAAACCGATTATAGTTGGATCCTCTATACCGAAACAAGTATTGTGCACACCAAAGATTATGAACCCCAAATCAGAAATCTTCAATATCTTCTTTGTCTTCAAATCTTCTTAGATCTTCAATAAACGCCTGCACACAATAACTTGAATCTCTTGTGATCAATCACGTACAGAACGGAGTCTGTTAACAATGGATTATCACAAGATGTCTTTAGATCTATAAACAGTCTAAAGATCCTTGTCGAAACTTCGATCTAGTTTGAGTGAATCTTATATCAGAAGAGAAGATTCTCAAGCATAAACAAACTAGGTGCAATCAAAGTTCAACCACTGTTAGTCAATCAAATCAATCGAAAACACAAGATAAACCGCAATTATCTAGTTTCCCACCAACGGTACTAATAGAGCTTCTCAATCCCAAAGAAGACTTTAAACTAAGCGGTCGTAAGATATTTCGCCTAATTAGGTTACTCTCCTCTTCGAATAGGCGGCTTCACCTGTAACAACACAACCGAGGAAGTTTGCTGTTACGAAGGATTAGTTTTCTAGAAATGCAAACTTAAAGTATTTTTAGACAAGGAAGTTTGGACACCAAGGAATTTCCAAAACCGAAAATATTCTCAAGATATGCAATATATTCCAAATTCGGTTTCCATAATTCTTGGAAATGCTCTGTCCAAAATATTGACCGAAAATCTCTTTGGAAAATCTCCAACTAGTAAATGCACATTACTAATTATCATTTTCCTAAAATAAAATTAAAAACCTTAAATAAAGATTCTTAACTTATTTATGTTTCGATCCTGGGATTTTCTTCCTTTAGCTATTAAGGAATAACTTTGAACAATTAAAAATAAGCGTTACTGCACATGTTCAAAATATGTCGACATCCTTACTTTGTAAACTTACTTTGTAAGTCCTCTTTCATACTTACAATCTTGAAACCGATTTGCCACACTTCTAAACAAGTTTAGAATTGGCTCATTTGACTTTCAAGAACTATGTGATTGATCAAGAACACTCAATCACCAATCATGGGTTTAACGGTTCTACCAAAACAAGTTTTGATTCTACCTCCATGTGAGTACTGTGCATAGTCACACTAGCTTTCAAAAATTCGGTTGACTAGGTACTAGGATCGGTTCCCCACATATATATGGTATCTAACTTGAATGTGTTGCACATGTCCATAGGATCGGTTTCCCTTTGCCTAAAAACGTGTTGCACATGTCCATAGGATCGGTTCCCCTTTCTGCTAAAACATGTTGCACCTCATATAAGGATCGATTCCCCTTTGTGATGTGTTGCATCTCTTACTAGGATCGGTTCCCCTTTACCCAGAGTCGGTCTTACAAAATCACAAACTCGATCATACCATCTCAGGTGATTACTTAAGATCGGTTTCACTAATAAAAGTCATACCTGTAGTTGCAGGAAATCCTACACTACACCCCTCACAAGAATCTATACAATCAGATCATTTTAGGATGAACAATTGTAATTTTTATTGATTAAACTCTTAAAATGTTTACAATATGAAATGGAAATCAGTTAAAGAATTACAATCACTCTAAAATTTCTCTCTCTTAATGACTTGCCCAACACTCGAAAAAAGATCTCTCTTCCAATAGAGTATAGGGTATTACATATAGGGTATTAATATAGGGTATTACATAATGGATGACAGCTAAGCTGTCCTTTATTTTCGGGAATGACTTGCGAAATATCGCAAGTGTACAAATATATAATCTCGCAACTCTCCTAGATCTCGCTAGGTCTTCATATCTTTCTCGTGTTTTGGCTGTCGTCATTCATTGCGTCATTTATATTACTCATCTGCGACACCTTCGCCATGTTTGTCGTTTATTGATCTCGCAAGGTATTGATGTCGCGATATTCTGATCCTACATCTTGCCTCTTCTCATGTCTTCTCTGCGAAGAAGAGAATGTCATGAGAATTAGTATTTCTGAAATGCCGCAACTGTTCATCTTTATCTGTTTTTGATATGATCCCGTACTTTTACACATAATTTATTACATGTGTTTCTTCTTCCACTCTTTTCTTGACACGTTTCTTTCAACCGTTTATTCTTGACCATTCACGTCTCCTTTCGCATTAAATGCATTTATCTTCTCGAGAACTCTTCTCTATATATAGTTTTCTCACCCTCCTCTTCTTTTTTTTTTTTACTTTCTCTCTGAAATTTTTCTTCAATTCTCCTCCTCCACAATTTACGTTTCTGCTACTGTAAATCTTCCTTTTCTTCTTTCTCTTGATCTTCAACTTTCTATTCATTCCCATATTCTGAGAATGGCTCCATCTGGTCGTAAATACGAAGTCCTTTTGAGTGAAACTCAAAAGAATTTACAAGAAAAGGGCTTCACTTTATCCACTATTCCCAATCAAGAATCTTCATCTATTCTCTCTCCAAAATTGTTTACTGATCATCATTGTGATGATCAGAAAATCATAATTTCGCTAGGTCAGCTCCTCGCAGGTCTTCCCATTCCTCTCTACAATCCCGAATTGCCCTTGTTCTATGAAATTCTTGCTCATGAGAAGTTCTCGCGAGCTATCTATCAATTAAGTGGGGATTGCATCCGTTTAATGCTTGAATTCGCCAATCGTGGTGCTGGTAAGGGATCTCTATATCCTGATACAGTCAGAGATCCTAAATTCGCAAACTTAGAGATAGTTGCTGAAAAGTATTCAGTAGAAAACTTTTTTGAAAATTATGAAGTTATAAATATGAAGAACGATAGGTCTCGCTGGGGTGCACGGTTGAAAAGAAAAGAGAACATCCCCAGCGACAAGATACTCATGCAAGATATCGATTGGCACTCTGGCAAGAACAATGTTCCTCGCCATTCCAAAGATGACAAGTGGTGCGTCTTTCCGCTATTTTTGAGCGGACCTTACATTTCAGGCTCCCATGTACTCCCTGCGAATCTCGCAAATTATCATCCTTGGGTATTTAATTGGCCCGGAAAAGCAAAAGAGGTATATTTCCTAACTTTCACTCACTTTGCAATCTTCATTTCCTCTTATATCTAATCTTGCGAAATTTTTAGATCATCAAATTAAGAAGAAGTTACGAAAGGAATCCAAAGGCGAGTACTCTGGCGGTACTCCGTTCAATCACGGATGAAGTAAGAAATACTTTCTTTTGCTATTTTTAACAATATTGTTGCCCCTGTTTCTTATCTTCATTCGTGTGTGAAGATTGGTATTGAAGTTTCCGGAGAAGGAGAAACTTCTGAAGCTACGAAGGCCAAAGGAAAGGGTAAAGATCCTCTTCGCAAGGGGAAATCCACTGCTCCACTTTCTAAAAAGCGGAAGATTCACTCTTCTTCTCGCTCAAATCCTCTATCCAGTGAGAGTTCTGATGAGGATGATGACGATGTTGATATTTCTTTCGCGAAGGAGGATCATCCTACTGAATCCCCTATGGCGCTACTGTCTAATATCTTCTCAGATTCCATGCAAGGAATTGGAGATGATCGCCTTTCTAATACATGCGAAGCTCTCGCGAACATCTGTGATGCTTCCTTGCTAGAGGGTAATGATTCTATTCCAGGGGTTTCCAGATCAGTGACTCCTAGCTTCTTAAATGCACTTGGTGCCTTGGTACGTCTACGTCCGTATTTCTTTATTTCTTCATAATTTTAATTTTAAATCATATCTTGATAATTTCTTTATCTTTCTTTGTAGTCTGGGAGAGCTTCCTTTGTTGTTGCCTCAGATCTTGAGAAAAGGCGCAACACTCTTGAAAAGAAATATCTCCAACTTCGCAAGAAGAATGAAGAGTTAGAAAGTGACGCTACGGTTCTTCGCGAAAAGACTCAACAACTAGAAGCTGAATCTTCCACACAGAAGAATAAAATATCTAGCCTTCAAAGTGCTAATCAGCAACTCTATGGTATAAGATTCTTCTTTTTTCCTTGCTTTTACTCTGTCATTTATTTTTCTTTATCTGACATATCATTTTCGCAGACATTTATAATCTCTCTGATGAAGCCATTCTTCTTCACTCATTTCCCGAGCCTATGGATAGTGATGCTCTTCTTGCTCATCTCAACGAATCTTTAAACAGTTCTTCAAATAACAAAATTAGATCTCTTCCACTAAACGAACTTCAAACCCAATTTCACCTCTTAGAAATTGATCATAGATCTAGTTTAGGTTTAGCCAACCGATTTAAACGTTTATACCTTATTTCCCACGAGAAAACTAATATTTTAAGGAAGAAAATTAGTAACCTTATAGATGACAAAGATCGCATTGCTAATCAAGGTGCCCAAGCGTTAGCGAAATTTCAAAAACCTCTTCTTGAAGTCCAAATTGAACGGGATGAATCTCTTCGTCAAAATGCTATACTTAAGGAGAGAGAGAATCAAACTCGTTCTCTTCTTCTCATAAATAGTGACGATGAATTCGCTTGGGCTGCGAAAGTTCTAGATAATGCCAGAAATAACTTAGGTGTTAACGTTAGCCTTCACGCTGAGCATACTGCATTGGTTAAAGATATGATTTCTGACAGAGAAGGTTGTTAACTGTTCTTCTTTACTTTACCGCTTCTTTTTTGTGAAATTGCTATTAAGTTACTAATTCATTGTCATATGTTCACAAAAGCTAAGAAGAGGTTTCAGACAAGAATTAAAGAACTTGAATCTGAGAAAGAACAACTTGCAAAGGACTTCTCTCTTCACAATGACAAGTATTCCAAGTTGAAGAAGCAACTGCAAACTACTGTAGCGAATTTCAAGAATGATGATGTCCTCTTTCGCAATCAAACTATTAGGACAGTCTGCGATGACCACAATATTCCTCTTTCTTCATATCCTTGTCTTCTTGATGAGATTCCTGAAAATATGCCTTCCTTGGATGTCTCTGATAATGATGCTAGCGAAGAAGAGGAGTCCGATGAAGAGTCTGATGAAAAAGAAGAATGAACTAAGAAGTAGCTCCATTTTCTTCTTTCTCTTCTTGTAATATCTGTGTACATTTATCCTTTTAGTCTTCCATTTTTGTAACTTCTTACTGTAAATCTCTTGGATCTTCAAATACAAGTTCTACTTTTGTTGTCTTTTTCCGCACATGTTAAAAGAACAATTCTTTCTTGCAATACAGTTAATCAATATTATGAGTGCGTAAATCTATCATATGAAAATAAATAACAAGTTTATATCCTATTCATTCCCATATTTGCCTCTGTTATTTGTTTTCAAATGAGAGATTTTAGTCGAGAACCTTTAAGTAATAATATGCCTCATTTTCATAAATGTTGCTGCTAAGTCTTCGCAAGCAAATTTTTCCTGGTTGTTTCCATGTGTATACTCGCAAACTTATTTGTTTGCATATAATCATTTTCGCAAGCTTATTTGCTTACTCATTTTCTTGTGTGGTCTTATTTTGCCTTCCTAGTTAAAGGTCTTATTGCGCCACCCCTCGTCATTGCGACAAAATCGCAGGACGTCTTTACATTTTCATGTAATGACCCATTGATCTTGCCTTATCATTTATTTAGTATTGTTGCCTCTGCAGGATAATTTTATTGCGACAATATGATAGGCCTAAACTTTCTTGCGAAAATAAAGCCCCATGACATTGCCGTCTTGCGACGAAATCGCATGACGTCTTTACATTTTCATATAAAGACCCATTGATCTCGTCTTATCCTCGCGTTAGTATTATTGCCTCTTCAGGATCATCGCACAAATATGACAAGCCTAAATTTTCTTGCGAAAATAAAGCCCCATGACATTTGCGTCTTAAGACACTTATCAGCTCCCTAATGGAGGGTGCCGCCCTTATCATCTCCCCCGGTTGCCCCTTCAAGGAGGCGTACATCGGCCATACAAGACTAGCTCCTCCCATCCGGTCTTAACAACAACCAGCTTGTTTTCGCAGCCTCTTATCCCTTATACCTATAGGGCTTATGGTTACGAGATTGCACCCTAAGTGGAGTTTTCTTTGGGCCGAGTGCAAAGATGTGCCAAGACTTGCCAAGAATGGCCGAGACACTTCAAATGCCCTGGCACTCTTGGCTCAACCGTGTACCTCGGCGCCTTGGTCATACACTGACTCCTTGGAAGAGACCCTCGGTCGTCCAACCAGGGTATAACCTTATATATATAGTTGGAAATCCAAGGTATCTCCCCCGGATGGGCTTTATTGACCCCAAATTTTCATGACTCAGGTTCCAGGAGCGGTGTAACCTTTTCCCTGAGCCATGTCAAGAGATACCCCCTTATATGACGCACTTTAGGTCTTACATTTGCCTCTTGCGAAATATCATTCGCGAACTAGGGTGTACGCCATAAAGGTTCGTCCCATTCGTATATATCATTGATTTTTGATTATTTCTTCTCATTATCTTTGCGAAATTATCGCATAGTCTTGCTTTGTTTGTTGTGATCTCGCTGTAATTCTTTAACCAGATTTTCATATATTCTATCTCGCGAGCCTTTCGCGTACTCCTTCTTCGATCGTCATATTCTTTGTACTTTTGACATGTCTTTGTCACTCAAAACAATTTTTTTTTACACCTTTCACAAATCTAAAATCAATTATTCATTTCCTACACCTCTTATTTCTGTTACTCTCTGCTTCTTCATTTAAATTTCCTGATATTGCTTTCCCTTTTGCGAAACCATCGCAATTTCCAACTGTCTTCAGGCATTGGTTTCGCAATGTATCTTCATCTCTCACTTCTATTGTGTCCACCATCAGTCTTTCCCTTCTTTGTTCTTCTTTGATGTTCTGCTTCCAGTTCTTCTTTTGAGCAGCTCTTTCCTCGCATGATTCCACATCAACTTCATAGCACTTTTGTCCCTCTGCCCAATCTCCTTTTATAACTCCAACACCACTGGGATGAGGAAATTTGATGCACTGGTGGTAAGTCGATGCTACACCCAAGATCTCATGTAACCAAGGTCGCCCAATTAATGCATTATAGGGGGACTCCACATCGACTATGCAAAACAAAATTTCAGTTGATAATCCTTTCAGAGGGTATTCGCATATGAGTTTCTCCTTTAGGTTTATTGGCAGTACCATTAAAACCATAAATCTTATAAGTTGAAGGTATCAGATCTTCGTCTTTCCCTCCCATAGTCTTGTAAGTATGGTAAAAAAGGATGTTTACAGAGCTTCCAGTATCAATTAAGATTCTATTGATTGCCCATGAATTTTCCGCCTCATCATCTTCATCATCAAAAGGTTTTGGGTTAATCTCCAATCTTACCACTAATGGGTTGTCATGCATCTCTCCTCCCTCAGGTACCTCTTCTGCGGTAAAAGAAATAATCTGCATTTGCCATTCCTTTAGTGGCGATGTCTTCGCGATGTTCATTACTTCTCTATTATCATCATCTCTTGCGAAAACCCTACTAAGAACACTATCATGAAAATCTTCAATTGTCCTGTACGAATGTACGATAGAGTTGCAGAACAAGTTTTTGGCTTTCGCTCCAACTTCTACTACAAATGTTTCTTTCCCTTTTGTTGTGTTTACTCTGTGAATTTCTGGTGGTGGTGGTAATGGTTGAGCCTTCTCTTCACATTTTAAGAAATGATTTAGCTTCCCTTGGTCTATCATTCTAAGGATGATTCTTTTTATATTTCTGCAATCATTCGTTAGGTGTCCATGAAAATGGTGATAAGAACAGAATTCATGACTTCTGTCACCTGGAGGCGGTTCATTCCCCATGTTCCATGGTGCAGGTATGTTTTCCATCAGGATTATAGCTTCCCATATTTTCTCCACACTAGCGTTCAAAGGGGGCATCTTGATTTCCTCCCATACTACCCTATGACCTCGCTGCCCTCTATGATAATTATGCCTCTGACCTCCATAAGTTTCTTGCGGATGATCAAGTCTTTGAATTTTGTTATTTCCGCCACGGTTATAGAAGTTTCTTTCTCTTTCAAATTCTTCCTGATCGCGACTTCCCATGGCTACTAACTTTTGCTGACCATCATCCGTTATCATTTCTTGTTGACCTTGCGAGGTGCTCGCCACTGTGTTTATCAATTTAGGTAACAAACTTGCATTCGCAGCTCTTGAACTTGCATTCGCGACAGGGTATGATTCCATCTCATTTTGCTTTTCCTCTAGAGCAATGTATTCCTCCTGAAGTTCTCGCAACTCAGTCATTGTGATTGTATTCTTGATTCTAAAAACCTGAATGTATAACAGATTGGTTGCGAACATAGCATTAATGAATGATAAAATGAGATATCTCTCATCCACACGACCATCCATATTGCTACACATTGTCTTCCACCTCACGGTCAGATGTTTCCACACGACCAGCCATATCGCTACACATTGTCTTCCACCTCACGGTCAGATGTTTCAAACTTTCGCCAACCCTTTGTTTTAACCCAAATACATCTTCAATACCTGGTCGCGAGGAATTATTACTTATGTACGCCCCTAAAAATATAGCTTGTAAATGGTTGAATGATGTGATTGTGTTTCTTGGTAAACCTTCAAACCATTTCAATGCTTCTCCTGTCAAACTTGATGCAAAATACTTGCACAATATAGCATCATGATTTTCCCATTGTAACATACACCTCACATAAGCTTTGATGTGTTGTATTGCACAAGTTGTTCCATCAAAAATGCTGGTTAACGCAAAAATTACACTTTGGGGGTATTCCTCCTAGTTGTACTTCTTGTGTAAATGGAGTTTTCGCAGCTTCCTCGATGGCCTCATCCAATTGTCTCTTTCCTCCTCCCTTTTTACTGTTCAACATTCCTCTCATTTCTGCTAATTCTCTCAGGATTTGTTCATTTACATCAGAATTTGAATCTACTGGTCTTTTTAGTTCCGCCTCTCTTCTCCTCGCGTTCATGTCTGCTTTGACTTTCTTGTTCATCATTCTCTTCTCGTCTTTCTCTGCGATCTTCTCCTTCATCCCTTTCACGAATTCGCACACCGTTATATCTATCATTTTCTCTTCTTTGCTGCCTATCGGTTCTCCTTTGTACTCTTTCATATTCTTCATTGATATTACCATTGTTGCGATTTTGTTCTCGCCTTCTTTCTCGATTATCATGATTATTCTGGCGAATTGCTTCTTCCAATTCCTGTTCTTCCATTTCTGTTCTTAATCTTTCCCTCTCGCAGGCTAGACGTGCTTGTTCAGCATAGTGTCTTTCAATTTCATCTTCAATCTCTTTTTGCTTCCTCCGTGCTTCTCTCCCATGCAATATTCTTCTTCCTTCTTCCTGATTTTCTTCATCAGCTGGATTATTCCGCCCCTGACGCTGCCTATTTCCTTGATTTCCATCATTTCGCCCATTTTGAAGAGTCTCGGGATGTGGGATATAACGATCTTCCATCATTTCTCTTCTCTCGCAATGTTCTACGCTTGGATTTTGCGCTTCCTCTCGATTTTCTTCATCAGCATTTTCTATAGGTAAAGTTCTCCTTATTTCCTCTCTAACTGATCTTGAGCTTGACCTTGTAGTGCTTCTCGACCTTCTGTTTTGTAATCTCATGTTTTCCATCCTCAACTCATGATTTTGTCTTGTCAAATTTGCACGTTCCTCTGCATCTAATCGTCTTTCTTCATGTATTGTTTGTCTCAATGCCTCTAATGCTGCGATCTCTTCATTTCCATGAATTATTTCTCCAATCCCTTCTCGGTCTCTCTCCTCTTGTCCATTGTTTACCAATTGTTGTTCTTCTCCCCTTTCGTCCACAGAGTCTGATCTCCAAGTATGCACGCTTACTCTATCATAATCCACAGTTCTATTCGATCTGTCGAATTGGTGATTGAATTTGATTTTCTTCATTATTTCTTATGTTCATTCTTGAGGATTCCCCCATTTCATTTCTCCTTTCTCCAGCAAGTCTCCTACTCCTTCTAACAGTTGTTGGTTGTTTCGATGCATATCTTCTTCTAGCCATTTCTCAATTTCAGTAAGTTGTTGAAAATTATATGAAATTCCTTCCCTATTACTCCAAATTTTTTCAAATCACGGTGTCAATCTTTACTCTCTCCCTGTTTCTAGCGCCAATATGTAGTTGCAGGAAATCCTACACTACACCCCTCACAAGAATCTATACAATCAGATCATTTTAGGATGAACAATTGTAATTTTTATTGATTAAACTCTTAAAATGTTTACAAGATGAAATGGAAATCAGCTTAAAGAATTACAATCACTCTTTAAAGAATTACAATCACTCTAAACTTTCTCTCTCTTAATGACTTGCCCAACACTCGAAAAAAGATCTCTCTTCCAATAGACCTGCTCAGCTCTTTATATAGGGTATTACATAATGGATGACAGCTAAGCTGTCCTTTATTTTCGGGAATGACTTGCGAAATATCGCAAGTGTACAAATATATAATCTCGCAACTCTCCTAGATCTCGCTAGGTCTTCATATCTTTCTCGTGTTTTGGTTGTCGTCATTCATTGCGTCATTTATATTACTCATCTGCGACACCTTCGCCATGCTGTCGTTTATTGATCTCGCAAGGTATTGATGTCGCGATATTCTGATCCTACAATACCAATACAAAATCCAGGCCTTTGTGAATAGTTTTACCAAGAACACAAACAAGTCATGAGCGGTTATACTAATCACACATATTGGTTGTTCACAAGATATGCAATGAATAACAATACCAATAACACCTGGCGATTTCCTTTTCGATTCACAAAACAAGTTCATGAATTTACTTCCTTAAAACACATGTAAAACATTGTTTCCTAGGATAAAATCCTCACCTCATACCCATACATAATCACAATAGCATTTAAACGATTATGTCGATGTCTTATCTACAAAGTTTAATGGTTAAGCAATAAACCTCGTATTGTATTCCTTAATACTATGTCTAACTAGAGTGTTCATGCTTCGCAGTTTTGTTTTCAATATGCATGACTTGAAAGATACGTTAGGGAATGAAACAGTTCAAGTCAAATATCACTAACCTCAAGTGGAAGGATGATGTTGTCGTTGTACCTTCTTCACTTCTTCAAGTCTTCGCAATACTAATGTCTCATATCCTAATACTTTCAAGCTAACATATACGAAGTTGAATCTAGTACATAATCAAGCGACTCTTTAAATGAGTTTTGATTCACTAAAATATGACAACCAAACTTGACATACCAACGCTTGGTGGGTTCAACCGAGCTATGCTCTAACAAAATATAAATAAAAGACTGTTAAATAAACGTCGGTCTTCTGTGTTGTTGATTTAGCCACGACTTTTGCGATAGTTCTAAGGCGTCAAATGTTCTTCGTGTTCTTCAGTTCTGCAGCATCAACAACTTTTTCTGCAACTTATGTTTCTTTGACTCTCCACTTTTGTTACCTCTCCAATCTCTTTCTCCTCTTTTATTGAGTCGAACCACTCTATTTATACACACACATGCCCCTTTTATCTCGGTGGATCTTTGGAATATATAAATTCGCGTTTCCTCCAAACTCTCTTATTATTCCTCCACAAGCAAATCTTGGATTGGTATTATATAACTTCCATATCGAGTCAAACATGATCGACATTACTTCCCTGTTTCCCTGAATATATCTTCTTCTTCCTTTTTGTAGATAACTACCAAATAAACGAAGATTTGATTCCACTTTTAGTTCCCAAAACACGACACTCTCCCTGGTAATTAAGTAGCAACAATGCCGCAACATAATAACTCTTGAAAATCTCCAAAATCCCGAAGAATTATTCATGGTGTTGAACTGAGATTTTTCCTACCAAAAGTGTTGTTTTAAATAGTGAAGGTGGAGTGCCCCTAACCGGAAAGGGGGTCCCTTTAGCACATGTACTTGGATGCCTTTAGTAATTTCCCGGGTGCCTTTATAACTTTTCAAGTCAATTTTTGCACAAACTTTTATTTCTCAAAAACACATACAAATACATAAAATTAAAATCCCATAATAAGTAAAATATCAAACACTACCAAAGTATAAAATGATTGGCATTTCGTGTGAATGGTGTTATTATTAGAGTTTGGAGTTATTCTGCTGCCGCTTTCTCAAATAATTTTGGCGAGGTCTGAGTAACATTTCTTTGGTTTTTTCTAGCGTCACTTTTATAGATAATCCAGAGGTGGTCTTTTATGGATATTATTATTATTATCGTCGCTATATCTGAGTAAGTGGAATTACACATTTCTTTCATGAATGGCATATTAAATGTTATTGCTGAGTGCTGGGTGTAAAAGGTGTTATTTGTTTCTTCTTTTGTTGTGCCTTAATTTCAATTGATATGTTAGAACCATGAAGCATGTTAGTGACTACTTGAGGGTTATTATTCCCACCAAACACCCCCTTTGGGTTCATTTGCTTACTCGTTCCCACTTCAGTATTTTTCAGTTATCAGAAGAAATTGTGCGCGCGTAGATATTCGTTTTCGTATCTTTAGAGCTTTATCGAATCTAGAGTTGTTGTATATCTTTAATAAATGTATTCTTTATTAAAGCAACACATTATTATATTCATATCACTCGAGATATTTTCATTTATATAATATCAGAGAGATTTGGGTTTAGTTGCTAATACTTTATGTAATTATGACTTTAAAAATAGATAATCTAGAATTCATGCTTCAATTAGGTTGTAATCTTATTAGCTAAGCAGGTTTAACATTTGGAGCGTCACAAGTTACGGGGTCTGGATATGAATCTAAATGATGATTTTCAAATAAAATTTGTAGTTAATTCACTTCAAAAACAGTACAAGACTTTCAAAGTTAACTATAATACTTGCGACAAAAAATGGGATATAAATTCGTTGTGTGCATAAAGATGAAAGGCAACGATGTGAAACTACATTTTACTATTGTTGGTCCTAGCAGGAAAAACTGCAAGAAATCTGGATAAAGTAAGAAACCTGAAGAACAATAAAATGAAACACCGAATAATGAGTCAAAAGTTAATAAGAACTGTAAGAAGTTTTCGTTTAAATTTCATTTATGTAAGAAGCCATGGTACATGAAGAATGATTGTTTTAAGTATAAGAATTGGTCGAAAAAAATCAACAAGGTGCTGATTTTCATATGATGTTCTTTGAAATTAATCTTGTTAACACTCCTTTGAATACTTGATGGTCAGACACCACAACAACCATTCATGTTGCTAATTCCATGCACGCATTCAGGAGCCATAAAAATCTAAGTAAGGAAAAACAATATCTATAAATGCCAAATGCTCAAGGAGTAGAAGTTTAATCTATTGGAAATGTGCGACTGCCTCTGGATTCTGGATTTTTTTTGGATCTTTCTGAAAATTTTATGTACATAATGTAAGAAGATGTTTGATATCATTTGGTAGATACTCTAAGGGCTTTTTTTTTGTATTGGTGATGGTTGTTTTAGTATGTTTCATAACTCTTAAGTGGTAGGTTTTGGGAAAATATTGATAATCTATACAAGTTATATGTTAATCTTAAATATGTGAATTCAATTTCTTGTATGAATGTTGATACTTCTAAGGGTATCAAAAGAAGCTTAAACTCATAATATGTTTATTTATTGTCGCATCAACGCTTAGGTAAAACATATAAAGGTCGAAAAGATTATAATTGTAAATATGCTAGCCCAGTTAGATTTTTCAAATATTAGTACTTATAATACTTGCATTAACGGGAAGTTTGTTAAATCAAGAAAGAAAACAGTTATTTGAAGTCAAGGGTTTCTTAAGATTGTGCATGTAGACATATGTGGTCCTCTTACGATTGCTTCTAAAGGTGGACAAAAATACTTTATCACATTCGTAGATTAGATAGGTGTATCCAAACTTCTCGTCATGCGTTCGTGAGATATCATATGCAGAAGTTTTCCAAACTTACAAGGTGGAAGTTGAAAACCAACTTGAGAAGAAAATCAAAGCACTGAGATCTGATAGGGGATGATATTATTATGGGATACTTCCCTTGGTGAATCTTATGGAAATCTACTTGCTTTTCTGCAAGAACATGGTATTATACCTCTGTTTACTACTCTCGGATCTCCGGAACAAAAGAGGGTTGTGAAAGACGTAAAAGAACTTATAAAGACATGACACATACTATGTTGAGTAACTCTATATCATCTGAATCATTTTGGGGAGAAGCTTTAAGGACAATAGTGTAAATGCTGAATCGCGTAGCAAGTAAAGTAGTTTCCAAGGCTTCTTTTGAACTTTGGACAGATGGAAAACCTATTCTAAATCATCTTCATATTTAAGGTTGTGTAGCGGAAGTTAGGATATTCAATCCTTTAGAAAGATCTAGTGATTCTCACATTACAACAAAGGGTACCAAATAACGGATACCAGTTTAGTGAGAAGGGTACCAAATCTAGGAATTCAACATTGCTAATAACGGATACCAGTTTAGTGAAAAGAGTACCAAATACCATATAAGATAAACTGAAAAGTGGTACCCTCCCATTAGAAGCCACGTAAGAATTTCCCCAAAAATTCAATTGAAGTGAAAATAGGCTAGTGAACCGTGGATCCTAATGATTCTAATGGGAGGAACCAGGTGTAGCTCAAAGTCTAATGATTCAAGGAAGAAGTTGTGGTTGGTTAGAATTAGTAGAAGATGGATCTATTTGACTGACAACAAAAATAAGTTCTTAGAAATCTGGATGTTTGTGAATCTCTTCAACCGAATTATTTACCTCAAGTATATCGTGGTCCTCTATCGAACTCCTAATTTCTGCTTCAACCGAAATCTCAGCATCATCATATCCCCTGACAATCTCAATTGGGTCTTCAACAACTTCAATCAATTTGGTTACATTCTTAATCGTCACCTCTTTAACAACCTCATCATCGGAATCAGAATCATCTCCTATAAAGTCTAATTCATTGGTGCAAATTCTATAATCCTCGTTTGAGTACGTTACACCATTGATAACAACGGTTATGTCATATCCGTTCTCCTCCTTTTGAATAGGCGAGTGATCGTTATTATGATCCGGAGTTGTAATAACTTTACCATTGTCATACGGACTTTCTAAAGGTTGCTCATCTTCATAATCATTACCGATCAAGTATTCATCGATATCCACGGGGATGTCAGAATAGTTTTGGTTTTGAGACCAAAGTTCTTCTTTATTCCTCTCTTCTTTAATTTGATCAAGGTCTATTCTTAAGTTTTGGACACTTTCTTGAAGTTCTTGGAGTGATGTATCAACACTCTACGGATATTGGTCCAATCCTTGTTGATGTTGCGTCATCGCTTGGATCAGTTGGTCAAGACGTTCTTCAAAACCTGCACTTTCACTCACCACAAGATTCCAGACCAAGTCTCCTCCTTTTGAATAGGTGAACGATCATAAAAATGATCAGGAGTTTGGTTATATATATTGTAATAAGATCCGGTTGATGTATTGTTCTCCATGCTTGGTTTTTCATTCAAGGGTTCCATTGTGGATAAACTGGCCTTTAACTGAAGAATCAACCAATCAAACTTCTGCTCATCATTAGAAGATAAATGATTAGAAGAATAACTATCCCCCCATCCTTGTGATTGTTCACTTACATGCACGTCATAAGGTTGTTGACATGTATGAGAATATCCATAAGGTTCCGTAGGATATTGACCATAGCCAAAAGATTGGTTCTGATTATACCCATAGGATGGTTGGTAGTTGTCATACGAATGAAATTGAAAACCTTGTTGATTACCACTGTTGTATGTGTAATCTTGTGCTCCGTACATGTTATTTTCGTAAGGAAACATGACAACTCACAAGAAAAAAAGAGATAATAAAAACAAAAATCTAAAAACAAAATAAAAACAAGCTAAACAAATAACAAATCAATTAGCAACCGCTCCCCGGCAGCGGCGCCAAAATTTGATGCGTGTCGTAAGTGCAACAAATTACTCGATATATTTCCCACTAATTAACTAGTAATATAGCGGTAGTAAGTATCGTTCCCACAGAGAGCTGTGTAATTGATAAGTTATTTAGTTCAGCAAAATAAGATAAAAGACAAAGGGGGGTTGAATTAAAGTAAAGTAAAAAGAATATATAACAAATAAAAGAAAGATGATTAAGAAATCATTCGCCGCCACTGAACAAAAACTTAATAAAAGTACTTGTCTATTTATTGTAAAATTTCTATTGTCACCAACCGTAGAATAGCAATAAGCTCTGTTATCCCCGGAATTCTTGTTGCCACTGGATACGGAAGCGCTCGACTACCAGATTCTATCCAACTAACCCACCAAGAAGTAGCGCACTCAGGATGTAAATTAGTCGGATGCTTTACGTTTTGTGAATTAGGTTGATCTTAGCATCAGACGCATAAGCTCGGTCTGCTTACTAGTGTCATCTCTATACACAATTGCTTAACAAAATCCCTCTGCCAGCTTTTGCGATGTACTACGTGTAAAGAATTGAGTGACAGTTACACGTATCACTAATCCCAATACTAGTAGAAGAATTATTATTAGGTATATTCAAATGACCGATTGAATAACCCAATAGTAATCTACGCTAATAATAGAGACAATCAACGAGAAAATTAAACTCAAAATAAACTTGTGAAAAGAATTAAAGTTCCATTACTCTGGACTTTGAAATCATCCTTAATCGGTGAAAACTAGCTCCACATATTACAAAGAAGAAGAAGAAAACTCTTGGTTTTCCCCTGAAGGGGTAAACCCTATAAAGCAAAACCTTTCTCTCCTTCCCTTTGTATTTTTCTCTCTCCCCAAAAATTTAATTAATTTCTCTCTGCATCGGCTCCTATTTATAGCCAAGAGCCACCGTCACATTCCATTAATTAACTCCGACAAATACGTACTGGATGAAGATAAAGGAGTCGGTTGAGAAGAATTTCTCATGTGAGAAATTAAGTTTTTTGGTTGTGGTGTAACATGGAAGAACCCAATCATGTAACTCATGAATTCTGATTGGTTGTACCACTTGCCTGACCCACGTGTATCAACTTCTCCTCTCCAGAACTGGTCATACATCAAACTTCATGTGCAACTCTTGCATCGGATTCCCACTTTCACCTACGCATAAATCTTTTCAGTTGCTCGGAAATCTTCTCCGTTCATTATCTCAGCGACAACCTAGGCTCTCCCTAGTTTTTGGTCAAGGGACTCGGTATCTTGTTCTAAAACTCCTTCTCGGCTTTAACTGAACTCAACAGCACCACTTCATCCTCTTCGTTAATTAACTATCATCATCAACACTGGTAATAACATCACTTCCATGCCTTCCCTGTTTTGCAAGCTATAGCTAAACTCCACCGAGCATCAAAAATGGCAGCAAGCCATAAATACACTCGAGCATCATCACCCTTCTCTACCAGCTTCATCTATACACTCGAGCAGCATCTTCACTGCCAAGCTCTTCTGCTCGGTGCCTGTTTACCAACTCCATTTCTTCTGTCATCAATCACTGCCATTGTAGTTGCGAGAAATCTCACAACTACACCCTTAGTAAAATCTATGAAACAATCTAAGAAACCATAATGAAAATCTCAAGAACTTTTATTAAAATCTTAGAACAAGTACAAAGATATGAGAAAACCCGAACTTGGGGAGCAAATAACTTTCTCTCTCCTAAATATCTTGTCTAAGCTCACCAAAAAGATCTCTTTTCTACAAAGGCACTCGGCTCTTTATATAGGAGTTTACATAGTGGAGGACAGCTAATAAAGCCCCTAATTTCAGATCTAACGTGCGTCAATGTCGCGTAGACTTTATCATTGACGCACGGTTTCTTCACTGCCGCATAGATCTTCACACTTTAATTGTGATTAGGTGACGTCATCTGGTTTGTCATCTTGAATATGTAGTATGCGTTCATGTTCGCTCACTACTAAAGGGGTTACTTCGCATACTATAGGAATGTGCGATATTTTGTACCCACATTTTTCCTCTTCTCATATCGTTCTTTTGGTAGAGAGACCGGTATGAGAAATTCTAATTTATTTTGCCGCACCAGTTCATCTCTTCGTGTTCTTGTCGACCGACATTTTCCCATGATTTTCGCTTAACCGTCTACACGTGTTGGTCCTTCCACTCGATGTTTGAAACGTCCCTGATAACCGCCTCTTTATATCCGTCCGTTCTCAATTATTGCACTGATGGAAAGAAATATCTCGGGAGCTGGGATAAAATCTCTTATTTACTGTGATACGCTTTTTCTCCTTTCTTTTTACGTTCTCTCTTCATTTGTTTTCTTTTTCTGCAACTTTCATCTGCTGATGTTGCTGCTTATCTTCTTCTTGTTAAACTCTTGATCACTCTTTATCACCTTCTTCGCATTCTCTACTTATCGTTCTATTCTATTCTTTATCATCATCTTGATCATCTTGATCTTAATCATCCTATTCTCATCTTTCATTCTCATTCTAACAATGGTTCTGACGCCCGGCTGGAAAAATGTTAAGGAATTCAAAAGATTGAAAGATGGTTTTAAGAATAGGGGGGCTTCACACTATCAGTCCCTCCTAGATCGGAGCCCACTTCTGTGCTTGGTCCTGGATGGTTTTATTTTAATCAATGGGATAATCAGAAAATCGTCATTTTGCTTGGCCAACTTTCTGTGGGTCTTCCTATTCCCCTTTAGGACCCTCAAATTCCTCTCTTTTATGAGCTTTTGTCTGACGCGAGGTTCTCGCGTGGAGTGTTTCAATTGAGTGGCGATTATATTAGGATAATGATCGAGTGCTCTCGTCGCGCGTCCGGATTGGAATCCTCCTACCCTAAGTATGCGAAACCTTTCAATAAGGAAGAATTTACAGTGGAGAATTTCTTCACCAATTATGATGTTGTCATTGTGAAAAATGAACAATACCGCTGGGGAATCCGTTTAATAAGGGCGAATGGCATCGTAGAGAACAAAAGGATCATGCGGGATGTTGATTTTCACAATTCTTCTAATGACTCTGCGCGTCATTCAAAGGATACTCATTGGGTGGATTATTCTCTCGTTCTAGAAGGTCCTTACATCACTGGTAAGGGTGCTGATGGGTTAATTCTTCCTCTCCCTGAGAAGCTTGCCGCTTATAAACCTTGGGAATTCAAATGGCCTGAGAAAGATGATGTGGTATGCTTCTTTTAACTCTATTTGTTTGTTTACCTTGAACTTTAATCATTTGCTTCTCTCATTGTTTCCTTTGATTTCAGATTGCGAAGCAGAGAAAGAAGGCCAATAGAAATGCGTCTCAGGCGTCACATTCGCGCGATAATGAAGTAAGAAATACTCTTTACTCAATTTTAACAATATTGTTGCCTCTGTTTCTTATCTCTTATTATGTGCGTAGGTGGGGACTGGAGATGCTGAGGGTTCCAACGATGATGTTTCTCTTTCTCTGGGTGGTAATGTGCGTCTGAAGGGTAAAGGCAAGGATAAGAAGACCATCTCCCAGAATCCCAAAAAGAGAAAACTATCTTCTCATGCTCCTTTTAACACTTCTTGCTATGATGACGTGTTGCTTCCCCCTGAGAATTCCGCGTCCACATCTGTTACGGGGCATTTGTAAAGCATCTTCTCTGATTCTTTCTCCGCTATCAATGATGATGCATTAACTCGTACTTGTGAAGCGGTATCTAAGATTTGTGATGCTCCCTCTTTAAGTCACGAGTCTTTACGAGGAGTTGCCTCTGCGTTAAGTCCAAGTTTTCAGTTCGCGCTTGGATCTCTGGTAATTCCTATACTGTCGCTCCTCCTTTAATGATGCCTTTATGCTTTTGTATTATAATATTCATTCCATGTTGACGTAGAGTGCCCGCACGTCTCATGCCGTCACTTCCGATCTTCAGAGAAAGATTCGTAATCTAGAAGCATAAAATATTAAGCTCAAAGGCGATTATTCTTCTAGCTCTAGTCGCGTGATAGAACTCCGCGATAGGAATGAGTAGCTCGTTGGTATATATTTTACTCCATTTTTCACTCTAACATCTCTACGTCATTTTTGCCCTCCTATTAATTGCTTGCCTTTGCAGAGATCTACAACTTAACTGACGAGGCAATTAATTATCCCGTTGATGATGAAATTCTTCGAGAGCATCTTAATGCTTCCTTGAATAACGCCTCAGATGACAGATTAAGAACTTTTAACATGGAGGAACTCGGGTATAAATACAAAATTCTTAATCGTGAACATAAGAGCATGTTATCCGTTAGTAATAGCTTTAGACGTCGTTTTTGTGAAGCCTAGGAAAGGATTAAAATTTTGGAGGCGAGAAATAACGCTCTTATAGCTGATAAGGATAAGGTTGCTCCCAAGGGTGCGAAAGCTTTAAAGGAATTTCATGAGGTTAATCTTCAAGTTCAGGTGGAAAGAGATCGAGCTATAAGCGAAAAGAACGCACTGATTGAGCGAGGGAACATGATCCGCTCTCGATTACTTATAGAAAATGACGATGAGTTTGAGTAGGCTGCTAGGGTTATTGATAACGCTAGGAATGGTTTAGCTACTAATGTTAGCCTTGAATCTGATCATGCCAAATTGGTTAAATCTATTATTTCTTAAAAAGAAGGTTTACTATGACTCTTCTTTTAATTGTCTTCCCTTTATGTCATACTTCGAATTGTTCTCTTGTGCGTCACTTATACTATTGCCCTTCTTTACAGAGTCTGAGGAGAAATATCTTAAGGAGATTGAAGAGTTGACAACAAAGCTTTCTACTAGGGATTCTAAATACCGCAGGCTCAAGAAGAAGCTATTACTTACTGTCTCTAACTTGAGTAATGATGCGCTTCGTCTGCGAAATTCAGAAGTTGAAAAGTACACAGGGCGGATCTGTACTGATCATTAAATCCCTCTTCCAGATTTTGGTTTCACTGGGGCTCCTGCTAACGAAGCAGATTCTGAAATTTTTGATAGTGAAGCGGAATATGAAGAATATGAAGAAAATGAAGATGAAGATGGTAGTAACTCTGAGGTTGAAGAAGAAAAGGGTGAAGATGATATGAGTGGGAAATAACCGCTCTTTCTTGTCATTTTCTTTCTTTTTCTTATTTGTAAAAATCTTTATCTGCTCCTTGTACCATATTCTCCTTCCTTTTTTGTACACTGGTTGTTTTTGAGCTTTTGAGACTTTAATGTATATTCTTTTTCTTCAGTATATAATCTTCTTCTTCCTTTACTCTTGCGTATTTTAATTCTGCAATTTGTCATTAATCGAAAGCAAAGCGTTTCTCTAGTAATAATAGTATATAACGTATGCGTTAATAATAACATATAACATATGCGTGAGATTATCATATTGTGGTGGGTAACACTTCTTTATATGTTTGCATTCCCATTCTTGCCTCTGTTACTTGCCACAAGATGATCGGTTTGTGCGTATGTTATTTAGTATTATATATGCGTAAGTCTTTCATATATAAGCATTCGTAGGTATCTTTTATGCAGCAAAATTATTTAGTATCATACCTGAATGACTTCTTTATTTTACCTCATGACTGTGTCTTTGCTTTTTTTCCTCAGCTATGTCTTGTATTGTTATTTTCGCGTCCATACATCATCCTACCTTTTAACTTTATTTTATATGTGTGTGTTAATCTTTGAGCTCCTTCTTTTCTGCAAACAAATATCAACTTTAATTTTGTTTTTCTCATGAGGTCTTATTGCGCCTCCCTAATTAGAGGTCTTATTTTGCCTAAAGGTGTTTTTTTTTTTTGGTGCGGCGAAATCGCAGGAGGTCTTTACATTTTCATGTAATGACCCATTGATTTCGCCTTATCATCTCTTGTATTATTGCCTCTGCAGGATATATTGACGCGCAAATACGACAGGCCTATGCTCTCCTTTGATTCATATCCCCATGATATTTACGTCTTTTGAAATAATTCAGCTCCCTAATGGAGGGTGTCGTCCTTATATTCCCCCTGACTTCCCCTTCAAGGAAGCTTACCCATACCGGGTTAGGGTGGGCTCTTCCCATCTAGTGATGCAACAATCAGTTGTTTTCGTGGCCTCTTATCCCTCTGCCGATATGGCTTATGGTTACGAGGCCGCACCCTAAGTGGGGTTTCTTGAGGACCGAGTGCATCATAGTCAGGACTTTCCAAGAACGGCCAGGTACGCTCCAGACGCCCCAGGAACTCTTGACTCAACTGTGTACCTCGGCGCCCTGATCGAGTTTCTGCACTCCTTAGGAGATCACTTCTTACCTTAGTCTTTCGACTAAGGCGCTCTGCTGGATGGGCTTTTATTTCACCCCAAATCTCCATGACTCAGGCTCCAAGGTCGGTGTAGCTTTCACCTGAGTCATGCTAACTAGGTTTTCCCCAATTATGACGCGCGTTAGGTCTTATTATTGCCTCTTGATGTTATGCGAACTAGGGTGCACGCCACAATTGGATGCCTATCCTCCCTAGTTAGAGGTTTTACTTCTGATGCCTTCTATTAAGGTATTATTATAAGGTCTTATTTTTTCCTTTTTCTTATATGTAATATATTTGATATATATAAAGAAGAAGAATTTTTCATTTTCATTCATACGCTTTATTAGTACAACTCTGATGTCTTCTTTCTTCATTTATTCGCTTACATAATAACTACCTCTTAAAAAACTCTATATCTAAGATTACTTGGTTGCTTCTTTCGCCTTTTGTGCTTCATTAAGTTCGCGTATATTTTCTAATATACTTGTTTTCATACGAACTATTTCTTCAGTTGTGTTACGATTGCCGCATGGACCATACTTCTTCAAATATGCTTGGTTCCAAATTTGGCCAAATTGTGCTTCTTCGTTATTTTCCATCAACTCATACATTCCATTTCCAATAGCTTTCTTAATGATGTATGGTCCATCCCATGCGTCCTTCAATTTTCCTTTCCCCTTTTTATGGAAGGGTGGTTCTTGTCTCAACACCATCTCTCCTATCTGGAATTCATTCTCTTTGATGCACTTGTTGTATTCACTTTCTTTTGCGAAGGTTGTCGCCTCGGAAGAAGTTTTTTTTATTTCTATTCCCTTGTTCACAACATCAACCATTAATCTTTCACTTCACTTTCCTTCTTGTATCTCCCTTTTCCATTCTCTTCACTTACTCGCGCGTTCTTCACATTTGTCCACATCAATCTCATGATAGGTTTTTCCCTCGTTTGGATCCCCTCTTATTACTCTGACGCCTTGAGGCAAGGGAAATTTGATGCATTGATGAAAGTTGAAGCCACTCCCAGAATACTGTGTAGCCATGGTCTGCCTATCAAGGCATTGTATGGAGACTCTACATCAACTACGCAGAAGACTATGTCTGTGGTTATGCTCTTAAGAGGAATCCGCATCGTTATTTCACCTTTCGGCTTATTGGCTGATCCATTGAAACCATAAATCTTGTAGGTTGACGGGATGAGGTCATCATCTCTTCTTTCCATAGTCTTGTAAGTATGGTAAAATAGTATATCAACTGAGCTACCTGGATCTATCAATATCCTGTTTATTGCCCATGTGTATGCGTCACTTTCATCCTCTTCTTCAGCCCTTGTTGTTGGGTTGATCTCCAGTTTGACAACTAATGAACTGTCATGCAATTTTCCACCTCTTGGTACTTCTTCTGCATTGAAGGAAATGGGTTGCCTCTGCCAATCTTTTAGTGGTGATATCTTTGTTAAATTCAGTATCTCCTTTCCATCATTGTCTCTTGCGTAAAATCGGCTTAAGAAATTGTCGTGGAAGTCTTCTATACTTTTAAATGAGTGTATTATTGAGTTGCAGTATAAGTTCTTGGATTTTGCTCCCACTTCAATCAAATATGTTTTCTTTCCAGCTTCCATTCGTGGTGCCTGCCCTTCTGGTGGTGGTGGTAAAATATGTTGTTTCTGTACTAGGAAATGGTTTAACTTCCCCTGGTAAATCATTCTTAGTATAATTTTCTGCACATTCCGACAGTTACTTGTGGTGTGACCATGGAAACGATGATAAGCACAAAATTCTCTGCTTCTTGTTCCTGGTGGTGGTTCATGACCCATATTTGGTGGTTCCGGTATGTCTTCCATTAAGATCACCGCCTCCCATATTTTGTCTATTGCGGTATTTAGATGCGGTATTTTTACGCTTCATCCAATTGTCGCCTACCTCCATCTCTCCGTGTTGCCATCATTGCTCTTACTTCTGCTAATTCTCTTAAGATTGTTTCGGTCATGATTTGATCTACATCTTGTTTCATAGGTCTTTTCAACCTTGCTTGTCTGACTCTATTGTCGTGCATATTCTGATGTATTGCCTCTTGTACTTCTCGTTCTTCCGCCTCTTCTCTTCTTCTCCTTCGTCTATCTCTTTCATTCCTTTCATTTCTTGCATTGATCTATGTGTCATTGTATCTTTCAGCTTCATCTGCGCGGTCGCGTTGATTTCGCAACATTTTTCTTCCTTGTAATATCATCCTCCCTTGTTCTTCATCAGTTTCGTCTCCTTGATCATGATGTACGCGGTCATGTTCACCGTGCCGCTCATTGCCATTACCTCAGCGGTTTCTTGTGTGAGGTAATTCTCGCCTTGCTGTGCGTACCGATCATTGATTGGCTGTTGCTCTATGCGATGTTCACCGCGCTCCTCCCGTATATTATCGCCTACCTGAAAATTTTCAAAAATGTTGTTTTCTAAGAGCTGTTCCTGCCTAGTATCCCTGCGGCTAGATCGGCTACGCCTTGACGTGCTCCTGCTTTTTCTAGATCTTGAGCTTGTACGTGTGGTACTTCGTGACCTCTGCTCTTGTAATCTGTTATTCTCTTCTCTTAGCTCATCATTCTGACGCGTCAAATTCACGCGTTCTTCTTCTTCTCTCCTTCTTTCTGCGACTAATCTTTGTCGGAGCTCCTTTATGGTCATATTCTCTTCATTTTGTCTTATTAGTCCTCCCTCGCCAGTTCTTTGCTCGTTTTCTTCTATCGAATCTGTATCCATAGTATGAACACTTACCGCATCATAGTTGATAATGTTGTTCTCCGCCTGTTCGTGTGGGATCTGAGTTTGGGCTTGTTTTCCTCGATTGTTCCTTTCTCCCATCCTTGATGATTCAGCAATATCGCTTCTTCTTCTTCCTGCGATTCTTCTGCTCCTCCTAGTTGCTATCGCTTGTTCTGCCATAGATGCTTGTCTCACCATCTGTTTTACCTTGAACAATATCTTCTTTTGACAAAGAAAAGTCTATCTCTCAAAGATCTAAGAAATTTTATCGACAAAACTATCTTCCTAAGATGAAGATATCGATTTTTGTTTAACAAATTTGAAGATTAGGAACTCTCAAATCTATATGAAAGCTTGAATAAAACTCTCTTTTATGACCAAATCAAAAATATTTTAGAAATCACTCTAGAAAAACTTCACATGTAGGGATGATCCCAATTACTCATCCTAGCTGTTTTCTAGCGCCAAAATGTAGTTGCGAGAAATCTCACAACTACACCCTTAGTAAATCTATGAAACAATCTAAGAAACCATAATGAAAATCTCAAGAACTTTTATTAAAATCTTAGAACAAGTACAAAGATATGAGAAAACCTGAACTTGGGGAGCAAATAACTTTCTCTCTCATAAATATCTTGTCTAAGCTCACCAAAAAGATCTCTTTTCTACAAAGGCACTCGGCTCTTTATATAGGAGTTTACATAGTGGAGGACAGCTAATAAAGTCCCTAATTTCGGATCTGACGTGCGTCAATATCGCGTAGTCTTTATCATTGACGCACGGTTTCTTCATTGCCGCATAGATCTTCACACTTTAATCGTGACTAGGTGACGTCATCTGGTTCGTCATCTTGAATATTAGTATGCGTTCATGTTCGCTCACTACTAAAGGGGTTACTTCGCATACTATAGGAATGTGCGATATTTTGTACCCACAACCATCAATCTCGACTGCTGATAAGTTATGGCAGCAGTCGTCATTCTTTCTTCCCTGTTGCTCCTCGAGCTTTTCTCTATCTCCCATCATCGATTACAGCCTCATTGAAACCAACTAGTTCTTCACCTTTAACTGCATCATCATCTCCGATCATCAATCATCGATGGCAACGCTCGCCATTGCCTATTTTTGCTTTCTTAAGCTCCATTTCGAGCAAAACCCATCTCTTCTACTGTTTTTAAGACCACGGCGTACTCTAAATCATTGTCTATGGCCACCTTGGTTAACGATGTTGCGAAAACACAACCAGAGAAACTGGTCGTGAACCGGAGAAGAAAGGCCTGTTGGTTCGTGTGGAAGAAGGTGGCAGCCTTGAACCGAATGGCTGGTGCCTTTAACATCATTTGAATTCCTGGTTTCCCCTAAGTAAAATACCAGACTGCAATTAGCATTTCCTTTGGAACTTGACTTCCCCTTAACAGAATGGGGTGCCTTTAGCCATCTTCATTCAACTGTCAGTTCTGGGGAACTGACAAGCTTGATCTTTGATTTCGCTCATAACTTTCTCATACGAACTCGGAATGACTTCTTTCTTTCGCCATTGACTCCGTCTTCTTGTCCTCTACAAAATGATGACTAGAAATCCTCAACTTGAACGAGTTCCAATTGGTCTTTAGCCCTTCTTCACTTGTGAACTTCACTTTTGTAGCTATTTTCACTTCTTTTTGGATGATTCACCTAACAAAAGACAATAAATAGAAAAGTAACATAATACAAGATAATATGCAAGAAATATAGCCAAAACAAGTATGGAATTGACACTCAAAACATGTAAATAAAGCACTTATCAGTTAACCATGTCATAAAAAACTAAACTTTTCTAATTTTGTGATTGTGGATCCTAAAGGAGTCATTGGGAATTTGCTACAACAGAATGGTTTGGTATAACAAACGGTTTCTAGTGATATTTAACATAGAAGTAACAAGCTACTTGTACATGCTTCTGAATCCATGACTGCAATTTTTTCATGTTCTACATTAGAATATTGCGAGGATCGCATAATAAATGTGCATCTTACTAGCTTTATCGTTGTTTGTCATTTATATTTGTTTTTTTGTAGCGCATGAACTTTTTTTTCTTATTTTTCTAATACATAAAGAGGATTTTATTATTTGACAGAGAAAATTTCATACAAACTGCATCAGCTGTGAACAAAACTACATCTCCAAGAATCAGACTTATTTGAGAAAAAACAACACTCCTGGATATATTTGAATCAATCCAGTTTACTACCCCCTCATTTCTGTTAATGGCATTGATTACCCTTTGTCTATTACCCTTAGGATCTACTGTTAATTCTAGAGCACTTCTAGCTCCATAGGAAGCACCTGCAAAATTTCTCAAAATTAGTCTCCCTCCTCATTTCCTATTAATTTACAGAAAACTGCATCAAATTTTTTCTTAATTTCATTATTGCTAGGACTCTTCCAAATATGGGAATAAGGTTGATTCAGAGCTGCTATTATGAATAGTATTGATGTTAGTTTTTTAGTAATCTGACATGTGAGTTTTCATATTTCTGATTATAGTTGCTCCTTCTACCTTAACTTTGTCAAACACAACAGTACACCTATGTTTCCATACTTCCCAAATTGTAAAATAGTAAGTATAAAATTGATTCAATTAGATGGTCTATAGTCAGATCATGATCAAATTAAAAAGACATCCATTCATGAACCTTTTCCCCATGCACACTTTGAAATAAGTTTGAATATATAGCACTGCTGACATTTTCAGTCACTTTACAATACAGAATGAGATGATGTAAAGATTCAACATGATTAGAGCGTAAGGGGCAAACAATGTCAATATTGGAATTATATTTAGTAATTCTATCTTTTGCAGGAAGGCATCTATGAATAAGTTTCCACATAAAATGTTGGATTTTGATGGAAATTTTATTTTTCCAATGAGGTGACATGGCAGCTACATCTTGAGATTCATTTTAAAATGGCTCTATAAGTAGTATTGGCAGGGAAAACTCCATCTCTAGCGCGCTTCCATCTTTATTTGTCCTTACCAGAATAATGAGTTCTAATCTTCTTAATAGCCTCAATTGTTTGGTTATCAAATAAAGTGTGAAGAATAGGCAAGTTCCATGATCTATTATCCTTATTAATAAGTTAGTATCGGCAAACACAACTAGATTTAGGAGGAACATTTAGAGAAGGGATCCAATTATATTTCCATATAGGGATGTTGATCCCATCTCCAAATTTTTAGAAATAATTTTTTTTAATAATTTCAATGCCATCACATATCCCATTCCATATCCATCTTCTTTGTTTGTTCAGAACTCCACTCAGAGGGTTAATATTCAAGAAATATCTGCATCTAAGAATATCCACATGATTTAAAGGGTTTGTAGAGTTTATGCTTTGCAAACTACGGACAATCGTAACTAAGGCCTTTAACGTTTGAAAGATATGGATTAGAAGAAAAAATGAAACAATAATCTTCCAAATGCAATCAATTTCTGATTTCCAAAATTTTTAATCGTGAAATAAATCTAATGAAAACCGTGGATGAATATGTGAAAGAGGAAAGGTGTAAAACATGCCAACCCAACATATCCCGGACCACGAAGTCACGTTCTTATATTGCTGCGTGCTGTGTTGTGCCAGTGATTCAAACGTGATGTGTTGTGCCGTGTTAAATGGTGTGTTGTCTTGTGCCTGAAAAATAATCGTGTTGTATCATACTTTGCCGTGCTGCGCTGTGTTAGCACACTTATTTTATGTTTTCCAAAGTACATATGTTTGAGATATTTTAGTTTGTATATGTATTATTATAGAAATAAATCAGCATAAAGAAAATAAAATATCAAAAACTGGCTAATAAAAGGTTTTCTTAGTGAAATATACATGAAGTACGGTGATGGCTTTGTCTACTTCTATGGTTCCCCGAATTGTTAAGCATCGTTGGCTACAATTGCGAAACAATTATGATTCAATTAGTTTTGAACATACTTATAGGGAGGTAATTTTTGCAGCGGATATCATGGCTAAAAGGGGTTGTTTGCTTGGTAATGACGAAGGTCTAAACTATGATGAGAGACCATATTTTCTTACTATTATTGAATTTTCTAATGTCTCTTATTTTCGATTTAAATTGTTTGTAAGTTTTTGGAGTCTCTTGACCTCTTTTTTTGTAAACTGTTTGTAAATATTGCTATTTATAATACAATTTTGGACTTACCAAAAAAAGGTGATGTATTGTGTAGTATTTTATGCATGTTATGACGTACTTTATCATGTGTCGTACCGTGTTATGCCGCGTGCTTACACGTGCCATTGTTCTGTCATGTTGTTGTGTCTATTTGTCTGGCATACGACAGCACAGTAAGCTATCGTGTTGTGCCCGTGACATGCCAGATCATTCGTTGTGTTGTGCCAAAATTTTAGTGCACTGTGATGTGCCTCAGACGTGCATACTCTTGTGGTATTCATTTAGGAGAAATAAATAAATATATTCTTCTATTTTCTTTATATTTTTTATCTATTTTTATTTGTTTCACTGATTTTTTTTCTTTTTTCCTGGAGTTTTTCTACTAATTTCAAGGGCACATCCAGATATCAATCAGGGGGTGGGCCATATAGAATTTTTCATGTAGTAACCCACCTGTAACATGCATTAGAAGTTAGAGAAGTTTCAGGTAAATATGAGTCCGACCCTCCGGGCTGCGGCATTACTAAATGTTAGGCAATAAACACGTATCGTATCACAATAATGGTGAAGAGATGGTACTGTGATGATGAAAGAATTTCGCCAAACTTATTAAACGCAGGTTCATCATGGATAAACATTGAAGGTTTGCCTCTTAGTAAGTGGTCCATGGAATCCTTTGAAGCAATTGGTGAAAAACTTGGTGGTTTATGTGAAATCGACATGGAAACTCTGAATAGAAATCCTAAGATCTGCCGAATTGCAATCAATAGAGATGTATGGAAGATTCCGTTAGTTCTTGAGATATATCTTAAGGGAAAAAATATCGTTCTAGCTTTGGAATGGGATATTACCAAACGGCAGACCAAGTCACCGTCTCTGAAAGAATATTCGAATAGAAAGAGGATATTCGAGAAAGCAACGGCCAAAATTTCAAACTCAAATAATTCAAATTTGAATTTAAACTCAAACAGTCAAAATAGTCAAGAGAAGAAGATCAACTCAATATTAGAACTGGGAGATAAAAGTGAAGCATCAGCAGCAGAATTCTTTCGCACTAACAGGAGAAGGAATCTGGATGATGGTAAAACCAAAACCAACCCAATCAACTCTGCAAACCCAAATCATAAAATAATTCAAATTGAGAAAGAGTCGGAAGCTCCGGTGATCCAAATTGAAGAAATTAAGGAAAGTAAGGAAGTGGTAAAGGAAACACAGCTGGAAGAATGTGGCAACAACCAAATATTTCAACCAGCCAACACAGACCTAACATTGGAAATTTTTGAGAAAGATCATACTCAACATCCATATGGAAAGCACAATGATTCAATCTTTGATACAGTTGAACTTCTCATGGAAGTCTGTACAAATATGGGAACAATCAACAAAGGACAGGAGCTACAAATTCAGAGCATTTTTGCTGAAATCATTGAAAGACATGAACGAAGATCGACAAATTCAGAAGAGCGGGAGAAGACTCAAGAGAAGGTGTTGGATATCATGGATGGGGCTCAGATAGTGAATCAATGAATACATTAGTACTATCCTAGAATGCAAGAGGGCTCAATGCAGTCGACAAAATGGACAACTTGAAAAATCTAATCGGAAAGTACAAGCCACTAGTAGTGGTAGTGCAGGAAACAAAACTGATGAAAATAACCCCTTGGTTAGTTAATCATATATGGGGAAATGATAGAAATAAATAGAGTTGGATACCATCTCAAAGGCTAAGTAGAGGAATGTTAAAAATATGGGTTGATGAAAAATTAGACTGCATAGATGAAGAATTCTCCCTCAGCACCATGAGCAACAAATTCAAATTCATGAATGAATATTTTGGATGGACTCTAACTAATGCTTATTATCCTTGCGAGAGTAACATAAGGAATTTTGGATTGAGTTAGAACACACAACATGTTGGGCGTCTGATGCTTGGATAATAGATAGAGATTTCAATGATGTGAGAAGAAGTTGGGAGAGGAACAAAAGGGGAGGCTCCAAACTTGGTAAGACCCTCTTTAACAAATTCATGGCTCAAGCTGATTTGATTGATTTACCATCTGGTAGAGGACTATACACTTGGACCAATATGCAACAAGACCCAGTATTATGTAGATTGACAGAGTACTACTCTCTCCAACAATGGAACATAAATATCCATCTGTAGCACAAACTATGCTATCTAGAGAAACATCATATCACTCCCCAATCTTATTGACAACATGTAATATTGATGCTTCTAATCCCCCTTTCAGATTAGAGCTTTATTGGCTTACTAACAAGATTTTCTTGAGTAATCTGGCAATTTGGTGGAGCACAATGCAATTCACAGGTTCTCCAAGCTATGTATTAGCAAAGAAACTCCAAAATCTCATATTCTTTCTAAAGAAATGGAGCAAATAACAATATGTCCAGATTGCAAAAAAAAAAAAAAAAGGTGGAGATAAGCAAAAAGATCCATGACTTGAACTTAAAGGAGGAAGGGACAAAGCTCACAAATGAAGAATTCATTAACATAGCTCAATGGAAAAAAACACTCAAACAAGAAAGATTTGATAAATTCAGGAAATGGCAAAGTAGAGCTAAAATAAAATCTTTGAATGAAGGTGAGAGCAACACAAGATATTTGCATCAGCTGGCCAATGGGAGGAGAAGAAGGAACACAGTGCACAAATTAGTAATATATGGAGAAGACAACTTCAACCAAGCATAGATCAAAAATGAGTTCACAGATTACTTCTCAAATTTATTCAAAGAAAAGTTTGAATGGAGACCTCAACTAGACTCTACTGATTTTCCTAAAATATCCACATCTAAGAAGGAATGGTTGGAAAGGCCAATAGAAGAAGAAGAAATCTGGAGCACAATTAAAAGTTGTGGTAATAACAAATCTCCAGGTCCAGATGGATATCCAATGGAGTTCTTTAAAGTGGCATGGCCAATATTAAAAGAAGATATCATGGCAGTGGTTAAAGTTTCAAGAAAATGAAAGACTTGACTAGAGAATGAATTGCTCCTTTATCAGTCTAATACCCAAGAAGGAAGACTCATCTAGACCAAACATGTTCAGGCCAATCAGCTTAATAGGGGGTATATACAAGATAATCTCAAAAACCCTGGCAAACAGGTTCAAGACAGTAATACTTAAGTTGATATCAGAGCACCAGAGAGCTTTCATAAAAGGTCAGCAAATACAGGATGGTATTCTAGTGGAAAGTGAGTTACTGGATGCAAGACTCAAATCCAAAGTCCCATGCATCTTATGCAAACTTGACATTGAAAAAGCTTTTGATAATGTTAATTGGCACTGCTTGGATTCACTCTTGGAAGGTTCTGGTTTTGGGGAAAAATGGAGAAGTTGGATCTACTGGTGTTTATCATCTTCCCATTCATCCATACTCATTAATGGAAGTGCCACATCAAAGTTCAAACACCAGAAAGGGTTGAGACAATGTGATGCACTCCCTTTTTTATTTATACTTGTGGCTGAAATACTCACTAAACTATTAAAAAAGGGAGAAGCTCTGAACATGATTACAGGATTCAATATACATAACCAAATCAGTGTGTCTCATTTATAATTTGCTGATGACACAATGATATTCTTAGATGCTAAAGAAGAGATGGCTGAAAACTTAGTGCTCATTCTTCAAGTGTATGAAGCCATTACAGGGTTAAGGGTAAATCTGGAGAAAAACACTGTGATCAGCATTGGTGCAGACCATAAAATAGATGAAATTACAAGAATCATGCACTGCAAGGTAGAAACATTCCCATTAAGATATCTTGGAATGCCTCTTGGAGCAACATTGAAGCAAGTATCAGTATGGGATTCCATTATTGACAAATTCCAGAAGAAATTGGCAAAATGGAGGAGGAGGTTTTTATCTAGAGCTCAAAGAATTATCTTAATCAACAGTGCATTAACAATCCTTCCAGTGTACTTCATATCTTTATTACAAATTCCAGTGACAGTAGAAAAGAAAATGGTGAAAATAATGAGGGAGTTTCTGTGGGGTGCTAGCTCAGAAAGGAAAAAATTTAATTGGGTGGCCTGAGATAGAATAAACAAACCAAAGAAACTAGGGGGCTGGGGATCATACATCTGATAGCCACAAATAAAGCTTTATCATCCAAGTGGAGCTGGAGTTATGTAAAAGAAAAGGAAGTACTTTGAAGAAGAGTAGTTCAACTGAAGTCTAAGTCTGATGCTGAAGATTTGTGTCCTATGGAATCTAAACTTCCTCACATAAGAGGTATGTGGAAAGGAACACAACATGGAGGGAATCTAATGCAAACAAACTCACAATTCTCTATTGGTGATGGAAACTCAGTGAAGTTCTGGATTGATCCATGGACTGATCAACCTCCTCTGTGCCAAACTTTCAACTTAGCATACAAAGCTGCATCCAACAAGAGATCAAAAATTGCTGAACTTATTCAAAATATGATGAGTTGGTGCATTCAACTAAAGCATACAACATCTACAGAATCCCAAATTCAACTCTCTAATCTCATTGCTACAATTGGGAATCCACCAACTCTGAGTACAACAAATGATCAAATTTTCTTCCAAACTGGGAATTATACTGCAAAAGAAGGATATCAACTCATTATGAAACAGATGCACCATAACCCTCAGGAGTTTGGATATGTTTGGAGAAAACATGTTCCACCTAAAGCACAGGTTATGGCTTGGCTGGCAGTACATAATGCAATACCCACCACTGATAATTTGAACCACAAAGGCTGCAGTATTACAGACACCATGTGCAGCCTATGCAACAATGAGTTGGAAATAGTAGTTCACATCCTCCTTCTTTTTCCATTCTCCAAGGCCATATGGGACTATTTCTTGTCAAGAATGGATCAGCAATGGACACATAGACTCACATTACAAGAACAGTTGCAGAATTGGCAGTGCAGGAAAGGAAGAAATCGGCAGAAAAGTATGACCAGTCTTACCTTTTGCAGTGATTTGGTCAATTTGGACTGAGAGAAATAGAAGAGTAATGGCCAAGAAACGCGACAGAGATAAAGATGAAGTCATAATAGAGATAAAGCACATGATTTTTCAATGGGGAGACTTACAAAATTGGTTTAAATTCCACTCTTTTAGGGAGTTAATATCACACTGGGATTCTGTTATGGACTGTAATGTCTCGTGATCGTAATTGTGGTTGGGCTTGAGCCATTCCTCAAGTTGTGTAATACCTTTTTATATTTCTAATAAAATTCTACCCTTTTTTATCAAAAAAATAAATAAAAAATAAAATAAACACCTGTCGTATCAATGATAAATGATAGACGTGTGTGACGAGGGAGATTGGTTTTCTTATTTTATTGAAAAGAAGAATAAAAAATGAGTTGATTGAAAGGGTGAGCCACAAATGACAGATTCTCTATATAAAAACAGAGTTTTTTTAAGCGACGTGGTTAATCGGAGCTTCTGGTTGATTTTGGCCCCACCATTCTAAATTTCAGCCAATAGAATTTCAAGAAAATTTTTTGGTCCCACGAAATATTATTTGGCCAATCACATTTTAAAAAATAGTTTCCTAAAATTATTGAATCTTATATAATCTTAGAAACATATCAAAACAAATATACCAATAAAACGATTTCATGAATATTACCATAAAACGATTTAGAATGATGAAATAAAATAAAATGTGCACTGTTCATCATGATTTCATCATAAAATTAAATCAATCGTGTGAATAAAAAAAATAATTCAGTGTCCAATGTCCATTTACATCATTTGTAATAAAATAAAATCACCTAATTACAGCGCCAAACTACGAATAAAAGAAAATACTTGCAGTTGGTACTAAATACCTAAAAAAAATCATGGGAATATACCTGATTCAAAGAACAAATTTAAATCACATATTAAAAGAAAATACCTGATATGTGAATGGCCCGAATGAATCCAGAGAAAGGTTTGGTAATCCTGTACAAATAAAAATAATACAAGATCATTAGGATTATGATTTCCAGAGAAAAAAACAATTATCAAAGAACAATACAAAAAAAAAAAAATCGGGAATATGATTTTCAAAGAAAAAAAATATCGTTATTAGCTGCAAAAGAAAAAAATGGAAAAAAATGTGGATATCAAAATAATAGGAAAAAAAATATTTTTGATTTAATTCAAAGGAAAAAAATATTTTCTATTAAAAATTCAATAAATGTAGGAAAGAAAATAAATATAAATGTGTATGATATCGAAATTATTAGGATATATATCTCCTTATATATGTTAGGAGATATTTAATATTTCCTAAACAAAGTATTTCTTCTTAATTTATGGGCTGGTTTCACTCTATAAAAAGCATTACAGCAGACGTCCAACCCCATTGTTCGACGACGCTTCTTTCTTTTGATGGCGGCTTTGATGTTTTTATTTTTTTTTTGATTTATGATTTCATTGTATCTGATGAGCTCTGTTTGTTTTGCAAAAAATCCTCATATTTTCGATTTATGATTTTGTTGTCGAATCTGATTAGCTTTGATTGTTGTTTTGCAGAAATACGTCATACCTCAAGAGCCACAAACAAAATCCAAGGTGGTGATATTTGTTCTCCTTCGCAGTGATGACCTAGGTAAACATCAGAACTTCGAGTTTTGTAACAAAACTTCAGTTAATACATTTACATGCACGTGTGTGTATTTGTTCTATATATGCATAAATAGTTAATTACTCGATAATGATGATCGGTTGGGTTCGTTGTGCTATGTGAACTCAAAACTGAAGATTGAATGTTTGAAGTTGCCGTCATTCGTACTCTATCTCATTGGCAGACGATTTCGTATCTCAAGTTTTATCATGAATGTAAAACACTTACACGGTTACACCATCGATCAGGAGGTTGAAGTATGATCTAACCCCAACCATCTATATATGCGCATTAGCTCTAATGATGCATATGCTTATGATTAAGGTTTTTTTTTTGTGATGGAATGTGACATGTCCAATTTAGAGATGCAAAACTTTCTAGATGCAAAACTTTCAGTAGATGGTAATTTATATCCAAGGTAATTTTTCCCGCATGCCATATTCATGGTTAGTTGTTAAACTTATAGTTCTCTAGCATAGGATACAAGTAACCATGTTTGTAGTGTGCGATTTTTTCTGTTGTTGATTATCTTTGGTAGGTGTGTTTGTTTACAGTGAACATTAATAAGAGAACGTGGAAAGTAATGTTGACAGGGACGAGTTTGGCCACAAAATCATTGTGTGAAGAGAAACAGTTGAGCCTTCTGATTAAATTTCGCTTTTGTCCATGGACCTAATTAATCATTGAAACGATACATTAATTCCTCAATTTTCCTGTACTGAGTGTCTATTAAGTGTTAGCTTACTCCATCTATGTCAATTATGTTCACTACTTACTTGACAGCCTATGCCCCCAAATGCATCCTTTTCATTTTAAACAAGACTGTACAATTCTTTATTAAGAATTAAGCTAGCCAGAGGGTGTGAACATGCCGTTTTTTTTTTCTTTTTTTGAAGCACAAATGCTGATTATTGTCCTAAAGTTTTGTGGGTATAAACCAGATTTGGCTTGAACTCGAGCCTACGAAAGACCTATTGCCAACATGCTGGGTGATTAGTATGTTTGGTGCACATTCTATTTGATTAGTTAGACCCCTTCGGTCTCAGTCAGGAAACTCTATTTTGAATTAAGAGATAGGAGATTCATGTATCTAATTAACATGGCTAAATTGAGGCCTACACTACAGGACAAAAAAAGATTATTAAGAGATGAAACTACCAATTTACCCTTCATCAAATACTAATACTACAAATGTGTCCCCATTAAACTCTAATAATAAAACTAAAAACTAAAATCATAAAATTAAAAACTAAAATCAAAATCATAAAAATAAAAACTAAAATCAAAATCAAAATCATAAAAATTAAAAATCAAAATCAAATTCATTTTCATTTCCACTTCAACTAATTCTTCTTCTTTTCTTCTCAACCCAATCATTTAAACTAGGTTTTAGTAACATGCAATCGGTCAAAAATTGAAAATTTTGAAATCAAATTTTTCCGGGTTTACCATAATCGGTTAACGTTAATGTATATGTGATCCGATTGCAGATAGAAACGGTTTATGTTCATGCCCACAAAGACCGATTGTACTTGGTATATTTTCTGGTTAGACCATAATCGGATTACATTAGCACTTATAAAAACTGGTTGTTGATGTATAATGCTAGAATCGGATTTTATATGTGTGTCGAGTAAACCGATTGTTGTAAGAAATTTTTCTGTATATTTTTTTTTGTTAGAATCGGATTACATGAGCACTTTTATAAACCGATTTCTGTTGTGCAATGTCAATAATCGGTTTTTATGTGTGCATCGTGTAAACCGATTCTGTTTATACCCGAATTGAAAATGAGTATCAGTATGATTTTACATAATTTCAAAACGAGTATGATTTCATACTCGATCTCAAAATGAGTATATGAATTTATACGCGAACTGAAATCGAGTATGAAATCATACTCATTTTCAGATCGAGTATGATTTAAATTATATTTGATTTTTTTTCTTTCCCATAATCGGTTTTCTGTATACATTTGTAAAAACTTTTTTTTTTTTTTTTTTTTAAATAAATAGTTACTTTTGCATAAATTTCTTCATAGAATAATATACATTTGTAAAAAAAAAAACCAGAATCGGTTTGTAAAAACCGATTCTGGTTTTTTTTTTTTTGTGAATTGAAAAAAAAATTATCGTATATTAATTATTTTTTTTGTGGCATTTGTGTTTCGTAATTGTAATTTTTGTCTTTATTTTTATTCGTAAGATTGGATATTTTAAATTTGATTAACAGTTTCGATAGTCAGGTTTGGATATTAGTATCGGTCATGCAGAAATTGATATCCTATTTGTTGTCATTTTATTTTTTTATTTATATAAAATTGTTATCAATGGTTGCGCGATCAGGATATCAGTTGTTAAAAACCAAGTTTTGTTGAAAGAAATGAAAAATATAAAATTTATACTGAAATACTTTTTGATTTTTAAAATCGGAAATAGTAACAAAAAATAAAAAAAACTTTATACGTAAATATTCTTTTGATTCATACGTGGATTTTTAAAAAGAAATTGTGCGAAAATATTTTTCCCTTATTATTTTATATGGAAAGAACGTAGATTTTTTTTTTTTTTTTTTTTTGATAAATATCATAAATTTCATTCATGATAAAATAGAGATTATATGGATTCCAAGTACATCAAGATCAAAATCAAATTGCAATTAAAAGGTACTAACAAAGAGTAATTTGTGAAGAGAAGTAACAAACTACCAACAAAACAATCCTAAGATTGAGAGAATGGTTTTGTGATTATAATCCAACCATTTTGAAAGGATTTTTCTTCTTGAAAAAGAGATACTATCATAAAGATATGAGAGTAATTTGCCCAAAATCTTGAAACTTGATTACCACACTTGAACTTCCACTTCAAATCTCCATTGAGATCACAAAGAAACTCCATGAGATAGCATAAAGAATCTCCATAAAGGAGAAGACACAAACGAAGAGGGCAACACACCCCCAAAGACACCATAAAAATCTCCTAAAAGCAATGGAGATTGACACAAACCTTAAATAAATTTATCTTAGATTACGATCTATCTATGAAAACTAGAAAAAGTAAAGAAAAATTTAATTAGTCAAAGGAAAAAATTTCTATCTTTTTTTTCCTTACGTGAATATTTTTTTCGGATTCTTTTTGACGTTTATCTTACGTGAATAATTATTCTTTAATTATAGTTTTAAGGAATTTCGTAATGTAAATGTATGCATATACTACATAGTATTGAGAAACAAATCTAAAGTTCTGTATTAATGATTTATAGCCACTGGTGTTAGAAGTGCGATCAAAATTGGTTGTTTTGTCCTACTAAAGTATTGTATTAATATGGCTTCGGTAAGTGTAAGGCGGTGACCAAGAAATTAAATAAAATAAATAATTTAAAGACCATCCTCCATGGAGGAACTTAAGAGCATCTCCAATGCTAGAGGGAGGTTATCCCATGTGGAGGTCATATTAACACCAGTTTGTTGTGAGTCAATCCCATATGGTTAAATAATAAAAGTAAGACTTTTCACCTAAATTTTATCTCCAATGCCTAGGTCTTGCTACCCTAATAATATTTTTTAATTAAGAAAATTTAGTTTTGGAATTAAGAATTAATGATGTGTCAATTGACCTTGGGTCATAAAGAAGGTGAAGATATGACTTTCTTCTTTACCGCTTCCTATGAGATGGCGGCCATGTCATAATGTTTCATTAACTTTCTCTGTTAAAAACGTAAGTTCCGTATTATCCTTTTAAATTTAAATCGACTTATTTTTAGTTTATACATGGAAAATAATTTCTTACATGGGAGTAACATAAACCGGCCCGAGATAATATTTTCTCACACCAACTCAAATATTAACTTATTCGTTATTAATTTATTCCATATATGCAAGAAACAAACCCGTGCATCGCACGGGTGACAAACTAGTATATTTAGTAATTGGTATATTTTGGTAGTATGCATAAATTAGATTTAATGTTGAGTGTAAATCTACAAGCTTACTAGCCTTGGAATCGAAGCGACAAACCAACTAACCACTCTTTAACTTCTGATCGACTCAAACTCCTACTACCTTCTTTTTCGACTTCTCAACTTACAGTTTGGTACAATAGAAAACAACATTTCTTCCTCTCTCTCTATTTCACCATCCCATTAAAAACCTTCCCGCACTCTTCACTCTTCTTCATCTTCTTCATCAATTTGGCTGTCATGGAGCCGACCTCCACGACGGGCTTGGTCGCCGGTTCTCATTTAAGAAATGAGATGCACGTATTGCATGGCATGGATGATCAGGTACGTTACTCATCCTAATTTGTCGTTGATTTTTGTCAAGTGGTTGTTATATATATTGCGTTGATTCATATTATTTGTTTTGTTTTTAGCCTCGACCACCTACACGACAATCCGTGGTTCCAAAAATTTGTCGAGTTTGTGGTGACGAAATCGGATCGATGGAGAATGGTGAAGTGTTTGTTGCTTGTTACGAATGTGGGTTCCCTGTATGCCGGCCTTGTTACGAGTATGAGAGGAGTGAAGGAAACCAATGTTGCCCTCAATGCAATACTCGTTACAAGCGTCACAAAGGTAAATGTGAAAAAAACATACATTCATAAAAGCTCTTGCAAAGACATAAGATCAAACACTTAGTCACGTATTGCAGGGTGTCCGAGAGTAGCGGGAGATGATGAAGACAATGTGGATGGAGACGATTTCGAAGATGAATTGCAGACTAAGAACAATCAACTTGAAACGCCAAATCAGCATCATGTTCAAGTCATTAATCCGTCGGTAATACAATCGAAATATACATATTCCTACTAACATTATACAATTTTTCTTTTTCTATGGTTAACACTTAAATTTGTACAATTTATAGGAAAATGGTGACTATAATCCTCACCTGTTTCGTCATCCAAATGGACCAGCTTACTCATCAATTGCAGGAAGTGGTAATAACATTTTCCCCAAAAATATTACATAAATTTTTCAAGAATTTTAGTTTTTAGTACTTAAATTCAACTTCTTTTTTTTCCGTATATGTAGTTACTGGTAAGGAGTTTGATGGGGAGAAAGACATGTACAGCAATGCAGAATGGAAGGAAAGAGTGGAGAAATGGAAAGCTAAGCAAGAAAAGAGAGGTTTAGTTAGTAAAGATGATGGGGGCGACGATCAAGGGGATGAAGACGATGTTCTGTATGGTTCATTCTATAATCTTTAATTTTACGGGACCTAATCTAATCTATCACTTTTACACGTTATTACTTAGAATGTGCCATATTAATGTGGACCTTTTTCTGTTATGTAGAATGGCTGAAGCACGCCAACCTTTATGGCGTAAAGTCCCAATTCCGTCAAGCAAAATTAGTCCATATCGAATTGTTATTGTTCTTCGGCTCGTTATTCTTGGTTTCTTCTTACATTTTCGTGTTACGACACCAGCAAACGACGCATATCCATTATGGTTGATTTCTGTTATTTGTGAAATATGGTTTGCATTTTCATGGATACTCGATCAATTTCCAAAATGGAACCCAATCAATCGAGAAACATATCTTGACCGTTTGTCTTTAAGATTTGAACGAGAAGGTGAACCAAGCAAGTTGGCGCCGGTTGATGTTTTTGTGAGTACAGTGGATCCGTTAAAAGAACCACCAATTATAACAGCAAATACCGTTCTTTCAATCTTAGCTGTTGATTACCCGGTTGAGAAAGTTAGTTGTTATGTGTCCGACGACGGTGCTTCAATGCTACTATTCGATGCACTGTCAGAAACAGCTGAATTCGCAAGGCGCTGGGTTCCATTCTGTAAAAAGTATACTATTGAACCAAGGGCTCCTGAATTTTACTTCTCCCAGAAAATTGATTATCTGAAAGATAAAGTTCAAGCTACGTTTGTGAAAGACAGGAGAGCTATGAAAGTAAGACATCAATTTTTTTTTTAATTCCTGACCGTATATAATATTTGAACCGGAAAAGGATAGAACCGTTCTAACAGTATAACTGAATTTCCAGAGAGAATATGAAGAGTTTAAGGTGAGGATGAATGCATTGGTGGCAAAAGCACAGAAGAAACCAGAGGAAGGTTGGGTTATGGGAGATGGAACCCCATGGCCTGGAAACAACACAAGGGATCATCCTGGAATGATTCAGGTATCTGACAGAATAACCCTTCAACTTTTGTCAAATATACACCTAGATCATGATCACTTAGTTGAGTCACTAGAGAATTTTAAGATTTTGGTAGAAATTTCTGTTTTGTGGAAGTTAACAACTCTTCATTGCAGGTTTACCTCGGAAGTGCAGGTGCACTAGATGTGGAGGGTAAGGAACTTCCCCGGCTTGTTTATGTCTCACGTGAGAAGCGACCAGGTTATAGTCATCACAAAAAAGCTGGTGCTGAGAATGCATTGGTGAGCATTTCACTAAAACTTAAAAACCATTTATGCATAAATTATGATGTGTGATCTGTGAGGTGAGACGATTTAACATATTGTTCATTCAGGTTCGAGTATCCGCTGTTCTTACAAATGCACCTTTCCTTTTAAATCTTGATTGTGATCACTACATTAACAATAGCAAAGCTATAAGAGAAGCAATGTGTTATCTAATGGATCCTCAACTGGGAAAGAAACTCTGTTTTGTACAATTTCCCCAAAGATTTGACGGTATTGATCGTCACGATCGATATGCTAATCGCAATGTTGTATTCTTCGATGTAAGTTGCTCTACGTTCTAATTGAATTAAGTCTCATTTGGAATCATATTTAGATTTTGGGCTTGTATGAAACCTTCATAGTCCAGCTCAGTTGTGAAGAACTAACTGAATGCCTTGTTTGATGTAGATTAATATGAAAGGTCTAGATGGGATTCAAGGACCAGTTTATGTTGGAACAGGTTGTGTCTTCAACAGACAAGCATTGTATGGATATGATCCACCAGTATCAGAAAAACGGCCTAAAATGACCTGTGATTGTTGGCCTTCATGGTGTTGTTGCTGTTGCACTGGTTCGAGAAAGCCAAATTCGAAGTCGAAGAAAGGACTTAGAGGTTTATTTGGAGGGATGTACAAGAAGAAGAAGTCAATGAAGAATACTTACTCAAAGAGAGGTTCAGTGCCCATCTTTGATCTTGAAGAGATTGAAGAAGGATTAGAAGGCTATGACGAGTTAGAGAAATCATCTTTGATGTCACAGAAGAATTTCGAGAAGAGATTTGGTCAGTCTCCAGTTTTCATTACGTCGACACTCGTGGAAGAAGGTGGTCTTCCCGATGGAACAAACACTACTGCTCTTATTAAGGAAGCTATTCATGTTATTAGCTGTGGATATGAAGAGAAGACTGAATGGGGAAAAGAGGTAACTATATCTATTTTTGATAAGTCTGATTGATGTCTTATGGGTAACCTCATTAAAAAGGTTCTTATACTGACTTTGTTTTCCAAACAGATTGGATGGATTTATGGTTCAATTACAGAAGACATATTGACAGGGTTCAAGATGCATTGCCGAGGATGGAAATCAGTGTATTGTAATCCTAAGAGACCAGCTTTCAAGGGTTCTGCTCCCATTAATCTTTCAGATCGGTTGCACCAAGTTCTGCGATGGGCTTTAGGTTCAGTTGAGATTTTCATGAGTCGACATTGCCCGTTATGGTATGGGTACGGTGGGAAACTGAAATGGCTAGAGAGATTTGCTTACACAAACACCATTGTCTACCCTTTCACTTCCATTCCTCTTCTGTTTTATTGCACTATTCCTGCTGTCTGCCTTCTCACTGGCAAATTCATTATCCCCACAGTAAGTTGATTTGGTCTTAATATACACTAGCTCAGCTAGTTGATTTTTTTTTTTTAATCTGACTATGTTTTTATGTTTACAACAGCTTACGAACCTTGCTAGTGTATGGTTCTTGGCTCTTTTTCTTTCCATCATAGTAAATGGTGTACTGGAGCTTCGGTGGAGTGGCGTTAGCATTGAAGACTGGTGGAGAAACGAGCAGTTTTGGGTAATTGGAGGTACTTCTGCGCATCTTTTTGCGGTCTTCCAGGGTTTTCTGAAGGTACTTTTTGGAGTTGACACTAATTTCACAGTCACTTCAAAAACTGCGGAAGACGCTGAGTTTGGTGAGCTATACCTCTTCAAGTGGACAACACTTCTCATTCCTCCAACTACCTTGATTATCCTAAACATGGTAGGAGTCGTAGCTGGAGTTTCTGATGCAATCAACAATGGATATGGTGCATGGGGACCCTTATTTGGGAAACTTTTCTTTGCATTTTGGGTAATCGTTCATTTGTATCCTTTCCTTAAAGGATTGATGGGAAGACAAAATAGAACTCCCACCATTGTCGTTCTTTGGTCCATCCTTCTTGCTTCAATTTTCTCATTGGTTTGGGTTAGAATTGATCCATTTTTGCCGAAGCAAACTGGACCAATTCTTAAGCAATGTGGTGTAGAGTGCTAGTAGATCTTCTTCCTACATTCTGCACTTTGCTTTGATTACTGTGTCTTCTATTTCAAATGACATTTTTTGGTTTGATTGTTTTTTTCCTCACTACACATGTTTTTGTGTCTCAGCTATGTATTAGAGATTGCTGGTTTGTATATAAGTTTGAACTCAAACAGAGCTTGTCAAACGGTGCAGTCATGCAGATGAAACTTCTTGTTCAAAAGAATGAAAAATACATGTAAAACATTGTAATGTTAGCAGTAAAACTCATGAAACTAGTTCTGTCCACAAACTTTATATGTAAACGTACAAACTAGGAGGGAACAAAACACGGAAACTTCACGGAAACTCTCTGTCATCTCCTTCCGACTCTCTCTCGCCTCTTTACCACCCGTTGGGTGGTAAAACCACTTCTCTGTCATCTAAACTAGTTTCAATACTACTTTGAAAAGACTTTTTTTTTGACCGTTATTTGCCCGTTAGAAGAAATGCTGTCGGAAAAGTGAGCGGAGTTGATGGAAACTCATCGGATGTTTAAATAAACTTTAATTTTGTTCTAGAAATCAATACCCATGCTCTAATTCTAAGCTCCTTTTCAGAGACACCCAATTTGTTCTTCTCCTGTTACTACGTCACCCTTGATTTCTACGACTCCAAGACACCCAAGCTCTCTTTTTGATTCTCTGTGACTATCCTTATTGCCCTAAGATTCCAAGACACAAAGTTCCTAAACCCCCAAGACACTTTCGTTGCTACTGTCATCAGACTCATGATACATAAGCCACAAATTATCTTGTTAGAGCAAGTCTTATGGTGGAATCCAAGATATTCCAAGTGTGGAAAATCCATGGAATGTCAAGTCTAATGGCTTCCAAGTTGGGGTCTTCCACAGAAAATCAGCTGATCTTCACTCTATACAACAACATCAACACCAGCTTCTAAGCTTTAAATATACTTTAGCCACTGTTGTTCCAGGAACACCAACTGCCAAGAGTTGGATGTTAACAAGAATTTTTTTCAAGAACCGATTCAATTTAAAGTCTGTTTTTTTTTATTTTTAGATCTGCAGCAATAACATCTCAATCTCCATTAAATCTGGGGTTAATAGAGTTGTCATTCATAAGGAATTTTATTCTCGGGTTTGTAGTCGCAAGGATCGATTTCCAACCTTGGGATCCAGTTTTGATTTTTTTTTCCTCCATGGTTTTTCTTAGTCCTGAGAGCCATAAACAACTCAATCCTAGCTGGGACTCTTTAAAGATGACTAAACGCCACATGTCAAAATTAGTCCAACTAAGCAACAACTTAAATATGTGTCTCTACAAGGTCCTAGATATGAAACACCTGAAACTTCTGCAGCTGTCCGAGAAAAAACCTAAAATTGAACCCCATGTGAATCCAGGTGAAGACTATCATCTAAGGAATTCTGAATTACTTCCAATATAAATCGATTGCTCGAATTAAGGAAAGACACAAGCAAAGGAAAAAGGTTCCCTACAACAAGGTTTTCTTCAGATCTACGTCAACTCAAAACAACAATCTCTCGGTTTTTTTCCCAAACCAAAACCATCATTCTATCATTTCTCAATAAAAAACCCTAGATATTGGTAATTCAAAACCAGGTTACTGGAAAAGTGACATGATCAGAAAAAAGGTAAATCAAAGCTTGGAATCAAGTGAACACCAGACCAAAGATGGGAACATGAATTCTACACGGAGAAAAAGAAAAGAAGGGATCCAGCACCAGAATATCAAGAAAATCAAAAACAAGGAGGGACCGAGCAGCGAAATTGAAGAGACTTATGTGGCAAAAATCATATACCCATCCATAACATCTTCTCTCTCAGCTTCTGAAGAGGTAAGTGAAATTTCAACCTCCAAAATTAATCTCAAAATTGAATCCCATTTCTTCTGTTACATCTTCATGACTAGTGATAGACACATTTATGTGTCTATTTTGATCTCAATTTTCTATATTATTAGTACCCATTTTTGTACTTATTTTGGTATTTTATGTCTTTGTAGGTGTTTATGAAGAAATAAGCTTTTACGGAGAAATTGGCTCGAAAGTGGTATTTGGACCTTCGGCAGAAAAGTTATAAAGGCACCCCAGGATTTTTGCTATTTACACCTTCAAATTGATAAGGGGTACTCTGTTCATAAGGGGCACCCACAGGGCAACTACTATTTGCACACCAGAACTGGATAGGGGGATACCTTCTTGAAGATTTAAAACCGAATTTTGGCGGTAAAATTGTGCAGTCAACTGAGTATTTTTCTAAATCGATTTCGGACGTGATTTTATCAGACTTAAGCGTCAAATCTGTTGGGCTGACTTGAATGGACTGGACAGGGAACGTATAGTTGTTTTATATGGCTACAATTGGCTACAACTATGATTCCTCGACAAAACAGGGAGGGAGAAAAGTTCTCGGGATTTTGCGAAATTTTGCACGCTCAATGAAGGATATCTTCTTACCATAATATTAAAAACTCACAGAAACAGTGATGTGTTTGGGACCTTTAAAGTGAAAACAAATCTTCGTATATTTGATGGATTATCTAAAACAGGGAATGTGATATATACACGGGATAGTTTGTGTATTTCTGGAAGTTACTCGAGTAAATACATGAAGAATATCTTCTTAGGATTTGATCCTATCAAATGGTGGAGAACAGGGAGAAACGTATGAAGATAAAAAAGGGAATGAAAGGAAAATATTCGGTGACTTTTCTTGGAAGAAAAGAATATTTTCTCGTGATTTTATTCTCCTGTTGTGTATATAAAGGTGATAAGAAGCATCACGGGGGGCGTTGGGAGTTTGGGGTAGCTGCAGAGCTAAGAACAAGGCTGCAGAGAAGAATCGCAACAGCAGCAGAGAAGAAGAAGGAAGAGTTGCAGACGATAGAAAAGAAGTGTCGTTATCAAGAACACGAAGAACATACTCGCAGAGGCAGTCGTTGATCTTGCTACACAAAAGATTTATCGTTCTTGTAACAGTGACGTCTGTAACATATTTACGGCGTTGCAAATCTCTGTCTTAAACAATTTCTTCAATAAAAATACCTTTTAGAGATATGAAAAATTCTTTTGAGCGTGTTTCTACCATGATGAGCTAAACCCCATCACTGGGACGAAGGAGGAAGCTGGATATCATCTATGTGGTAACTTGAATTTAATTCTTATTTACTTTTTGCACTGTTTATAATGTTTTATGATTTTTATTGAGTGATTGTTATTTTAATTGATGGGTCATGCTTAGCTTAAATGATTTGATGTCCCATGCTTTAGATTTACAGTCATTGCTTTCAAAAATCTATCTTGGCAAATATTAAGAGTCAATAAATTTTATTATTTGAGTCATAAGTATCCTAGGATTAATTTCTGAACCACATGAATATGAGAAACAGTGAAATCCTGAGTCCCAGTAACTCTTACTCTTGTTACCTTCTTTTACATATTTTTACGAGTTTTAGTATTTTCTTTAATTAAGTCTAAAATCAACAACTTCCCAAGTCCGAGAATCAAACCCTATACTTACCACTTGTAAAACTACATCAGTTTTTGGCGTCGCCGACGCGGACTTGTATTTAGGTTTAGGTTTTAGGTTTTGTATTTTTTTTTTTAGGTTTTGTATATATTTTATTTATTATTATTATTCTTTTTTTTTAGATTATTTTTTGTTCTATTTTACTTCTTTGGTATTTTTGTTTTTGCTGTGCAGGATTTGCTTGAAGCGAAACGTGGAAAGTTGAACTTGCCTTACAAAAAGGGAGAAACTGAAGATTTTATTTTTTAGACTTTCATCTTATTTTTAGTAGTTTCTTTATTTATTTTTGGACTTGTAATTTTCTTTTATTTGTTTGTGTTTATTTTTAGTACTTTATTTATATATAAAAAAAAAAAAAAAAAAACACTGCACACACCAATTGCATCTTCGTCAGACTACCGAGTTTAGGAAAGCTGGTGGATTACTTAGCTTAACCCGTGACTTGGGCCTTATGGGAGTTACCAGCTGAAAGTCCACAAACCTCAGCCTCGTGCCTTTGGGTATATTTCGCTGTAGGTAACCCAAGCTTACCTAAATTAGTTAGCCCAGCATTTGCATGTGCACATTTTGTTGAATTCTTGTATGCCAGAACGTAAGAGAGACGCTCTAGGACGGTTTATGCGTGAAAAACCTAGAAGTGATATTTTAGGAAACAAGAATCTTGACTACCTTAATCTAGAAAGTCCTATTTTTGGACGTTCTTCTCACGGTGAGGAAAATATCCTTAATACTTCTATTTTTGCCAAAATGGTTGAGGAAAAGGATGATGAGGTCCCAATAAAAACCCTTAGGGATCGTTTGAACCCGTCTAGAGTAGTGCGTGACACAGGTGTAGTTCTACCAGCTTCTACGGTCCAATTTGATATTAGACCCGAGACTATTGGCATGCTTCGTAAGTTTAGGGGATTAGAGAATGAGAACCCGTATACCCACATAAGAGACTTTGAAATGATTTGTGACACAATGAACTATCCGAATGTCTCCAAAGATGTGCTTAGGTTACGTTTGTTTCACTTCTCTCTCTATGATAAAGCCAAAGAGTGGTATCATTTTATTCCTTCTAAAACAATTACCACTGGGATGGTCTTGTATAGGCATTTGTTAAGAAATTCTACCCACACCATAAGACTGCTACTGTTCGGCAGTCTATTCAAACCTTTAAGCAGAAATTAGGTGAAAAACTTCATGATTATGTAGAAAGGTTTAGTGAATTGTTATACCAAGTCCACATCACGGCTTTGAAAAAGCCCACATGGCCCAAATTTTATATGAGGGCCTTGATAGTGAAACCCGTATGCAGGTAGAAACAATTAGTGGTGGAGAATTTACCCATCAAGACCCGGATGAATGTTTCGACGAATTCATCGAGTTAGCCGAGAAAACTAGGCAATGGGCTTCAATGAGAGAACCAGAAATACCTAGAAATCATATCCATAGGATCGATAGAATTGATTATGGGTTAGATATTCTTAGGCGTCTAGAAGCCTTAGAAATGAATCAAGGGTCACACCATACTAGATACGAAGAGCAAGCCAATGCTCTTTATAATAACTCTAGGTTTGAAAACCGTCAGAGATTTGATCCATATTCCGATACCTATAACCCCGTTGGAGAAACCACCCGAATTTCTCTTGGTCTAAGGGCCAGAGTCAAGGTCAGTCTAGTATTTCCCAGGCTCTCCCAAGTTTTGGGTATACTAAGAACCATTTAGGGCCAGATCAGTATCAGAACCTGTCGGATAAAAAAAATAATGAGTTTAGATGAGTCTCTAACCATCTTATCTCATAACACTGCAGAGTTTAAGCAAACGGTTGAGAAAGGTTTACAGAAAACTCTCGAGCTATTTCGAGCTAAAAATCGGGTTAGTATAATTGCGGGAATTTTTGAGCGAAAGAGAAAAGGAAAAGTCCCCCAATCAACCACTACCCAACACTAGAGAAATTCATGAAGTATCCTCTAGAGAGAAAGAGTTCAATCATGTGAACTCTGTAACAACCCTTAGGAGTGGTAAAATGGTAGACAATAAGGTAGCCATGCCTAATAGTGGACATATTGTAGATCCACCTTCTAGTTCCCATTCTAGTTCCCAAGATGAGCCCCAGAAGGAGCCACTAGATGAAGAGACTGATAAAATTTCTAGTGATGCCCATGTGGTTCCAAATAGATCTCATTTTGTGCCCAGAGCCCCATATCCACAGCTGTTAGTTCCAACTAAGAGAGAGTCGACTTTTAACGAAATAATGGATATTTTTAAGCAGGTAAACATAAATATTCCTTTATTAGAAGCAATTAGGCAAATGCCTGCTTATGCAAAGTTTCTTAAGGATCTTTGTACTCGAAAGCGTAAGCTTAATGTCCATAAGAAAGCCTTTTTAGCTGGTCAGGTAAGTTCAATCCTTCTGAACCAAACAGCCCCTAAGTATAAAGACCCTGGATGCCCCACCATATCTTGTACGATTGGTAATCACATGGTTGATAAAGCATTACTTGACTTAGGAGCTAGTGTTAACCTACTCTCGTACCATGTATACACCCAGCTAGGTCTTGGTGAGTTGAAACCGACTAAAATGACCCTACAGTTAGCTGATAGGTCTGTCAAAGTACCTCGTGGTGTCATAGAGGATTTACTGATTGAGGTTGATAAATTTATTTATCCAGTGGATTTTGTTGTTCTAGACACTCAACCTGTTCAGGATCCTAGTGCTAAAATACCGGTGATTTTAGGTCGCCCATTTTTAGCCACATCTAATGCTATCATCAACTGTAAGACCGGACTTATGAACATATCCTTTGGTAATATGACCACTGAACTAAATGTCTTTAATGTTACTAGACAACCTTCTGAATTAGAGGAAGTGAATATGATTAGCACTTTAGTTCAGGATAATTGGGATGACAATTTATTGGATGATTCCTTGGATGAATTTGATGAGATTCTCTTAAGTCAGTTAGGTGACCAAACTCTCGAACTAGAAGAAGCTCTCGAGTACTTTAAAGACTCTACAGACCCTGAAATTCAAGCCATAATTCTAGGCCTTATGGAGAGTAATGTTGACCCTAAGTTTGAGGGTAATGATCTAGAAGAAGCTTTTGAGTATTTTAAAGACTCTGAGGATCCGGAAATTCAAGCAATAGTTAGAGGTTTATCTGAGAATACTGATTACCCTAAGTTTGGGGGTAGTGATGGTCAAATATCCCTAGTAGAAGTCCCTAACTTGGGAATCGAGCCTAGTATACATGAGGTATTTCCCGAGTCTCTTCCGACTCCTCAACCCGACCCTCCTGATACTGTCCAGGAGGAAATCTAGCAACTAGAAACTCATAGTTCAGAAGAATCTGTTTGTCAAGACACTCATATGAAGCCCAAGTGCGCACCACAGAAAAACCCAGTTGTCTTGCAAGAAACCTTGGATGAGGATGTGCTCTGTCTGTTCATTTTTCTGATTTGGTGCAGTTGTCTAATAATTGTGGCAATTTTATTTGGTTTTGTTGATCCACAGTTGTTTCGACTATTGATATATGATTCGAAAGGTAATTAGCCATTTTGTGGTATTTACCGTCTGGCTGAAGACTTTAAACTTAGCACTTCTTGGGAAGTAACCCATGCTCATGCAACACGGTAATATCTTTCCTTAAACTCTTTTGCTTCAAATGGTAACAATTTCTCCTTGTTCATGCTTTTAATTTTATCTTTAGAACATTAAGGACAATGTTAGATTTAAGTTTGGGGGTGTGCGAGAAACTTTTTAGTTGCAATAAATAAACTCCAGAGCCTAGAAATTTATGTTTATTAAGGATGGCACTAACCAACCTAAGTGGATGGAAGCATTTTGGTTGTAGGAGTTGAGGAACCAATCTGAGTAGATGGAAACATCTAAAGAGTCTATTCATAAAAGCACAGAGCTCAGGTGTTAGAAATAACATGGTAGTTTCGCCATATCTCGTTGAGTCCTTTTCACTTCTGTTTTTATTTTGTTTTCTTTTTAAATTATGTTTCTGTAAGTGATTAGGTGGGGCTCACGATTCAAGTTGTTACCACTGCTAGGATGAAATAAAGTGATTGAGTTACTAAGAAAAAGAAAAAGAAAAAAAAAGACCAGACCAGACCAATTAGACCAAACGGAATAATTCTCAAAAATAAAAATAAATAAAAATTAACACTTGGATAGCAATATGTGTGTGTTCTCCCTGTCTCCGTCGCCTAAACAAACGTGGAATGCAGGATCCACGGGAATTACCATGTAATCTGCTGACAAGAAACATGCGCTTGGATCCGCAAGATCTAATCATGTTGCTAAAAAAAAAAAAAAAAAAAATGTCAATGTTCAGTGAATAAATCAACCGTTGGTTCCCTTGTATATGCCAGACGAGTTGATCTATAATTAGGATTATCGACCACTGGTTCCCTTGTATATTCCAGTTGTGTTGATATTAGTCAAACCAGTGTCTCAGTCCATTAGGATAGGTTCATTTTGGCAAAGTGGCCTTGAGGACGTATATGAGAAACACCGTTCGCCTAGTCAACATCAAAACCATCTATGTTTTTCTATATCCATCTCTTAATTTATCCATGTGATTTGTTGACTCCGGATATTGATGTCCATAATGCGACTATCTGAGTAGAGCTCTGACACTTATATATGAATTTTAGTATGCTTGAGTGCAAACTCGTGTACATCAATTGGAATTTCGCATCAGGGTAATTCCTCCTGTAGTCAATAAGTATGCCAACCAAGGAGATTCTTTAGTGCCTTCCAAGGTTCTGCATAGATAGCTAGGGTCTGGAGTGTAAAGGTTTTGTGGGTATATCTCTTGTAAGCCCTCTCGAGACTATAACTCGGCCACTAGGGACACCTAGGGCTTTAAAGGCTTGTTGCATACGCTAAATGCAACCGACGATGCCTGCGACAGTGAGTTAGGATTTTATTTCGTAGACTTGATTTGCTCGGGACTAGCAAATAATAAGTTTGGGGGTATTTGATAGACACATTTATGTGTCTATTTTGATCTCAATTTTCTATATTATTAGTACCCATTTTTGTACTTATTTTGGTATTTTATGTCTTTGTAGGTATTTATGAAGAAATAAGCTTTTACGGAGAAATTGGCTCGAAAGTGGTATTTGGACCTTCGGCAGAAAAGTTATGAAGGCACCCCAGGATTTTTGTTATTTACACCTTCAAATTGATAAGGGGTACTCTGTTCATAAGGGGCACCCACAGGGAAACTACTATTTGCACACCAGAACTGGATAGGGGGATACCTTCTTGAAGATTTAAAACCGAATTTTGGCGGGAAATTGTGCAGTCAACTGAGTATTTTTCTAAATCGATTTCGGACGTTATTTTATCAGACTTAAGCGTCAAATCTGTTGGGCTGACTTGAATGGACTGGACAGGGAACGTATAATTGTTTTATATGGCTACAATTGGCTACAACTATGATTCCTCGACAAAACAGGGAGGGAGAAAAGTTCTCGGGATTTTGCGAAATTTTGCACGTTCAAGGAAGGATATCTTCTTACCATAATATTAGAAACTCACAGAAACAGTGACGTGTTTGGGACCTTTAAAGTGAAAACAAATCTTCGTATATTTGACGGATTATCTAAAACAGGGAATGTGATATATACACGGGATAGTTTGTGTATTTATGGAAGTTACTCGAGTAAATACGTGAAGAATATCTTCTTAGGATTTGATCCTATCAAATGGTGGAGAACAGGGAGAAACGTATGAAGATAAAAAAGGGAATGAAAGGAAAATATTCGGTGACTTTTCTTGGAAGAAAAGAGAAGATTTTCTCGTGATTTTATTCGCCTGTTGTGTATATAAAGGTGATAAGAAGCATCACGGGGGGCGTTGGGAGTTTGGGGTAGCTGCAGAGCTAAGAACAAGGCTGCAGAGAAGAATCGCAGCAGCAGCAGCAGCAGAGAAGAAGAAGGAAGAGTTGCAGACGACAGAAAAGAAGTGTCGTTATCAAGAACACGAAGAACAGACTCGCAGAGGCAGTCGTTGATCTTGCTACACAAAAGATTTATCGTTCTTGTAACAGTGACGTCTGTAACATATTTACGGCGTTGCAAATCTCTGTCTTAAACAATTTCTTCAATAAAAATACCTTTTAGAGATATGAAAAATTCTTTTGAGCGTGTTTCTACCATGATGAGCTAAACCCCATCACTGGGATGAAGGAGGAAGTTGGATATCATCTATGTGGTAACTTGAATTAATTCTTATTTACTTTTTGCACTGTTTATAATGTTTTATGATTTTTATTGAGTGATTGTTATTTTAATTGATGGGTCATGCTTAGCTTAAATGATTTTATGTCCCATGCTTTAGATTTACAGTCATTGCTTTCAAAAATCTATCTTGGCAAATATTAAGAGTCAATAAATTTTATTATTTGAGCCATAAATATCCTAGGATTAATTTCTGAACCACATGAATATGAGAAACAGTGAAATCCTGAGTCCCAGTAACTCTTACTCTTGTTACCTTCTTTTACATATTTTTGCGAGTTTTAGTATTTTCTTTAATTAAGTCTAAAATCAACAACTTCCCAAGTCCGAGAATCAAACCCTATACTTACCACTTGTAAAACTACATCAACTAGTCTCCAACACAACAGAAAGCATGAAAACACTCTAGGATTAAATTGTGGAATTTACATGAGTTTTGTGTTATTTAAATTTTGATATCCTGTGATTTCATACTTTTGGCAATTTATAAGCATGATAGCCTGGAACTGTCAGGGATTAGGAAAACTAGATACTAGGAATAGTTTATTGGACACTTTACAAAGAAAACCTTGACATTCTTTTCTTATCTGAAACTAAGCAACAAAACCATGAAATGCATATTATTCTTAAACAAGTGAATGTCTATAATTATCACCTAGTTGTAGTGCTGGTGGTCTTTGCCTTATATGGAAGAATAATGTAAACATTCAGATAAATGATTTTGCCCATAATCATATAAATGCAGCAGTTACAAACCATTTAAATGACAGTAGTTGGATCCTTACTTGTTTTCATGGTAGCCCTTATAGAAACTTAAAACTGAAATCCTGGAAAATCATAAGAGATATGGCTCAAACGATGGATAAACCATGGGTAATCATAGGGGACTTAAATGTTGTTTTACATGAAGAGGAAAAGAAAAGTAAATTCCCTTTTAAGAAAAATGAGGCTAAAAAGTTCAAAAATATTATAAACAAATGCGATCTTATGGATTTAGGTTTCACAGGTTATACCTTTACTCGGAACAATCATAGAGTCGACACAGAAAATATAGAAAAACGGCTTGACAGAGCTCTAGTAAACTCAAAATGGAACAGAAAATTTCCAAACTCCAACTTAAATCATCTAGGCCCTCTAGCTTATGACCATGTACCTATTAGGATTAATACCTACAACCATTGGAATGATGGTGCGAAGCCCTTTAAATACTTCGGAGAATGGAAGAAACATAAAGAGTGCAAACCAATTATTCAGGAAAGTTGGACTACTCATGTCCAAGGCTCTCCAAGCTTTACTGTGAATAAGAAATTATCCAATGTAAAACATATCTTAAGACTATGGAATAGAAACAATTTTGGAGACATTCAAAACAATATAGAAAAAATAAAGAAAAGGCTTGAACAAACAAACAAAAAGATAAATTACCCAAATAAGACTACTGAAATATTAGAACTTAGGAAAGAACTTGCAACTTGGTATGCTATAAAGGAAAAGTTCTGGAAGAATAAAAGCAGAGATTAAAACATTACCCTAGGTGACAGAAACACAAAGTATTTTCACAATAAAGCGAAAAAACATTTTCACAGAAACAGGATAGAAACACTTCAATATGATAAGAATTTATGGCTGGACACTAGAAAAGAGATCTCTGACTACATAACAGACCACTTTCACAACATCGCAACAACTGTGAATCCTAACATTGATCATGACATGATAAACCTAATACCAACTTGTATAAATTAGATGGATAATGAGATGTTGTGTAGGATACCTACTGAAATAGAGATCAGGAAAACTCTCTTTTCCATGGAGCCGGATAAAAGTCCAGGCCCTGGTGGTTTCCCGCCCAATTTTTTTCAACAAAATTGGGAAACTGTTGGACCTGACTTAATTAACATGGTCCAAACTTTTTTCAAAACCGGGAATCTTTCAAAATAAATGAATGCTTCATTCATTTCTCTTATCCCCAAAACTCTGAACCCGACTACTCCGGCAGAATTTAGGCCAATAGCTCTAGCAAATACTACATACAAAGTAATATCTAAACTAATGGCATGTAGGTTAAAAGGTTTATTAGGAAAGATAATTTCTCCTTATCAATCTGCCTTCATCCCTGGAAGGTAGATTTTTGAAAACATCACTATTGCTCATGAAACCATCCATTAGATGGAAAACTCAAAATCTAAAAAGGATTTCATGGGACTAAAAATCGATATGTCTAAAGCATTTGACAGAGTCGAATGGGACTTCCTGATTCAGATAATGATAAAACTCGGCTTCAACGAAAAATGGTGTAATTTAGTGTACCAATGTATCTCGACTACCACTCTTGCTATTCTGATAAATGGGTCCCCCACAAAATTCTTCAAACCAGCAAGAGGTTTGCGACAGGGAGACCTAATTTCCCCTTACCTTTTTCTGTTTTGTATGGAGGCTCTGTCTAGGAAAATTTCGGAAGCTGAAAACTCAGGAATGATAAAAGGCATAAAAATTATGCACAAAGTACTTACAATCAGTCACTTACTTTTCGCAGATGATTGTCTGTTGTTTTTTAAAATAAATGAAAAATCTTGTTACAATTTGGTTAAACTGTTCAGAGAGTTTGGTGCTTGCTCAGGGCAACTGATAAATCTTGCTAAATCAGGGTCTTTTTCAACCCCAAAACTGAAACACATATTAGACAAAGAGTGAAACAAATTCTTGGAGTTACTTCTATCCCTTTGAATGATAAATATTTAGGTTCTCCATTGTTCACTAACAGGTCAAAAATTGATTGTTTTGAACCTTTAGTGGAAAAAATGGCCAATAGAATGCTCACCTGGAAAGGTTCTCAGCATGACAATGCGGGGAAAATTGTAATGATAAAAAAAATGTAACTACTTCCCTTTATGTGTATCAAATGAACTGTTTCAAGATACCGGTAAAAATCTGTAACAAAATATCTAAAATACAAAGGGATTACTGGTAGGGGGGAAAATGAAAAAGGATTAAATAAGGAAGGAAAAAAGGGAGTAAATCTCAAAAACGGGGAATCAATCTGCAAGGACCTTGAAGAAGGTGGATTAGGAATAAAAGATATGAAGAACTTTAACTTGGCAATGCTAGCTAAGATGGGATGGAGATTAAAAGATCAACCTGATTCTCTTTGTGCCACTATTCTTAAGGAAAAATATTACCCTGATAGTGATGTCTTACACATAGACAGTGCACCAAAGAGGACAGATAGCTGGATTTGGAAAGGGTTGTTAACTGGTATAAACCTAATCAAAAAATATTGTTTCTGCGAACTTGGAAACGGGAAAAATGTGGATATTTGGGATGATTTTTGGATCCCAGACACATCCCCTCCTTTGAATAAACCTCAAATTCATACTGAGAATCTAACAAAGGTTTCGCACTTAATCACTCCACAAAATACATGGGACTGGGATAAACTCAAAAGTTGTTTTGATGACTAAACTATAAATAAAATAAGGAAAATAACTATCAAAGGTAATGATGAAGAAGACACTCCTCACTGATCTCTAAATGAAAATGAAAATTTCACTGTAAAGTCTTTGTATAAGACAATCAACACCAGTGGAAATGTTAACACAAACTGGAAGAAGATTTGGGGAATGGACATTACCCTATCTGTAAAGCACTTCTCTGCACATGCCATTCTACCTACCAACATGAGGATGACAGCTATTTTACCTCACATTAACACAACCTGCAACCTTTGTAATGAGGGCCAGGAGTATCTAACCCACCTATTCATGGATTGTAACTTTGCTACACAAGTGTGGATGCACATCAATTTAGACAAACAACTTGTTACAAATAGAACTACTACTTTCCATGAGTGGCTGAATGACTGTTTTGAACACCAAGATAGAGATATATATGGAGTGAACAGGCAAATTTTCTGTAGTGTTATCATTTGGTATATATGAAAAGCAAGGTGGAACGTTACATTTAGGAAGGAAAGTCAAAACAGTAAAAAACGGCTGACAGCATAGCAAAATACATCAATAACTACATGATCTTGAACAAAAAAGGCTACAACATAATGCACTCCTTGTACTACACCAGAATGGATGATGAAAATATGAAAATAACTAAACAGCAAACAACGGAACAAGCAACAACTTTGACTCTGAAAATGAACATAGTTCTGTCCATGAAAGATTCAGCAGCAAAAGCAGGAATTGGGCTAACACTATGCGACTATACATATACTATCATAGAAGCCATGGGACTTAATGCAGACTGCACTACATGGGAACAACTAGAGATGAAGGGGGCTGAAGCGGCATTTCTATGGGCAGCAGAATGGAGTGGACACACCATCTCGTTTAGAAGCAACTCTGAACTTACTCTATTGTTGCTGATAGGAAAGTATGCAACAGCAAGGGATCATCGATATAGGATAAGTGCAGACTTCCGAAACACGACAAAATTTGAAATAAACTTTATAGATCTAGATTTCACTTTAATTGAGAAAATTAATGTAATATGGGCAGCTAAACTAGCTCTTTTTTGTAACAAGTATGCAATACAACATACTTGGAAAGATTCTAGTATGAATGCTCTTCTAATTTACCTGAACATCCAAGGATGGAATGAATATGTAACTGAAATCCGAAACTCTCTTAATAGAGAACAAGGAAACAATGTTGTAATAATGATATGAGGGAAACCTCTATTTCCAACAAAAAAAAAAGTCGAAGAAACTAGGTTTTAATTGGATTTTGTGGTTGGTGGAAGTTGTTCTTAGGACCTGCAGATCTTTTTTTTTCTTTTTGTTTACTGAAAAGCCATACATATAAAACCGACTAGGTTGGAGAGAAAAATCCCCACATATCATTACAAGCAGATAATAATAAGTTTTATGGCATCAATTTTTCCCAATCATCTCCCATAGTAGGAGTGTGGAGAAAGTATAGAGCCCTTATCGATAAGTCATGCCTAAGCGGCCTATTAGACATTGCTCCAGTTATTAAGATCTTCATTTGGAAATGTGCTCATGAAATTCTCCCTACTAATTCTAAAACAACTAGTATTCTGCATTGCATTGATCCAATATGCCAAATTTGCAACAGTGGGGAGGAAACAATGACATACATGTTTCTAAAATTTCCTGCTGTCACATCTGTCTGGCAGGAAATACTTGGTACCACCCATAATCAATTTGATAATACAACAATCTTTATAGATTGGTTGAATTCTTGGTTTCTGCCTGGAGATGCAAACAAAAATTGCAGCATGTATGCTACTACCTGTTGGTTTATCTGGAAGGCCAGATGTGATATGATTTTCAGACATATCCAGCCAAATGCCAGACAAACCTTAAACTGCATCGAGCAACACTTATGCAATCATAACAATACATAAACTTTAAGATCATATCATGAATACTTTCTCTCTAAAACCTGATGAACATGAATCATCTGGAGAGAACAACATTGCTCCTTACAACTTAAACCACTACACTAGAGGGGATTTTGGCATCATTATCAAGATTTGCACTCTACAAGACCCTGAAAGTCTAATTTATTTTACCGCACTAACTATGGTGGATTTCACAGGTAATCCCATTGGAACAATAGGACACCCAAGCCACTCTGGAATTGGAGGAGAAACAGGAGGAGCAGACCTAGCCTTCAGATGGGCCAAAGAAATGGAGCACACCAATGTGGAAATACAAGCTGAATCCATGGAAACCCTGGTCCTTTTCAAGTTGCTATATCACAATGCTGTCAAAGGAAGATTTCATCTGAACTTTCATGAAATCATGCACTATGAAGAGGAAGATAACATTACCAGAATCAACCCAGTTAGTTTCATTTTAATTAGTCTTAAAGTTATCCATAGACTTCGAAATATGGAACCCTTTTATATTGCTCTCTCTTGTAAAAACAATGTTGGCAGGACTAGTGACAGTAGTCCACCAAATCTTTTGTACTTGGCCTTAGATCTTTTTTGGGCTAAGTTTTTCTATTAAAAAAACTTATTTATAATAGATATATTACATTTGGAAGCCTAACAAGCTAAGCAAATTAAAGTAACTAATTAAGTTTTTACATTTCCAGAAATTAAAGTATATTTTCTAAGTACTAGTATATTTTCTCCCTCCTTACTCTTAAAGTGTCTGTTAAGTTGTCTTCTTACTTTTGAATCTTGGATTATTAGGGTAACTTCCTTCATGTTCTTCTGCCTTGCCATCTGATAGGTGTAGAATACACCGTATTTAATATCTAGTATTTATGCTTTCTTTGTGAGTTTTCTTGTAAATTATGTATCTTATGTGTGCTTTTGAGTTTATTAGGTGCAATGGAGTCATTTGGAGCAAAAAGACCAATTGGAACTCGTTCAAATGCAAGATTTCTACTTTTCATTGTGTAGAGGACGAGAAGATAAAGACAATGGCGAAAGAACGGAGTCATTCGGAGTTCGTATGAAGAAGTTATGAGAAAAACAAGAACTTGGAAGATTAAGGGCTAAATTGTCATTTCATGGAGAACACTATCTGGAGCCAAGTCATGGTTAAGGGGCAAATCTTTTGGAAGAGGACTAAAGACAGTTCAGCTAAGGATAAGGGGAAACCCATTCAAATGTTAAAGGCATCCGGTTAGGTACTCAAGGCACCTATGCAAGTTAGCTGGGGGTGTCATTGTCCGGCCCATATTAGTACCCAGGTCCAACCCCAATACCCTAAGTTGAGAATTTATTTCTCAATCATTTCTTTCTTCTTTGCCTGAAAATGAGAAAAGGAAACGGTTGCTGTAAGAAAGAACAACACGGGAAGAAGACCGAGAGATTCAGAGAAGAGGGATGGAGAAGATTAAGCTGATATCGAAAATTGGAGATGGTTTAAAGGGTTAAATATTCTATTTTTATCAGGAAGAAATGATGATGAACAAGTGCTGTGCCATCGTTGAATCAGTGGTTGAGTAGAAACCAGATTTGATCTGGGAAGAAGCTGAGCTCGATTTCAAGAGTTTAGAGATGGGTTTGGTGATTCTAGAGCCCTGAAGGAATTAGAAGACATGGGTTTCTTTCAATTGCTTTCGAGGATACGAATTAATGGATTTCTGAAGATGGTTAGGGTTTGGATAATGGCAATTTGATGGTGGTTTATGTTGAGTTGTTCCCATGGAAGAGAAACAGAATCGTGGTGCTAAGTTGCTGTTGCAATGGTTCATGGTTCTGAGACTCGAGTAAATGGTGTTCCTGAGACGAGATTGGAAGTGATTTGGCACGGAGCTGATTGGATGTTTTTGAAGGGTTCTGGTGATGAATTAAAGATCAGTTCTGGCCATGATGGTGTTTAAGAATATCAGAGAGGGGTTTGCATATGGGGATAGAGCAGCTGCAGCTGTTGAAGTGTTGTCATAGTGTGCTTGGTTATGCAATTGAGCTAAGAAGGATTACAGGGATCTGTTGATGGTGTTGTTGATGTTACAGAATATTAGTGGTAACTGAGATGGAGCAGCAGGCAATGTAAGATTGCAAGTGTGATTGATTGAATGAAAGGGTGTATTCTGTGAAATGTTTGAAGGCATGAAATGTTGGTGGTTTGTGAAGTAGAATTCGATGTTCTAGATTTGTATCGCATTCATAGCTAGTGGTGATTGAATTATGAACTTCAGATGCTGGGAGCTGGTGATATGTGCAAAGTGATGCAGCTGCAATGGTTGCAAGGCAGAAATTGAATTGGGGAATGGCTCAAGTATGCTGTGCTCGATGAGCAGCAGCCGGAAGTGGAGCATTTGCAAAGAGAAGACAGGTGATGCTGCTGTGTGCAGCTACAGATGCTGCAGGAAATGAGGAATGAAGATTAGATGTATGGCTAAGGCTCGAGAAAGATTGCAGGGAACAAAAGATGATTAGTATTGCAGGGATGGAGTTATAGGCTAGGTTGCTGGCAAGGTATTTGAGCAGCTGGAACTGGGGCTGAGATGAAGGTCAGGTGGAAGAAATGGTGATTTTGTTGTTGGCCTGAGACTGCAATGGCTGGGCTGAAGAGCAGGTGGTGTTGGCATAAGCTTTGAAATGACTGCAGCTGGTGCAATGTTTGTCATGGTGGGAATGATTGGTTGTGGCTGTTGACAGAGTTGGCTTTGAAATAGTGAAGAATTTCTGGTGATGAGATTGAGCTGGGAAGAATGAATTGCAGAGTCAGAGCTGAGTTCAGGTGGAGTGCCGTATTGGCTATAAATGAGATTGGATGGAGTTGTGCTGGGAGCTGTGGTGAATTGCAGGTGATAGTGTTATGGAACGGAAGGCTCTGGCAATGGCTGGAGATTGTGCACATGAGTCAGGTGGTTTATGGTTCAGATAGTTGGCAGAGTCTGAGTGTTGCAGGTTAAGCTGCTGTGCCGAGCAAGTTTAATGCCATGAAGTCGCAGCTGATAGAAGAAACGATGCTCTGCCGTGTATTGTTCTTGAATGGGATTGGAATTTGAGGTGGATTGAGAAGGCAAGAATGGGTTTAATGTTGGATTGCAGTTGCAGAATTTAGGAGGTGCAGGCCACTATGGCTGGAAGTAAAGTGACAAGGCATAGCCATCCTGGCTGGAAGCACAATGATTGTGCTACACAGCATCTGGCCTGTGCAATGGTTCATGCTAAGCCCAGTCAGGCTAGTTAGCCATGACTCAGTGCTGACTCCATCTAACTCAGTGCTGACTGACCCTGACTCTCCCTGACTCGGTACTTGACCGAGTTAACTCACTGACTCACCCTGACTCGGTGTTGACCCGATAACTCGGTCCTGACCCATTGACCGGTGGCCGGGCGGATTTTGCCGGTCACCTGAGCTAGTTTTCCGGCGACTTTTCCGGCCAAATTCCGGCCGCAATCCCAGTTTTCCGGCGAGCGTTTTTGGGACATATTTTCTGCACGGGTTTCTCTCCATGGTGGGCCGGGTGAATTTCTAACTAATGGACTTTGAAGACAAAACCTAATTTTGGAAGGAGTGAAACATATAAAAGAGAGGACTTTTACCTAATTGAGGATATCTTTTATTCTATTCTTTGGCCTCTACTTTTGTTCTAGGGTTTAGAAACATGAAACTTCTCTTTCTTCTTGTTATGAACTCCATGAATATGAGCTAGAGTTTTTATTATTGGTTATGGAATAAGTTGAATTTCCAAACATGAGTTTTTGTGCAATAAATTAGTTTTCTCTCATATTATCGTTTATGATTCACAATGAATATTGTTACATGATTTGAATGCTTGTTGGTCGAGTCGCGAATCGATTGAGTTTGCTTTCATCTTTATTGCTAGATTAGGGTTATTATACGCAAAAGTGATAATTCGGATTGCAAGTAGCATAAGTATGATTATAGTTTGTAGTGATATATTCTTATGATCATATGTGAACCATAACCTTTGTTAAATCGAATTAGTGCGCTTTCCACGTTCGATTGCTTTGATTGGCCTTGATTTCATAGAACTTAATGCATCTAGGGAATTAAACTTGATTAGTGCTTTTACACGTTAGGTTGTTCCTTTAGGTAGAATTCATATTCGCATCTTTTAATGTGTTTGTTGATGACAAGAGGAGATTAGCGGGATATTCTTGCGATCAAGGTATTCTAGGGTCTTTGATAAAAGTTGGGATTAAAATATCAATTCTAGTTATTGTGGTGAAACCATGTTTGTGAATGAAAACGAAATCCATGACCAATACTTTCTTATCCTTGATTTGATTTGTTTGCTTATTTCTTTATTTGCTTTTATTTAGTTTATTATAATCACAAAACTACCGGTGTTATTTATAGGGAACCAAAACAATTTGACAACCTAGACCTCTCTGTGGGATCGATCCTTTCTTGCCCTTGCTATATTTATATTTTGAGTAGTAAGAAAGTGTAATTTATTTTTGACGCTTACGACAGCGGTCACCATCATATGACCTGCGATCACACCTACTGATTGAGTTTGTTGGTTGTCTCCTGCTCTGCAGATAACCCCTGCTGTTCCTATGATACAATCAAATTCATCTGTAAGAATTACTAATGTTGTCGATGATCCGTCGTCCCCCTTGAGACTGTAATGTATCTGGATGTTGCATTCCTTTTTTAGCTTATTTAGCTGCATTTCATTTCTTTGGGTTATGCTAGGGTTGCTGATTGGGATGAAGTGTTTTTTGGAGTTTAGTTGAGCCAACAAATGGTGCTTGATTACCGCAATTGTGGACTGAGGATTTGGTATAATTCCTTGGAAACAGTGGAGGCATCTTGCTTTCCATATGCACCAACAAATGGTAGCACACCATTCGGGAAATCCGACTCTAATTGGTTTCCCAGTATTGAGACATCGTACCAAGAGAGGAACCGCTTCTTTATTGACAAATTTGTCTTTGTGACTTTCGATCTGAGTTATGCCCAGTCCAAACCATACTGCCCTACCAAAAGGGCAGTTCAGTAAAGTGTGCAAAAAAGACTCTTACATACTCCTGCACATCAGGAAGATATGGGAGATATCAACATTTATAGTCCAAAGTATACTGGACACCAAGGAATTTCTATAACCGAAAATATCTAAAGATATGCAATAAACTCCAATTTTAGGTTTTGTCTAATTCTCTATATAAAAACGAGAGTTTTTTCGAAAGCGACGTGGTTAATCTGAGCTTTCGGTTGATTTTGGCCCCACCAATTTTTTTAAAGGAAATTTATTTGACGTGGCCTAATGAAAAATGTATAAAATATTTTCTGGTCCTACAAGAATTTCTTTAAAAGAAAATATATTATTTATTTCCTAAAACAATTATCTCGAAAAATACGATGTTAACAAAAATACATTCAATCACACATTTACGATTTGATCGTAATAATCAAAATTAAATCAGACATGCATCAATCACTAAATCAACCACATAATTAATGAATAAAAATGTCAAAAAATGTCAAATTTCCAATGTCCGTTTACAGTTCTGAGAATCATTCTTTTCCTAATTACAACTCTAATCTATCCGATATTAAAATTGGAGAATAAGAATACACTTCTGATAAGATTTAGAAAACAATAAAGTTGATAAAATTGGTTATGGATACTGACCTTTGAGTCCGACGTTGTGTCTTTCTTGCAAATAAATTTTTTAGTGATCCTATCCAAATATTAAAATTAAAAAATTGTTAGAATCTAAAACAAAAAATTCAATCAAAAATTAAGATATTGAAGCAAAAATTGAAATATAAAGCGACCAATACAAAAGCTAGCATACACAAATCAAAGCAACCACAAAATAATAATCATCACTTTTGTATTACTTTTCTTAATTTTGTCCCATAACTAAAAATAAAATAATTCTAAAATAAAAAATAAAATAAATAAAGACGATTTTAAATTTGGTTATCTTTCAATATTTAATATATTTTCTATACAAAAATGTTGATAACCATAATTAAAAATAAAATACGTCTAAAATAAATTTTTAAATAAAGTCGTTTTTGTCATGTCTTGATATGTAATAAATATTTTGTACAAAAATATTTGCAACCCTTATTTATGGTGATACGAGAATAATGTAGGTATCAAAAATTATAAAAATTCCCCAACTTTCAGAGTGTTATTTCCTAAACTAGGGATATTTTTTCTAAACCAAGATTTTTTTTCTCTAGAAATCTCGGGCTTGGATGTTCTCTATATAAAGCACTCGAGCAAGTGTTTGATCCGATCGTTGTGGTGATCTATTTTTATTCTAGGGTATTGCTTTTTTTATTCTCAGTTTTTTTAGCAACATAATCTGATTTTTGATATGCAGAGATGATGGTGTGCCTCATCTGGCTCTATTGACAATAGATCAAAGCATGCAATGATCATGAGTATTGATTCGAGGTATATTTCGTGATTTGAAAAAAAAAAATTATGGGCGGGCATTGTCGTTCATTTTGTAGGTATTAAATTGTCCATTTTGTAGGTATTAAAGTAGTGAAGCGTAACCGATGCCGATGGAATTGATCATGCATGTCGCTTTTCTGTTTGGAAATCAGCCTGGGTAATTTTTTCTCTTTCCTTTTGAATTATTTTTGCTCTACGATTTTGTTAATTTAATTATTTTGTTTTCTGTTTCGCAAATATTACGGAAACAAACGAGTTAGGGCGGCCAAATGCTACATGCCATGAATAACAAGAAAGAATAATGTTTTTTTTTTTTTTTTTTTTTTTTTTTTTTTTTTTTTTGACGACATATACTTTTGGATATTTGGAGAAAAAAAAATTTGAAAAACGAGTTGCGTAATATATTTGATTCGTTAATGACGATTTTTGAGATCCGGTAAATGTGCACTTGGGCACTTCCGCAATCCTCTTGGGAGTTTTAACTTTTAATCCGTCCATGTTGCATCCAATTATACGGGTAAGTATCTTATTCCTAATCTCTTTTTCTTTGTTCCCATCCAGGGTTTAGTAGCATATGCTTTATGAAGGGTAAACCATGAAGCCAGTAGTTTTGGTAAGCAATTAGGGTTGCTGAATGGTAATGTTTTATCATATTCTTTTGATGTCATCCGTTCATGTAGATGCAGTATTTCTATTAGGTACCGCCAAAGTAAACAACTAAATGCCGATTTGCAGAGAGTGATGACATTGCATTCCGATGTATACAAATAGGGTTGCTTAATTGAGTATGCCAGTTTCGGCGACCTACATTGTTTCTGCGATATGGATTTGGATGGGATAAACCTACCCAAGAAAGTGGTGGTCCCGATGTTCTCGAATTATCTTTTGTAACGAGCCTCATCAGTCATCAGCACAAGAACATAGTACAGTTTTGTTACTTTTCTTCCCAAGGCCATTTCGAGCAGTTTGGGAGAGTTGGCGCATTATCCAGGATATCCTTGGCTCCTTTTGGTCCCCCAATGTTTGTTGTACGAGTCACACTGCTTAAAGAAGCAGTGGAAGATTACTGGCATAGTCAGGTAAATTTGGACTTAGATATATATTTGCCTTTACACGTGTCTTATAGGTCTACCATACTCCATCTAAATATTTTTTTGACATGTATCAAAACATCCGCCATTATAAGTTCCTTTGCGGCCGTCTTTGGAGTGTCATGCTGACATGCATATCTAAAATCCAAACATTGAAGACACATGAATTTACTATGCTTCTTTTTCTTGCTCGAATGTTTATCTTTCTCAATTATGTAATGGCAAGAAATAAGAATAAGGAATTCAAGTTATATCCTTAATTTTTTGCAAGTAGAAATTTGTGATTTCATGTGTAATAACTTATTTGATGCAAGTGGAAATTAGAAATTAAAATTTTGTGGGTATCTATGTGTAAAAATTGTATTTTCATATTTTGTATCTCTTTTAGGGCCTGTATTTTTATTTAATTAGTGGTAGATAGGATGAAACCTGACTGATAAAATATTAAATTTATTTATGGGTATGGGATCATGTCAAGAAAGACATGGCAAGAAAATACATTAAAGGGGAAACTAAGATAAAAATAAAATAGCCTTAGCAGGAAAGGAAAAAACATTATGGATGTGAATATTTTTTTTCTGAAATTAATTTTCAAACATTACCCCCCATAATGCACAAGGAAAAAATAAACTCGTGCGTGGATAATCATAGCAACGTAATATTACTATTTTGATTTACAATGTTTTTTTTGTTTAGTTATGGAGATAATTATTGTTATTGTTTTTGGTTTTTATTTTTCTATTATATTTTTTTTGTACAATTGATTTTTTATGTGTTTGCAGCTTATGTAAAAGAATAATATTTTTTTTTATCAGTGGGAAGAAAATAATATCAACATCGTCTCGATTTGGTTATTTGATTTTTATTTTCTCTGTTTAGTTTTCTTTTGTATAATACGGGGAACTCAATCTCACAAGTAGCTGTTGAATTAATAGTCCCTCCTTTCCCCCCTAGCGTTCAGTTTTTCTTAGACATAATTGAAGGAATAAATTTTCTGGAGATTTTTTAAGATAAATTTTGGCCTTCCTTCATACAACTCATAAATGGAAATAGATGGTTCCAAAAAAATAATAATCGAAATATCCATTTCAATTATATGTTCTCTTATGTTGGTTGGTTTGGTTGTTTGACTTGCAGTTCGAGGATTCACGGGAGGCCAAAGAAGCAATCAGGTCAAAGAAGCAGTGCGATTATCACCGCCGCTTAACAGTAATCCGATCTTTCTTATATATATTTTCATTTGTATCTGTATAGAATTAGTCGGCGGGTTGAATGTTATTTGGCTATGCCTTTAGATTGAGCTTGAGCTTGCCCATGGGGTAAAAGGCAATTATCTTCATTTGATCTTCGCTCTTAATATCATCTTTTTTATAATCCATATGTGGTTTTGAGCCTCATTTGATGTCTTGGCAGTTCTCTATCTCTTTTTTTTAAAGTCTCGGTTCGTAGGTTACCTACTTCTGCTTAATATCAAGATCTAAAGGTTCATATTAATTTCCAAGATCTCCGATTGCCAAATTCACAATCCCGCTCCTAGCACAGCTATAAACACTTTCCAAGATTCTTTTTTTTTTTGGGTATTCTTATCTATTTAGTTAACTATGATTTCCAAATGACGTTTTAGTTTGACATTGCGAATTAATTCTCATGATTATAAAATCCATTTAGCTTAAGTTTTAAGATTATATTATAATTGGATATGTGTTTTACTTCGTTCTAAGATATTTATGTACTCTACTGATTGTGGTAATTGTAACTCATAAATAAATGTTCATCAAAGAAGAAAACAGGAAAGAATTAAAGATTAGGTGGTATCCAATTAATTTGTACGAACCAGTTTCATTATACTTTGCATTAATATAAAATGATGATATTTTTAAATTTCAAGATGTCTTGGTTACAATGGAAATGGGTTGGAATGTCCTACTCTTATAGTTTTGTTGCATTTTCCTTGAGGAGCATGAGGCCACATACAATTATTTTTTTTTGGCCATTCGTAGTGGTTTTCGATATATAATAATAAGATTCTTCAGCTCTGTGGTTCATCATCCATATTCTTTGATGTGTTCGCTACATCTATGTGCAGCCAATGAACCGGACAGAGGATGTTCTGGGCATAATGCACCGGTTTAAATTAGTCTGCCCTCCAGCGGTGCATTTGAATTTTTACAAGTACAAATATCCCCTTGAGTTCAATCCTTGGAGATAGGATCCAGAAATGGGATTTGAGAAATATATTACACATTTCTCCTGTTTTTATTGCCTGGCTACCAATTCACATCATATAAATTTGTCAAAGGGAGTGGAATTGAATGAAGCATCGAAAAAATTCATAGCTTTTAGGTGTGGTATAAGATCTTGGTAACAAACTATATGTAATCTAACATTCTAGGGATGTGTTTGTGTGTGTGCATGTGACTAAAGGAGACGAAACCGAATTCGATGTATGAATTTTCAGGTGGACAGAAATCTAAGGGGGCGATATTGACTGGACTCCTGGTTCAGCATTTCCAAATGACTTGAACATTAATATTTCAAAGAATGGTAAGTGAAAGACAACAAAAAATATAAATACTGATTGAAGAACACAAAATGCTTACTCACCCGACACTGTATACTAAATGTTCCAACTAACAGTCTCTTGGCAAATTACCCAAGCAGTAAAAATGTGAAGAGTCAATAATACCTTGCAAGAATGTAGTGTATAAAAAGATACATAAAGTTATAAACAAGCAATTCCTGTCAAATCTTCTCAACTCAACCTCACATTGAGGATGTCGTACATACTCGATACAAAGTTTTCTTATCTGATTTTGGCATCCAATAGTTCCATATGAACTTTTGATCTTGGCAAAAGGAACTTAACACACTTAGCATATTAAACTGACAAAAAAAGTAAAGGCGCACAAAGGATTCCCGATTATATCCAAATGAATTTTATTTAACCTAATCGGTTATATGTTACTGTAGAGCTAAACCCTGTTAAAAATTCACAGAAAAGTGCTCACTTGGTAGAAGATAGGCCAATTTAATAAGCTCGAACATTCGTACCATACATGTCATCCACATTGACCATGGTCGGGTATTTGTCGTCTGGAAAATACAAAGCAATTAAAGACATATATTTTTTTCTTATCTTATCATTATTTTTGATGCCACAAGAAAATATTTATTTACTGGCTAGGGATATATCGAGTATAAAATGGAACCATAAATGGGTACTTTCTGAGGGGCAACGATGCAATATGTAATTTCAGTATTAATGGTCCCGTGTCAATTTTGGCTATGTAAGTAGTGTTAATTCGTGGTTGTGTAAAAATAATGTCATTCTCATTGAGCAACATCGAAAAATAATAACCCGATATAGAGATGATACACCTCTTGCTGTAGCTACACCATAAAAAATATATCACACGACTGGGACAATGAATTTAAGCAAGGACGATGTATTTATGAGCATGATACTTAGATGTGGAGCATGCTGAAGCAGATGGCTTGCTGCAGGCTATGGGATGTGCAGGGAGGCTAGATTTACAACAAGTTTGCTTTGAGTTAGATGCGAAGAATTCAGCAACATAAGACAATGTAGCTCTTCATAGAGTCAAATGGGAGAACCAGAGTTTTATTCTAGATATTACAGATTTACTTCGCAAATTTCTATTATGGTCTTGCAAGTTTATTAATAGGAAGCTTAATAAACCAGCTGAATTTAATAAGTATTTATTTGTTTTTATTGCCCCCATAGGCCTATGCGCTTAGATACATATATCCTAACCCAATTTAGTTATAAAAACTCAACGGGGTGGCCAGTGGCGGAGCTGGAAAATATAGGTTGGGTGGCTTGAAAACCAATTAGATTGGTAGGGGTGGCTTAAGCCTATGATTTAGGCATGGATATTTTTTTTCAAACTTAAAACCATGGTAAAATATTGTGTTTGCCTGGACTTTGGGCTGTCTTAAGCCAGCCCAAGTCTACATATAGTTCCGCCCCTGGGGGTGTGATCAGCAAACCAGTGTAATAATACATCCATGGGAATAAAAAAACCAAATTTGTGGAAGTTTTGTGTTTTGTTCCTCCACTCATGGTTGTCGTAAGCCCTCCAACTTGGCTTCATGTACCAGTATTAACCTAATTCCAATTTTGCATGAAGTATTTATGAAAATTTTGTTAACCTTTTAAGAATTTTGAGTTTTGGCTTGGCAACATATCATTTTACTTCATGTACATTCTGCCTTCAATCTCAATCTGACATGAAAGTATTTTCGTTCTTTTTGTATCATTAGTCTAAATTGTGAGCTGCAATATCTTAAGTAGCTTTGAAGGAATACCTAAAAGAAGAAATTTCCTAACATGAATCTTATATTTCATAAGCGAGAAACAGACCCGTGCATCGCACGGGTGAAAAACTAGTTCATGTTAATATCCAACCAATATACTAAAATCCCTCATGGATGACAACTTAATATTAGCTAGTATACAAGTATACTTTACTAATATATCTTCCAGAGATATGTTTTACTTACTGGTAAAATAAAACATATAAATTCGAAAACCCTAATTAAAAGATTCTCAGATATTTCGGTTTGGGATATCACTATAGTATCTAGGAATATTTTTAAACAATCAAAGATAAGATTTAATGCATGTTCAAATTACTCATTATTTCCACATCTTGAACTTTCCTTAATAGCAACTCATATTCCCATATTCACACAAACCCTAAAGTATATGTAAAACCGGAAATATAAGATTCCTATTAGGACTGGTCCTATAAGATATCCCAATAGGGACCGATCCTGCTATATATTCCCAAGGGAGGGATCGGTCCTTCTCAGTGTGGTTAATCTCGGTAATCTCGGACGATTTTCTCGCGAGATCTCGGGTTTCTGTGCCTTCCCAAGACAAATAACAAGTAATCACCGAGACGAAAACTTAACGAGAATCTCGTTTATCTCGGTAATCTCGACCGAGCTTCTGTTACCGATTATCTCGGTTTATACCGTAATTTTAAGAGATTAGAGAAAGACTTGCAAAACTATCCTCAATCGATGCATATAAGTCAGAGCTCCTAACATGAATCCACGGTTTTTCCATCCAAAGAACCTTGAAACTCGTCTTCTTCATCTCTGATTTCTTGGTGATTAACCATGTGTTGGATATTTTCAATATCTTAGAAAATAAAATGGTTGGTATGATGGTTCATAAAGACAACCATTTCCAATAGACACCTTATGTGTCTTTTGAAGTGATTAACCATGTCCAAAGTTACCCAAAATTTCCAACAATTTTAGACTCGCAATAATCTTGTTGGGAAAGGTTAGTGGTTTTGATATTTCAAATGAATTAACAAATTTTGGGCAAAAGACCCGTATGTTGCTCGAGAGCAGATACCTTTGTATTTGGATACGAAAGTTCTTTATGTTCTTGTTTTCTAAAACTTGTCCAAATCTTAGTCGAATTAAATTGAAAAAACCCATTCATTACATAATGTAAAATGTTAAATAGACACTGTCTATGTTTTTGGGTATAAATTTGTAGAGGATTGGGCATGAGTATAATTGTAATAATGTGCTTGTTAAAATAGCAAGATAATCTCTTTCATCCAACATCTCAATCAACAACAATAAGAACTCTTATTCCTCCATATCTTCTCATTCCAATTAAATCTTTGTAAACAACTCAGCTGACCCAATGGCTAAACAACGACAATAAAATGGTTTTAACTGCTTTTGGTTTGCCACTATGATGGGGAAGAGTTCTGTGTTGGATAAACAGGTGGAACTTAAATAGGCATGAATATCCCTATAAATAGTGAAGGCATTCTCCCATTCTTCACAATCAATTCAACTTGTTGGAACAAGTCATATAAGGTCGCTATTAGAAGAAATTTGACACAAACTGTTAGATGGGTTTTTTATATTTTCCATTTCAAGACAGAGTAGGTCGATGATGAGATGTAGGGTTTCAAGAGCGATGTTCTTAAATCTACACGTAGCTGATTGTTGTCTCCTTCTTTGTGTGCCACACTGATTATGGACTATGGCTAGAATAATGGAGCTACTATAGATGATATCTACTATAGTTGTACTTATTTTTCTTGTGTATGTGTAAAAAATATTTGTTATAAATTATAAGTATAAAATTTGAAACCGAGATTGCACCGATATTTGGAGCCGATATCTCCCCGATACAAAGTTTTCCTAGTGTCTCGCTTTCAACCGGGATAAATCGAAATCCGATATTGACTATATTGGTCCTGCTATGGATACCTAATAGGAACAGGACCGCCAATCCCATTGATTCCTCAACTATGAAATAAGTTCTGCAAGTCCACTTTTAATTAAACATAGTTTTCTAAGCATGCAATCAATCCTAAGTTCATTACACAATCTAGTAACAATTTACAAAAATAGTGTCGATGTTGCAATTACGAAGTTCAAAAGATAAACGTTATACTTCGTAATTGAATATATCAAAGTTGTGATACAACTTGTATATTCTTCTTTGACACTTTGATCGTAATGATATGATCAAATCTCTAATACTAGATTTTCATACATAAAACTTTGCATGTTATGTTTTCAATATAAACGACTTGACAACAACGTAGATAGAAATGGAAAAAAGTCAACTCTTGAATTACTAACCTCGAATAGAAGGATAATGTGTTCGTTGATGTCGATATGTCTTCAGGTTTTTCAGTGTAACACGATTTTGTCTCAATATTTTTGTACTTCCTATCTAACATAAACAAGTTGATTCTAGTAATCTAATCAAGGGACCTTGAGTTTTGGAACTAAAATATGACAACCAACGCTTGGTGCGTTCAACCGAGCAATGCTCTAACACTTTGGGTTTTTTTTTGGGATGAGGCAACGGGGAGGGAAGCCTAGCCTTGATTCCTTCCTGTAATTTAGTATCACGGAAATAATGTAAAATACTGTTACAAGAAAAAGAAAAAGAAAAAAATGTGATTTTTCCAATAAATTTTTTTCCCTCATATATGTAGGTCTCATTATCTCTCTTTGACCAAAAGAGAAATCTTAATTTTTAGAAGCCACATCATGTGATACATCAAAGTATTAATTTTCGGGTCAGATGTGAGGGGTCATGCCATATGAGACTATTCTCAACATGTCCCTTCATGTGTATACTCATTGGGTCTAACATTTAATCGGGTGATGAGGTATGGTCATATTGGACTCGTTATAAATTTTTTGCTTTGAGGCCATATTGAAGTTCATGCTCCTAACAAATTTTCTGCTTTCAGGGGTAGGATAGCCCAAGGATTTTTATTGTAAGATCTTAAATTACCCAAACAATGTGGGACTATTTTCAACACATTTTAGTAAGAATAGTAAGAATTATTACCAAATTATCAATCACTCAAACTAAGAGTGGGTCTTTCAATATGGGACCTTCATAATAGTAGTTGATAGGCTTTCACGCATCATATGGGCCTAGCTCTGGAATTTTTTGGTTATCCAACCTAAAATCATTTGTCAATGAGCAGAGTGGCTCTTTCATATAACATTTGGTGTTTATTGTGGATATATTAGCAATATGGACTATCATCCATCACATTTGGGAGGAATATGAATTCATCTATGTCGCACAGACACGCTTAAAATACATGTAACTGTTAGAGTATTTCTCGGTCAAACTCAGAAGTTTTAGTATGTCAAGATTGTTGTCAGTTTTAGTTGATCAAAACTATGTCTTGATTTATAATCTACTAAAGTCGGTCACGGACTAGGAATATAACATGGTAGTCGAGAATCAGAATTCACCAATCGACCTTGAAGAATTGAACACTAGAGATAGCATCAACAGAAACTTCATCAACAAAGGTAAGTGAAGACTGACTATCTTATGTACTCATATTATCTATCATTTTATCTACTGAGACATGTCGTATGACTTTAGTTTTATGATGAACATTGCAAAGAAGATTGCAAGCTATAAGGAGTAGTTAAGTTAGTTCTTAAAGTCCACGAACTGTTTCACCAGTTCACGAACTTGGACTTGTAAATATAAAGACTTAATTTTTAATATCTCAATTAACTCGTGTACATAAATTGAATTGCTCGGTTTGTGAACTGTCGATTTTGAGATAGTAATGGATATTATTTATTTCAGCGTACACGAAATGATTTGTACAGTTCACGAACTAGTTGATTTATAATGTTTCTTGTACAATATTTATTTTCAAGTACACAAACTGTTTTGCATAGTTTAGGAACTTGTCAATATAAAAACTCCAAAATTAGGAGACGACTTTTTAGTTCGCAAACTGTTTTGACAGTTCACGAACTAATTTTATCTTGTATCAAATTAAGCTTGTCGGTTTCAGAACTACTTAATCGCGGCTCTTTGTCAAACCATATGGTGCACTCTGGTTGCATACATCTTCCTTGTGATTCAAAGAAAACTTCTCACATGCTTTCATGCACAGTCTATATAGAGAAGTTCTGCTTACTTGGCAGTTCTATACAAGGCAATAGTTCACGAACTTAGTTTTGTTTGTAAGCCACCAAAGTTGTTCATAAATATAAATATAGGATTCCTTGCACACTAGAAACTCAATCATGATACTTTTGTGTCCTAGTTGCAGACAGGGTAGTCCTCTAAAAACCTAAGTTTCCTCTAGATTTTTATTTTAGGTTACGAATTTGAAAGACTTCACTAAGAGATTTGTGAAGTCCGATCAGACTATCTTTTACTTTTAAGGTATTCTTCGTCTCATACTTTGTGATTCCACAAGACAAATATCTGAAGCACCTCTGATTTGATTTGTTTAGATTGTTCTTGTGAGGTAGAATTTATTAGGCGTCTCTATATATAACTTTTGAAGAGAATAAGTTCAACCAAATCTTGAGTTTGCTTGATATCTCATTTTCTTGAAGATCCCTCATAACATGTATATTTTTATACCTTGATTGAATATCTTTCTGAAGAAAATCAAATAGGATTTATGTTAGAGGTATAATAATCATACAAATGTTCGCTTAGGTTGAATCAACTCCTAGGCCTGTAAAGGACGTCAACTAGGGGAATCGTGTTGCATAGGGTCTTGCGAACTCCAAGAGACGTAAAGGAGGTCAACTGAAGTTTAATTGCTCGCATGGTCGATTCTGTCTCAACTACATTCCTGTCTGAAACCTGATAATACGCGAGTGTCTGTAGCATCTTAATACAATGGGGGTGCTCAAGTTCTATACTAGGTCTCGGGGTTTTTATGCTTTGTAGTTCTCCTCGTTAACAAAATTCTTGATATCTTATGTTACTTCTTTTCCGCATAATATTATTTAATTTTATAGTAAAAATATCACAAGTATGACAGTAGAATAACCCGGATAATTTTTAAGCCTAAAAAATAATTTAGAACCTATAAGATTTATTCTTGAGAATTCGTATCTTAAAAGAAAGATTACAAGACTTGTTCTTGTTGGAATTCAGTTCATATTATAGTTTGGGTACATACTAGGTTATTACTTGGATATTGAATTATGATATCATCCATATTAAACTTGTCTGCATATTAGGTATTAGATATTTCTATTGATCCGTGTCACTGATTGTGACAACTTTGTCCATAAATGGTTCTGAATTAAAATTTGGTGGTGTACGTGGTACCCCCTCTTTTTTCAGTAACCATATTTTAATTGTGTAGAATATGGACAGTTCAAACATGTCATGGAATTGCCACCTTTATGTCCCAAGTTTTGTAGGATTCTGACACTCTATGGACACTAGTTCGACACTTATTCACACGCCATGTAAGATTTTATTGGTTCTCAAAAGAATGAAACATCAAATATGATGAGACTGATTATAATAACATTTATACTAGACATAGCATGCTTGATGCATCTGTCAAGACTTTCCAATACCTATATAACATAAGAGTATCATTCATTCTATGTTCCCATGACCAAAAGACCACCAACTTAGAAAAACAACACGTGGTATATACGTCCACCAAAATACTAACATCCAACCTCCATAAATGTACCTTTGCTTCTTCGCTCCAGAAGTACCTTAATTTGTAACATCAAAAGACTTATAAAATTAATACACTACTGACGTTGGATTGCAATAGAGAATATGTATTGGTCATCATCCTTGTAGACACCTCTCTCAACTTTTGTTTGATTCTTATATTTTCCTATTTTATATTTGTAATTACGGATATAACTGTTAATAAATCACGTGGGTCAGATTGTGGTAGGCAAATGACTACGTACCTGAACCAAAAATATAGACCGAGCTGAAGCCTTGGCCTTTTTTTCTGTAATTTGTAGCTTTCCTGATTTAGGCTTGAGCTTAGGTTAAATAATGCAACATTTCAATGAGATAATAAAACAAAAGAAGATTAAAAAAAAAAAAAGTCATGCAAGCTAAAATACTGGTTTACTTAATAAGTTTGTACTCTTTATAACTTGATCATAGATAGGATGTCAACTCTTAGGTATTTCTAAATATACCCTTTTTTTGTAAGCCTAAATTGTATTGATAGATAACAAAACAATACATCATATATAGTTTATAAGAAAAGAGGCAAAGCGCCCCAAAAACTTACAAACTATTTAAAAAGAAAATAAGGTACATTTGGAAACTCAATTGTGGTAATAAAATCTGGTCTATTATCATAACTTAATCCTTCTCTATCTTGCAGAAGACAACCCATTTTGGCCATAGCATCAGCTGCAAAATTATCTTCCCTAAAAGTGTGCACAAAACGGATAACGTTATACCTTGATCTGGCCGCCAACCACCCATTCCTAAGAAACCAAGGAACTTCCAGGATATCAACCGAGTACGCCATAACTGCACCCATTGAGTATGTACGTATGCACGCATTACCTACTCCAAACTTGATATCCCACTCCAAACCAACAATGACTCCAAAACGTTCAGCTAGATAGTTAGTCTGAATGCCGAAACCTACACTCATAGCTCTCAAAACCATTGAGTCTGAATCATGAGCTACCGCCCCAACACTTTCCACTTCCGGGTTCCCCCTCGCCACTCCATCACAAAAAAAAAAAAAATCTCATCATTATTCAATGGTTCCAAAAATATTTCACCAGTTCCATCACTTTAACCTTTCTATGAGTAACTCTGAAAAATTAAGAATGCGCAACTTCACCATATTATTGTTCATATAACCCTTAAGCCTTCTTGAAAAATCATGCACTTGATTGAACACTCTCTTTTGAAAAAAGAACCAATTCACTTGCTTGTTTTTACAAATAAAATTATTTCTCATCATCCACAGCTCCGACCGTGTAACCAAAATAGTTAGAAGCAACAAATCTTTAATCATACGATTCATACAAGTTGTTGCCTTATCTGTTGTCACCAAGTTAAGATGCGCCTTGATTCCAAACACATTCTCTATCCAATTCCAAGTCTTTACTGCAAATCCACATGGACGCAGAATATGGTTCAAAGTCTCCCGCTCTACATTATATAGGCAGCATTTGTTCACCACTTAGATCTTGAATCTGCTTTTCACCTATCTAAAGTAGCACAAGATTCGCGAAAAAACTTCCTGTTCTAATCCGCGAGATATGGATGAATACATGGTCTCCAGATCAAGTTAGCACCCTCTAATTATTCATATCTCCCACTGATCAACTCTTTGGCCGAGTTGACAGAAAAATTTCCCTTGTATGCCGGTTTCCAGATCTAGCAATCCTCGCCACCCATAAGAGTAGGTAAGTTTTGAATATCAATATATGTAGCAAGCATATAAGTTTTACAAGCATCATTTAACAACCAGTTTCCATTAGAAATCATTTCACTGACTAACACACTCCGGTCCAAGCTTTGGCCATTACAGATTTCATCAATTGACTCATCCACACACCAAATATCGGATCTGCCATACCCAATAAGAGTTCTCGTTTTTGTATCAACTTCATTGTGCTCCCATTTAATTCCCGGCAAACTGGTGGACTTCATATAACCAACGATGTGACCATTACGTTTCAAAATTTTGGCTCTAAAGAAACAAGCCCAAAATTTATTTGGAGTTATAATATTCTACCAAAGCTTCATAAGTAAATCTTTATTCACACAGGTCATTTGAGAAAGACCCAACCCACCCTCTTCATACGAAACACAAGTCTTATCATAAGCCACCATACGAACACTAGAATCCCATGACCACAGAGAATTCTGGATAGCTACTTCATATTGGTGTACAAATTTACGTCGTCATTTATAGACTGCCATATTGTGAATGGAGTGGATGCAATAACCGATTTGATCAAGACAACTCTATCTTGAAAAGATAAGTATCTACCTTCACACCCAGAAAGTTGCTCCTTTAATTTTTCAACCACGTTATTAATATGATGATACTTCACATCTCCGGGCATAACAATCTAGAAAAGAAACCACATCCATTTGAAAGAACTCAGAAATAGTTCTTTGTCTGTTCAAGGAACCCCCACCATAATATAGCTTACTTTTCTGGCGACTAACGATGTGTCCTGAAGCGTTGGTAAACTCCCAATGATTCAACCAAGTTATTCAAACTTTTCATGTTACCTTTGCAAAATATTATTATGTCACCAGCAAAGAAAAGATGAGTAGGGTAAATACCTTTTCTCGAAACCATATGAGTCATTATTCCCTCATGAAAGAGTTTGGAGATGTTTCTACTTAGAACATCTTCAATCAAGACAAAGATCAGAGGAGAAAGAGGATCACCCTATCAAAGACATCTATCAATTTAAATAAACCCTCCGAACTACAATTAAAAAAAAAAAGAAATTCTAGCAGACATGAGAATATGAAGAATTCAAGTACACCAATCATCTGAAAACCCATATTTTCTAAAAGCTTTCAAGATAAAAGACCAACTTACATTATCAAAAGCCTGGGTAATATCAAGATTGAGAACCATGGTTCCATCCTTTTTTTAATTTGAAACTCATTAACCATTTCAGATGCTAAGCTAATATTCTCATGAAGTATTTGTGATGTTTAAGAGCCTTAAGCAATCCTACCCTTGCAAGCCGGTTTTCGAGGATAGTTAGGCCCATGTGTTTCTAAGCTGGTATCAAAGATAGGTTGTTGTGGTGTGTAAATTTCATGTCAGTGTTAGAGCAATTCTTATGGTGGAATCTGAAAACGCGGGGGTGCTAAAAGACACCACCACTTTTTTCTTAGGCAATCTGTATGGACAAACTCAATACAACTCCGAGAGATAATCTCAATCAAGGAAGATTATTTAGAGTTATATTTCTCTCTTGCGATTAGAACATTTACAGAAATAAGTCTGTGAACCTAATCACAAAGATATTACTTGGACGGTACCAAAGACCAATATCCAATAATCAATCAAGTCGTATCCAACAAACTAGGTCGGATGTCTCTACTATGATTGATCAACGTACAGCCTGTGATATTTCAATTATAAAGATAAACAATATAATGCAAAAAAAGAAATAACACAGACACCAGAAGTTTTGTTAACGAGCGCACAAATACAGAAAAACCCCGGGACCTAGTCCAGATTGAAAACCAAACTGTATTAATCCGCTACAGACACTAGCCTACTACCAATTAACTTCGGACTGGAATGTAATTGATCCCTAAAAGGTATCCCGCCGATTAAGGTACAGTCGCGCTCCCTACGCCTCTTGAATCCCAGCAGGACTCCTCGCAATTGATTCCCTTAGATGATCTCACACTAACTAAGAGTTGCTTCAACGCAATAGAAGACTTTAAACCAAATTTTCCTCCCACAGAATAAACCTATATAATTGATTCCCTGATTATGATCGAAACGTATGATCAAAATCAAACATAAGATCAAGGTGATGGAAACCGATGGCAATTTGACAAAGTCTAGTTATCCTCAAAATCCGGACTTATGCAACCCGAAGTGCATCCTAGATTATTACTCACCTCACAAGTATAAAACTTGTGGAATCAACAAAGTCTGAGACGAAGAGAACTTTGATGATTACTATCTATCTTGATCGTTGGAACAAGCTCTACAAACAATCAAGATCAGGATACTTGAGTTATCAAGGAAATATAAATGTACCTAGCTTCACGAATCCCAATGAAGTCTTTATAGTCGTTAAACCCTAAAAGGGTTTCTGGAGAGGACGACTCTAGATACAACTAGGACACACCAAAAAGTAATGTCGGGATTCAAAGATCCCAGTTGCTTGGAGTTCCCCTTTTATAGACATTCAAAGCTTAGGTTGCTTTAGGTTTAAGCTAAGATAGCTTTGGAACCAAGCAAATAATACCGACCGTTAGATGAATCTTTGAATCTGATTTACATAAGCAAGATATACACTCTGGTTAGGTGTGACCGTAACCGAACCGTGTACAAAGACTATGTTCAACATGGTTAGCCGAAACTAGCTGGTTTAAACTTAAAAGCTTAATCTTCATTTTCATGAACACATAAGACATTAACTCTGAGTCACAAATATTTAATCATTTAAGTCTTGTGTTTATAGAGAATTAATCAAATGCTAATTATCTCGAAGAAATCATTTAAACACACTTGAAAATATAATCGACATGATTAGTAGATGTACGAGTACAAATACATAGTAGTTCGTGAGTCGGTTCAGTCAAAGCACACATACCGGTTTGGAAACTTTAAACCAAAACCGAGTTCCGGAGTTCACGGAACTTTTTAAGTTTGCGTACCAGTTTTCAAACTTTCCACCAAACCAAAGTTCTAGAGTTCACAGAACTTTTTAAGTTTGCATACGGGTTTGGAAACTCAAAGATTGTTGCCGGTTTCGGAGTTCACAGAACTAAATCGGTTTGCATACCGGTTTGGAAACTCTACCGATTTTAGGAACACAGAATTATTTTACCTTGCGTACTGGTTTGGATACTCACCCCCGGTTCCGTAACCACAGTTCAATAATGGTTTGCATACGAGTATGCATATCGATCCGGATCACGAATCAAACAGACTTCCCATGATGTGCATACGAATATGCGTATCACACAATCTATAAGTCGATATATATATAGCTACTTTGCTACTTGTACGAATACATGTAATACGGGTTCAAACATATAACAGTATCCCTAGTAAAACTGATACCACTGTCTTGTATCTGAATCAATAGTAGTTCTATATTTCTCTAAATCAATTCGAAACATTCTTGAATAACATTAATGACACATATCACTGTTCCAGGCTATTCCGAATGATAAACTTGAATCACTATTTTGATTCCGAACAATAAATTGTCCTTAACCGAAATTCATCAAGTATGAACAAATGTTCATTAAGCTTAGTCATTATATTTTGAGAAATTATCCAGATAAACTTGACTCGAAATTCTTGCATATGCATACTAGTCTAATTAGTTATGCGACATCGTCTCAAATGATAGAAAGTGAGTATAACTTGAGAAATAGGTGGTTCAGTCTTCACTTACCTTTTGTTGATGAAGAACTCCAAAAGCTTCGATCGATCTTCACCTTCAAACGGTAGAACGCAATGATGACTGTTGTGATCCTCTGTTTCTCAACTACGTTTCTATCCTAGTCCGAGACTTAACTAATTGTAGACTATAAATCAAGATATAGTTTTGACAACAAGCTTGAGATAGCAACACTTGTGAGTTCGACCGAGCAATGCTCTGACAGAATCCAACCTATTCCAAGCTTGGAAAAAGTGTGGAATGTCAAGTCTAATGGATTCCAAGTTGGTGCCATCCACACTTTTTTCAAGCCATGTTTTATGGTTTTGTGGAGCGGTGTGTGGAATCCAAAGAAAAGGTAATCTGACTAGCGTTAAACGTTATTCTAAATAGCGTGCTAAAAGACGAAAAACGCTATTCTGAATAGCGTAAGTCAAGCGCAAAAAATATATTTTTAATCTCAACCATGCAAATATTTTAGTCAAATACCATTGACCAAGTCAAACGCTATTCTTTTTAGCGTTAAACGCTGTTTGGATTAGCGTTTCTATGATTCCATCATAAGACTTGAGTTTCCATGATCAATTCGAAATGCTGAGCTAGCATGGAAGATGGAATTTTTCCACCATAAGACTTGTCTTATGGGCCACAATCCTCATGCAGCAATAAGCGTGCAGTTATCCGTATTCAGAGTTCAATATCAACTCGACCCATCTTGAGTTTGAGGAGAGGTGTTAGAAATAATCTCAGGTCATCTAGATCCCAAATATTTATGAAATTTAATAGCCTTAAGCAATCTTTTCCTTACAAGTCGGTTTTCGGGGACTATTAGGCCCGTGGGTTTCTAAGGTATCATTCCTTTCGGATTGATCCCCTAGTACTATCTTCTCAAATTATCTTACAACTGGGGAAAATGTTTGATATCCCACTTTTTCAGACTAAATGCATAATTAGCCCGGTAAAGTACTCTTAATATAATCAATTTCATCCAGTACGATCGGCACTTTCAACTGTCATTTTTCATGATGCACGCTTGCTGCACAAAGACCATAGTTGCTTAATTCATCGAAGAAGGTTCGTGGTTCATCGACCACCTGACGCATTATGTCACGTGTTTGACATTAAGCTTCTTTTTTTGGTAGATTATAATGTTCAAACCAGTCCTCCAGAAAACAAAGTCAAGTACGTGTTATGATTCAAGGGATTCAAATGGAGAGGAATCGTATATACCGTCCATTTGGACAATCCAAACAAAAATCCTAACCCCGAATGTGTGGACTTGTTTTGTTACACCACTTTTCATTCACTAACTTCCAATAAAAACCAAAGGCTCTTAAATTAACAGCACAATATACATTCAAACACAATAAAAGAGTCGAGAAGAGAAGAACCACACCTTTCATGCTCAAAATCTAACACCTGAGAGAGAGAGGGAGAGAGAGAAACAGAACTTGAATTCTTCATTTTCTAGCTGAAAATTTTGAACTTGTTCTGTTCTTCTTGGATGGCTAGTACTTCAGTTTCCGCAACTTTATGCTCATCTTTTAATGGAAGTTGGGGTTCATCAGTACAAGGTGAAGACCATAGTTTGTTAATGAAGTCAGTTCCAACACGAGTTAAATTCGCTAAGCCAATAAGATCGAATCCAATGATGAAAAATGTAAATGAAGGTAAGGGTGTTTTTGCACCTATCGTCGTGGTGACAAGGAATATTGTTGGAAAGAAAAGGTTCAACCAGCTTAGAGGCAAAGCCATTGCTTTACACTCACAGGTAATAACTTACTTCTTGTTCGATTATTGCCTTTATTGTTCATAGTACACATCCATGGTAGTTCTTTTCTTTTTCTAAGATTTCCTGGTTGTTCATTCTTTTCAGGTTATTACTGAGTTCTGCAAGTCCATTGGAGCTGATGCAAAACAAAGACAAGGACTTATCCGGTTGGCGAAGAAGAACGGCGAAAGACTTGGCTTCTTAGCTTAGTAAACAAATTGTATTTGTTTCTTTTATCATTCTTCTTTCTGTCAAAACTTAATTAAATTCCTACAAAGTAAGCTCATAAAACACATAATTGTATGCGCCTATGCGGTCCTAGCTTGGATTTTGTTTATAAATACTCCCTCCGTCCATAATTAGATGAGCTACTTGTAGTTTGCACAAATTTTAAGGCAAGGAGGAAAGTGGAGTATATTTAAGTATTTTTTACAATTATACCCTTATGGGCAATAATTAGTAAAATTTAGAAACGATTTATCTCTTAAACCATACCATGGTTTTTTATAAACTTTATACCGTTGAAAAACATTTTAAAACACTTACGCAACGAATATAAACATGACTATCAAATTATACATATTTCTTATAGAAAAAATAATCAATTAAAAGGGTAGTTTTAGAAATATCCCTTTGGTTAGTGAAATAGCTCATCTATTTGTGGACAAAACTAAAAACCAAGTAGCTCATCTAATTAGGGACGGAGGGAGTATTAGTAATAGTTTTTTGATAGAACGTAGATATTTCTTGTAGAGCTATTTTTGTTCAACTACCAAGATTTCTAAGCTTGACCATTCCGTGAATATTTTCTCACTATCCTGTTTCCCCCGACATTATTCTGGTGTACCGATGAGTGCTAATTGTCAGGCGCTTCATTAAATCAGATTTTGGATTTCGTTGCAGTTTATTTGTGTTAGATTGCAGAGGTAGAAGTTATGTTATAGTTGTAAACGTAGGGGAAGTAACCTTCATTAGTGTTCAGCAGTTCAATAAAAATTATGTAACCAGACTAGCAAGGTTCACTCCTCACAGAACATGGAGCTCCCTAATAAGAAGCTTTGATTCACGGTTCCACCAAGAAACTATAGGAGCTAAACCCCTAAATATTTTGGGAGCTCATGATGAAGGACACTTAATCATACCCCTTCTAGTTTATATACACTGCCCTCTGCGGCTCTGCCCTCTGCTAACCAAAATCGCAAAGGCACACAGAAAGATAGAGGGGAACGGAAAAGGAAAGAGGGAAAGTAAGACAATCTCGTAAAGCGAACCTTAAATTAGAAATCAATCTCAAACACCAAACTTGAATTTAACTCATTACATCCAATGTTCGTAAAATTTTGTAAATGTAAGCACAATGTTCTCTCATTGAAAGATGAAAAGCAAAATTCATAGATTCTCAGAACCAAATGATCTAAGAATGCTTAAACACTGTATCGACTTTTCACTGATCTTTCCCTTTTAGCATCTTCCTGCAATAGGAAAAAAAAGAATGAGTTTAAAGGGGACAGCTAATAATGCAGAAACAAAACGATTCAGAATCGATATACAACTCACATGAACGCTGTATGAAATCTTGTCAGTAACGTCAATAATATCTTTCCATTTCCTTCCAATGCTCATCTGAAATGTAAGGTAAGCAGGTGCATGCATAATATTAGCAGATGCATGCAGAATAGTAAATTAACGCCAAAGATAATGGATGCAAGAGATATTAACAACATCCAGAAGTCACAATAGCAGCTTGAAAGCTGACGTAAGTCGCGTAACGGTTGCATTTTCGACAAACTATAACCGAAGATAACAAGTTTAAGGTTAATTATGAACAATTTCAGAAATCAAACATAAACTCCCTAAGTCAATACATGTCTTGACAAATCAGCATTCTTAACTTTTTGACATATAACAAAGCTAACTTCTTCCAATGCCTACAACTGCCACTAACACTAAGCAACTCATGGGATACTGTAAGTTCATATGATTCATGATGCCCGTTTCCAACATAAGTACATATATGATACATGTTAAGAGTTAATTTGAGTAACCAAAAGGGTATATATCAGTTGTAATTCTGTTATTAATGTATGAACGTCCACAAAAGAATGTCTAATCTATGTTGTCTAAGGCGCCCACACTCGCATCAGGTGCATTTGACAACAGTGTCTAATCCATGTTACTAACATAGTTAAAAGCAAGTGCTGCCCAAATTGATCATAAGTAATAGCAACCTCCACCAGATCTATTTGTTTAACCTATATGATACTTGGATTTTATGCCTTCAGATCATATTGTCATCTGAAAGTTCAGAGGGTCGATTTTGCTATATCCACAATAAAACCTCAAATTTAGTAAGAAACCCATCTTTCAAATTCCCATTAAATCATCAGCATGAACAAACAACCCCTTCTCAAAGAAGCTTGGCTAAAAGCTTAAAACAGATTCTGGCGCAAAACAATTTGACTCCAAAATGGCAAATAAAACCTACTAAACTTGCTGTAGCAGATACGTATTTAAATGAAATAACAGTAAAAACATAGCTCAAAGTTCAGTTTTATAGCATTATGTGTCTCCAACCAAACTACTTACTTCCCAAGATATTATTGTGAATCTAATCAGCTAGTCAATAAGGCACCCGGGATGCACAGAATGGACATTACAGTGGCAGTTCTATTAACTTATTGCAGGCGCGAAGTTTTAGATAAACCAATTACTAATGTTTCCGGTGGACATATTTACACGATATAACAAATTCAAAATTAAGTATTGGCAACCATCAATGTAAAAAGACATCTATGTGATTCAAACACTTTGCTCCAGTTCCATATGATAAGAAAAATAAAGGTTGCAATGTCCTAATTTTCAGTCCTGGAATAGATGCACCTATAGACAGATCAGAGAAAATTGAGGTGTTAAATCATAGAAAATGGGTAAGTATAAACCTGAGTCGCTTCATTGGATGCTGTCCTAGTCCAAAGTGCGACCTTGTCCTGCCTCGTTCGCACACTGGCAACAGCACCACAGATTTCATCGCCCTCGTCAAACTGCTCTCCAACCAGAGCCATCAACTACATGGTCAAGGATTTCTTATAGTCAGAACCTCGTCTAAAAGAATTTGATATAGATCATACATGTGGCTATAAAAGAGATAGAAAGCTTTGATGTTTACAGTTTCTAGCCAAATGGAGTCAAGACTAGCCCTTTTGCATGATACAGACCACTTGCCACCGCTAGCACACTCTGGATCTTCCCACTTGGGTTCAACCCCATCTCTGAATAAATGGAAATCAGCATTTCCAACCAACTTGCTAGGCTTAATTATCTGATCATACAAACTGCACGCAAAAAAAGTTATCTTTCAACTTAGAATAAGAAAGCCGTGACTCCATGTCAAGCAGGGAAAAAAAACATTTAGGTATTGATTCTAATTAACTAACCAAATAACTAATTAACAAAATAACCAATTAACCAAATAAGCATTTGCATAATTGACCGCATTAGAAGACTGGGAAATGGGAATAACCACAGATCCACGTCAAATACCTAATTTTGACAAACAAAAAAACTATAATTGCTAAAAGAGACAACAATTCAACAGATAAAATAGTTCATAAACAACAAAACTACAACTAACTACATACAACATTCAATACATAATTAAGAATCCTCACAACAACAAGGTATACTCCAATTAGCAAGTAATGAAACCTTTCACAGGAATCTATAACAAAACTCTCTAACAATGTTAGAGAACAATCAGAATGTTGTCATTAATAAAAACCTAAAATAAATAGATAAAACAAATATTAGATGTAAAAATTATAGGGATTGAACATGACCTATAAACTCAAAAGTAAAGATTATACATGGCTAAAATCGCCCAAATTCATAAAATCTGCTGTAAAACTAATGAGATCTTTATTAGGTTAAATTCACTAACTTTACAATTCTAAAAGAGTTAGAAAAATTACCACCAGAAATCCTCCACAGTGTCAAAGGTAAACACCTTACGAAGAGAACTACCCCAAGCAGCACCTTGTTTAGGTTTGGATTGATTATCACACCACAATGTCCATCTCCTATCTAATCGATTTGGTTTTTTCTCAGCCGCCACTTCTGGTACTACTGGTGCTACTTCTCCTTCAGTTACTTCAATCTCGGGTTTCACCTCCGCCATTGCTGTTTCTTCTTCTATTTTCAGTTTCAGGCCAAAATCGATGAAGAAGAGAAAGAAAGAAAGAAAAAGAGAGAAAAAGAGAGCGTCCGTAATCCTCAAAGGGTTTTATACAGCAAGGGTATGGAGGGACTAGGGAGAGCATCACAATCGGTCAGATCGGTCTCTGTTTTGATTAACCCGTTTTATCCCGAGTCTCTTGATTTTACTTCTGGACCCACCTATTTGTATATGGGCAGCCAATACTCGTGTGTAGAATTTCTTACGTTGAGAAATGCACCAGGTAAGGTTGTAAGTAGCTCTTCATACAACATGATGCAGCAACTTTCTTGCTTTATTTTTGCTTTGGTATTTTCTTGAAAGATAAAGCATTTGCAATCCAAGTGGGCACTTTCATGGAAGAGTGGATTCGAATGGGGTAATCCTCCAAAACTTGAATGAAGTTGGCCTCTTAAAGATGTAGCAAGTATTTATAGAAATAAAAAACAAATTACCCAAAGAGGACCTTGCTGAAATCATCACTGATCTATGAGAAACTGTTGACTAACGAACTACTTATTAATGTACATCCACTGTTACATTACAAAGGGTAAGAGACATTATTTGCAAGAATAAAAATTACAACATACTTATTTGATTGACAGGGCACTCAGTTCCCAGTGCCCCATTTGTTGTCCTGGTTCTCCCAAGCCATTTGTACTGTATCTTTCAGTTCTTAAAAAATGTTCCTACGAATATAACCTCGCTAATTGACTTAAATGGGCTCCTCACATGTCGTGATACAGTCTCCTGATTTGTTCGACAGATGTAGGTAACAGTGTGATTGGACACCGCTTATACTGTGGCCATGCAGATCAAACATTTACAGAAATATTAAAAAGGCGTTGAAAGACCATCCAGAGAAGAGTGTTGTGAGCAAATTGTGTTAAAATGTAGGAAGGGATTGGGGTTTACCTGTGACACGTATCTGAATATGCAGGGATAACAAAAGACAAACCCTGAAACTGCAACCACCGATGGATTTGCACGCTTTTGTGTGCACAAAGGGCAGATCGTTCTATCTTGTGGCAGTGGAATCCCCTCTTCTGCAACCTGTGTATTTTTTATGTCAGACTATAGTCATCAAAACTTGCCAAGTGAAATAGAGCAACTGGATTACATTTCCATGGAAATTGGTACAACTAAAACACTTCTATTTCTAGGCCATATAACTTACTGTAACAGCAAACAGAAGAGGGATAGTTGCACGACTGGTAATTAAGTAAGACCACTGATTCAGGAAAAAAATTTAGGTGCAAGCATTTGTAGAAAGCGATTCCATCTGAGTTTGTGGAAGCTTTATATGTGGCATTATTACCTAAGTCAGATAGCAAATAAGTTATGAAAACCTTTGGCATACCTTTGGCGATGGAGGGGGAGGAGGTGGGGGGTAGACAGTTGGAGCTGACATTCTTTCTTCAGCAGACTGGTACCACCACTCCATCATCTGTAAGTGATTTTTTTTAGCATAGGCGTTATGTTAAAACATTAATCTCCCATTCTGTTCAACACATAATGAAGTACCTAAGCACACAAAAATCTTGTACGCAAATTTGAGGTTATGATGTCACAATAAATATTATTTAGTCCACATGGTCTTAGACTCTTAGTTTATCAAGGCTACACTTTCAGTAATATGCATGGAACGCTGACCTTGAAAAAGAACACCGCTGCAATAAGACCATTTTGTGCATAGTCCAGTGACGTGTACATACAGCTTAATAACACTCTTTGCACTGCCTGCATGTGTATTTAAACAGCCAATTTTACATGTATAGATGAGAAAGAACTACGTGATACATATCAGTTGGGGAAAAACAGATAAGCTGATGATCTACCTTAAGCCAGGGAGGACCACGAAGCCTTCCGCGTTCATTACTTCTTATCTTTGATATTCTAGCTGAAGTGTCCATCTACCTTGACATCAAATGCATAAAACACCTAGTAAGTAAAAATCCTTCGAATTTAAGAAAAATGATGCAGAAAATCATTGAGGGCCAAAAAAAGAAATGAATAAAACAGAAGTATCTAACAAAGCTGGGAGATAATCAGGTCATGTTGAAACACGATTTGAAATGTGTAGAATGTCGTAATATGGTATTACAGAGATAAACTCCATTCATAAAACATTTGATTACTTTAGCAAATTGCCTGTTTTTAACACATTAAGCTGAATTTTTACATGTGATTTTGCAAATGAAAGGGTTAGATGATATTGTACCAGCTCCTGTCCTGTTGCACGACAAACATGAACTCCAAGCACATGCAATCCAGGAGAATAGAAACCAGTAGCATCCAACAGATACAAAAGTTGATAAGCAAATGACAAACCTACACCAGTCAATCACATAGTTTTAGAACAAAGAACAAGAGAAAATATAATACGTATGACACTGAAGAAGTGATCAATCCATCCAACAGCTTATATTTAGTGAAAGAATCAAATAAGGCTTTAATCAAGTTAAAACTGCCAATCAGATTCCTGAAAAAATATCACACTTTGGATTCAAATTGAACCATCAGGATAGAAGTTCAAAATCTTCCAGGGTTTCACTCAGCTACATCTGACAAGATAAAATAGATTAATCAAACCTAATCTTAGTCAAGGTACAGCGGTGAAGGGGTGGCATGATGAGCAGCAGGAAAATATCAGAAATCGCCTAAAATGCTTGCAACTATCTCAAAGTCCAACGTAAAAAGCTAGAGATAGACAAGTGAGAACAAAAAATGCACTAGGTCGTAGGGTTGGGGCATTTAAGGTAGTCACTCCATTGTTTATAATTTAGATAATTTTAAGGAAACCTAAGCCAGATGAATTGTAAAATATTACTTAGTAGGAACTGAAATGAATGGGAATCACACGAACATGAACCCAAAAAGAAAAAAATAACACACACACATACACTTGGAACTCAGATGAAGAACCTCATGAACATGTGCCAAAAAAATAAAAAATAAAACCAAACACACATACACATAAATGACCTATAAAGGCAAAGCTTATACAAAAAGGCTTATTAAACAATAAGAGAGGTTTTTGTTGCTATATTAATAAGAGTATCAATCTAAAGCAAAATAACTAAACACGAGATAATTGACCTTCGGTTCCAGCGTGTAGCCATGGGTAGCAAGCCCCAACAATAGCCTCAATCTTTTTTCTGATAGTGGACTGCTGTGTTTCACCATCATCTAGATAGTCAACATCATCAAATCTTGTTTCACCAGGTCCCCATAAACTAGCTTGAAGTGTGGCTTCCCTTTCTCTATTGTATATGGAATGCAACTTCAATTTGAAATAAGGCAAAACGACCTAAACCGAAATAGGGCAAGTCACATAATCAGTAGGCTGAAGAATAGGGTTTAGTCAAATGATGATGACAGTAAAATTTCTTATTCTAGTGTATCTCAGATGAGTTAGAGGGTTCAAGACTACAGTATCTGTTGATAGTTTAAACACCAAAAGCAATTATTGTACAACCAAAAAATGTTAAGATGGAAAATATAATACCGTCTACTCACATACAGCTCTCCTCGGTGAATTAATTACATTCAACCAAAAGGAGAGTGAGACTAACATGTACCACAAATACATTTGTCCACTCAATATGACGTCCTAGATTACTAGTTAGTGAAAACTTCAACCCGGAGAGAATTTGCTCAACCCTTCCTACTATGCAGCCGGAAATTGAAGGCACTGGTCAGACAAGCCAATTAGTAACAAGCTTGGGGGAGTATTATCATCGCACCGACGAGACAACGAGAAACATAAATGCAGAACAGCCAAACACACGAACACGTAGTTAAAGGCAGAATAAAGATGTACCAGAAATGCAACTGAAAGAACTCTCTGATGTTTTTTCAATCCAGAATGACGAAACCCGTCACCTGACTCCAAACGTGGCTTGTCTTTAATCATTTCTACATTAGCTTCTCTCCTTCTCAACCCGTACAATGACTCTGAAAAAGAAGCATCTGCCAAACAAATGGATATTTAAGAAGTCAGCCTCACCAGTTGCCACAGGTTAGCTATTAAATAACACTATAACGGCACATCTATCTGGACTGAGGCTAGATGACAGACTAAGGCGCATTCACAGGACGAGATCCTAGATAGAACCGTCACAGGCCTCACATCCTAAGGACTGAATCTACCTATCTTTCCTAACCGGTATCCCAGTCTAGAAAATAATTTTAACCTAACAGTGTGAATTTCTTTCTTCAAAACCCTAGTTATTATATACTAGTTCACTAATCACATACCAAATTCAGATGAAAACATTCAAAAATAAAATGATAAAAAACCTAATTTTCAAGAGTACCTGTAGTTCGTAAACTGTGAGTTTCAAGAATCATCATAAGCAAAGCAAAGAACTCATCATCGTAATCCAACACCTTATGAAGAAATGGTCTTCTTACAGCCAAAACCTGCATCCATAAACAAATTTAAAAAAAAAAAAAAAAACACCATATTGAAAGAGACTTAAAAATTAGGGTTTTCTGGGATACATACACCAAGGGAATACGTAAGAGCAGCTCTAAGACTAGCAGGGAGTTGTTGAGCTGCAGCCATCTCAAAAAAGGTAGGACGAGTCCCTTGTCCTCCTACTTGAAACAACATCTTTCATCTACTTAGATCTCTCTCTCTCTCTCTCTGAATCAAACTTGTTTGTGTTTAACAATGCAGAAAATATACAATGAAAGGTATTTTAATGGCGGGGGAATTTGCATAATGGCTAAGGTGGTGTTTTATATCATAGGTGGATTTGTAGTTATAATTACACGTCGTTTACGCCATATTTATGGCCTGGTAGATGCCACGAAGCATGGACGAGAGGTCGTACGGAGAACTGTGTAGGGCCTTAGGCTCATGTGTGCGGCCCATCTATATGTAACCAAGGTTTACCCCTAATCTATAAATAGAAACTTAATCCTAGGGCTATTTTGAGTTTCCTCCCCTCCTACCCCTCCCAAAATTGCTAATTAGCATTTCCTCCCCAAATAGATTAAAACTACTGTTTCCTCCCATCGTTAGTTTTTCCATCTAAATCTAAGTTAGTTGACTCGGCATTAGTGCACACGTGGAGAATTAATACAGGTGGCATACAAATTACCAAAAATACCCTCAAATTTAAATCAAACCTCACTATTAGGACTAAAAATACCCTCAAATTTAAATCATACATCAGGACCACCATCGCAATCAGAAAATACAACTGACCTTCACGTTATTTCCACTCCCATTAGGTCTATTCGATTCTCAAGTGCTATTAATCCATTGAAAACCTTTTGAGTTTCATTATCATATGGTGATGCATACACTACTTCAGGATTTGAAAAGGAATTTGTTTCCAACTCCATTTTCATTCTTTGTAGTACATTTGAAGGTGCACCCGGATAAAAACAAGCTTTGTTGGTATTAGAAGAAACTGGAAGTAGATTGAAAAGAAGAAAATAGGTGATCATGTACGTTTAGGCGAGAAGAAAACTTTGGTGCTGCCTTTTAGGTATTTTGACGAACAACTGTTGGGCGTTTTCCAATTGGTGATGATATGTTTCTCTTGTGGTATTTGCACCTCCTTTATAGCTTCTAGTCCCTGCAATTCCAATTATGATAGACATCCAACACTTCTAAACACACACAATTACTCAAACAACATCAATCACATCCATTTATCTCACAAAAATAACAACAAAGACGGCACTTGAGATGTTCCCCGTAAGCAAAACAAACCCAAATACAAACCAAATTCGACACAGTCCCTTCCTTACCTCAACTCCCAAATCAAATTCTGGATACTTCCTAAATACAATCCATTGAACCATAGTCACAACAAGATGATACCCGATAGCTAATAGCAAAACAGAGTGTTTTTGTTCATGGTGGTGAATGTTTCTATTAAATTGACGGTGATGATAGATTAAAATTGGGTAGGAGTAGATGGAGATGCAGAAGGAGAATAAGAAGTTGATTCTTTATCAATTCTATCAATAAATGTAATGTATCGACAGTAGCAGTATCTTAATCAATTCAACTATTTCCCTGAACCGGATCTTGATTGATTTCTGACCCCGTCGGCGAATCCACATCGATATCTTTTTCTTTTTCTTTGGATTTTCAATTAATCTAGTCTCCTACTTAATGATAATCAACTATTCATGATCAATAATTCAGTTTTTTTTCTGCCCGTCACTGATTCATATCCATCTATATAAAGAAATAAAGAAGACGAGGGCACTTTTGGTAGTTTACTCAAAAGGTGCTTTTTGTTTTGCCACGTTTTGTTACTGCTGAGTCGGCTAACCCGGAATGGATGGAAAAACTAACGATGGGAGGAAACATTAATTTTAATCTATTTGGGGAGGAAATGCTAATTAGTGATCTTGGGAGGGGAGGAAATGCAAAATAGCCCTTAACCCTATGTAATATATGTAATTTTTCTCTAATGAATAACTACTCTCCTTCTCATGTCTGTCATATGTTCTTCCATATACGATCATATTAAAACGCTTATCAGCACGACTCTATCAGGTGCAATTTTTTTGTCGTTCGAGATCGATAGTACGAAAAAATTATCTTTGCAACTATCTTTAGTTTTCATAAGATCACCATAGTTTTTCTAAACAACAATCATTTGTCTTAACTTCTTTAATCATCATTTATTCCTTCAACATCATTAAATCCAATCATTTGTAAGTCCATATAATCCTTGTCGTCATCTGGTTTTTATATTTTTATCCTGGTTTTTAAAAATACTGTGTTAGGTTTAATTGTTCTTTAGATTCATATTTGATTCCTTCTTGAATCCGTATGTGAATTTAATTTAGAATATCTTAATGGAGATTCTTCTTTGTTCATAGTATCATCTTTTTCCCCCATTATCCATCAACTGTTTTTTTTTTCAGTTTTTTTTTTCAAAACTGAAGTTCGAACTGCCTATAACTGCTCCTCTAGTTGGATTACTACGTTAACCCCTTGAATTGTCATCAATGATTTAATTTTACTCATTTATGCACTCCCTTTCAACATGACTTCTGAAGACTACCATGTTCATCACCTAGCTACCTTCAAACCCATCTTCTTTTGATCTTATGAACCAATATGCAAATATTTTTTCCCAAGAATCATATGATGCTACCATCAATATTAACACTAACTTCCTAGGAACCAAGTTGAGACATCGGAATTGTCTTATTCTAAAAATCATCTCCCTCAAATCATTCACGGTTAACTCTGCAAAAAATTTGGAAAACTACTCAGATTTTTTACGTTTCGGTCTTCACTCATAATACGTATATCATTAAATTTGAATCTCAAGTGGATGCTACTACGATCATTGAGGGGATCCCATGGATAATCAAAGATGACCTCTATGCCCTTGAGAGATGTATTCTAAACAAATTCCTTGATGAATACAAATTTGAAACCGTTGAGTTGGGTATCCAAATACATGGCTTATGATAGGAGTAGAATACACCCTATTTATTATCTATTGTTTATGCTTTCTTTGCTATTTTTCTTGTAAATTATGTATTTTACATTTGTTTTTGAGTTATTAGGTACTCTGGAGTCATATGAAAAAAAAAAGAAGAAGAAACTATCCAAATCGAGTTAAAAGGTGCTAAAATGTTATTTCCGGCCGTATTCCGGTGATCCCGGTAATTTTCCGGTGATCCAATTTTTCACATAGTTTTGTGTGAGCATTTCTCAAGGGCTTGAAGACCTAGACTTGGAATTGGATGAAGAATTGGGCTTGGATTTGGAAATATAAGATGGAAGGAGTTGAGAAAGACTTGGATTTGGAAGTTGAGCTATCATGGGAAAGGGATTATATTCCCAAGAGGATTGGAAGCAAAGTGAAGCCTATAAATAGAGAAGTTCTCTACTTTTCTCGATACACCTATACACCTTTACACACCTCTACACCCACAACACTTTGGTTTTTGCTCTATTTCTTTTCTTTATTCTTTGTGAACTCCAAATTATGTGTGGCTAATTTTCTTATTGATTGGGGATGGATTCTTAGTTCTTAACATGTTTTGAGTTTTGTTTTAGATCGACTTTGAAGTTTTCACATGAATATTGTTTGTTTTTACTAATATGAGTGTTTATGATTGTTTGATACGTTGTTTATAGTGCACGCTAAATCGATTTGTTAACTCAATCTAAAGCTAGTGAAAGTTAGGGGATAAGTAATCGTTTCTCGACTCTTTACACAAGTAGAAAACACGGGACTTTGCAGAGGGATTCTGTGGAGCAATTGTGTGTGAAAACAACGCTAGAAAGTGTACCGGCATGGGCTATTTCACATTGTTATATTCTGGGGTGCTTTGTTGTCGCACCACGTCCGGTATCTTCTTTCTGTTACCCTCTGGTTTATATTCTAGGGAATGACCCGTGCCGTAACGGCTCGGGCTATTTCACACTGTTTTATGCTGGGGTGTTAGACGGTCTCTAAAATTTGTGAAAGAAGATCACATCAATGGACACTAAGAAGATATTTTTATTGTTTTCATTGGACATTAAGAAGATCATATCAGTTTCATTAAGTTTAATTATTTTCCCTTTTTGTACTATCAGTTTCATTCATCTAAATCAATGGAGGCTTCTAATCATTTGAGGACAGTTGATACGCAACAGCAAGTCCTTTGCTCTTATTCGTGAGTTAATTGTAACTGTCAAGGACTGCAAGTATTTTATTTGAAGTCCGAGATGGAAACCTTGATACTCCGCACAAAGTAAAATTGGATTTTTTTGTGAGTTACATTTTCAGTTAACGATTATTTGAGGGGCATTTCATGTGCCAAATTAGATATAATAGGATTGCTCGGGATATGAAATCTTTTCATATGCCTGTAGCATGAAATTTGATCATTAGATGATAATTTGTGTTGTAATAAACAGTTAAGATCCCCAAAGGGCGATATGTATTCAGAAAACTACAACTCCAAATGGAACAATTAGGAACCCCAAACGGCGATATTGTTTGTTGATGGCTTAATGTTATGCACCTGAAATTCTGAACTTGGAATACCTTCCCCCATATGAAATATCGATCCTGGTCCAACCATCCATCTGGACGAAACTACTCTGCATCTTCACACCATATGTATTTCACTCAAAGCTATGACTTACCTCATTCAGTTGGGAGTTTGAATCCAATTGAAAGATTGTTGAGGACAGCTTGCTGGTACATCGACATCCTGAACTGTACCATAAGGATGCTAGAAGCCGACTGAATAAAGAGACGAATGAATATTTAACAAAATACAGTAAAATGCTAGAAGCAACTGAACACTTATGTGAATCAAGCATACTATAAGATCAATAGAAATCAGAGTCACTACTGTACATGGTCAGGATTCAATTAACAAAACCAAAGTCAAAACACAAATAATTCAATTAAAATGACAAATGAAGTAAATGTTGGATGATTGATAACATTAGACACCGTTTCGAAGAACATAAATGACTGTATCTAAAAACAACAAATGAAACTCTAACAACCCAAATAACCCATTCCTCTTTTCAAACTCCAACCTACTAAAATCCCATAACTATATCAAGGTTGTAAGCAACATTGGTAATCAAAGTGTGCAAAATAAAGAAAAAATAAAACAGAAAACAATACTGACTATCCCCTAAATACATGGAATGTCTTCCAAGCTAAGGCTGAAATCATTAATTAGCTTCATTATCATCCATTTGAACAGTTTCGTCAAGTCGGCTTTCTTGAGAGCAGTTCAGTTCCCAATTCAACTTGAACAGAGGCAAAAATACCCTTACCTGATCCTGAATGTGCAGACAGAGTATGTCCCTGTTGTGTTATTTCACAGAAGTAATCAGCTGAGCTTGTTATCTGTTTCGAACTACACCTCATTCATTGTTGTGTTATAATTATTGGATTAAGATAACAACACATTACTATTTGAAATGCAGCCATTAAGAGATGATTCCATTATTCATTTATGAAAGAAACATGTACTATTTCACAGGGTAATAAGCTTCGTGTGTTTATTTCAACTGTCGTTTTTTGTTCGTTTATATTTTATGTAAAGTCAAGGATAAATATTAACCTTTCTCGCGGGATGTCCATTATGTAAACTCAAGTGGCATGTTGCAGAGAGGGTCAAATTTTATGCTGCATTACCACAAACAGTAATGCTTTATGCTTTTGTCGGCTACAGATGTGCCAAAATATTAAAATACATAGTTGTATTAGGTACAATGTGTCGGACTGTCACGATGGTCGTATCTAATGAGTATTTTTGTAATGGTGGCATTGCACATGAATATATTTTCTTCCTGTATATGCCAATTGTACATCAACAAAGATAGTCAAACAAAAGGGTTGGTTAGAATGGGTGAAATAAGCATACTTACGCAAACCGAACGCTAGTCCGACCGGGTAGAAGGGGTCTCATTTAATAGAGATGACCTGGCAATGGCTTTTATATTATCAGTATCCAAAATCTGAGTAGGGCTTTTTCCTTTCTTCATAGGCACGGTGATATGGCAGGCTGGTCCTGCATTCAAGTATCAGCAAGAAAGTATAGCCGTCAAACTGGGAAGCCAACTGAAACTGATAGCATTTCTATAGTGATTATCAAAATTTTAAGAAAAAGATCCAAGAAAAATGGAATTTGTTAATACCCGGTACCAATTCCGGGATCTAACTGAAATTGTATTCGGAACAACAAAATAAACTTGTTTTTACAAACGTTATTGTGGCTTTATAGGTTTCCACTTGAAGATCAAATCCGATAACCGTAATAAGAATTGGTGGCAAACCAAGTCAGTGATAACGGGTTAGATAGTATGTAACTATGAATTGTTCGTAGTGTGACAATAAGTTGCTTGTAAAGTTACTTGGGAGGAATCAACAAATCACACGAACTTAAGGAAACATCAAATATATTGATGCACCGAGATATACCGTGTCTAATCAAAGATATTCCCATGGCTTAGAGCTCAACCTAACTCCACTGTTTCCATTTCATCTTTATTAATTCTTACAAATTCGAAAAATGAAGAATTCTTCTTGCAATTGCTTCATCAAATTTATATTACCATCCCATAGAACCCCATAGCAAACTTTCATATTCCATGAATATTACGAATAGACCCAAAATTAAAATATCACAAAGTACCTCTAAATGAAAGTTACCATGAAACGAATCAACTTTCATAAGATTTTTTTTTTTTTTTTGTTAATTGCCAAAATTATTCTCAAACAGATCTTTTAATTTACACATGAAATTATAGTACAACATAAGAAACTAATCTCAGAAACTTACCCAAATGATCCTACGAAGTTATCGTTCATAGGAACAAAGATCAGCTTTGAAAAACTCAAAGACCCCAGCACAACGAATCCAATAGCAGTACCGAACACCACCTTGGTAAAATTGTAATACAATACAACACAAAAACAAAACGAATCCATTTTAATTCACAAACCAAAACAGAAAAAATACACAATTCTAATCTAAACACAACAACATCAAAAAAAGACACCAAAGTTAACGCATATTCAGTAAAATTTAAAATGATTGAGATGTAAACCTACACATCTATCAGTGATGAGTGATGAACACCGACTGGTTTGAGGTTCTATTTTCCATCAAATTTCTAGCATTTTACTGATAAAGATCCCAAACCAAAATTTAAGGTAAAATAATACAGAACCCAAACCAAAATTTGGTGTGCCATCTTGCCATTTTCTATGATAACCTGGACAAAAAAAAAATTATTGAGAATTTGTACTACATATGATCGAACAGTTGTACGATGGTTCACATTTTGATGATCCAAAAGAAAAGGAAAATGATAAGGTAGAAATCATATTTAACCTAACAGTCTATTCTAGTTTTAGGTTTCAATTTGAAAGTTCAATTTGAAATTAATAGGGAAGAAAACATACCAAATCAATCGACAAATTAAATCATTTACAATCTACATCGGCAGATAACCAAACCACTAAAAAAAAATCCAAGCTACACCACTATAATCTAGCGAAAAATCACAAACTAAAAATTAATTAAAAAAAACTGCTCGTTAGAAGTGTGGACCCCATACTGTTTTCGATAATGGCATATCTGGAGACGCCAATTAGAGTAGGCCGAAACTGCAAAATTGGAAAAGAAAATTCATCAGAAACCTAATTCAAACATAGGAGTAGTAGACACAGTGCAGATCTAACGAATGATTATTTTTTTTAAATCTGGAAAAATAACATTAAGAAGGGCAAAACCAAAACCGCTACACAATACAGTAAAAACTCCATATATTAATAGACTTGGGACTTCACAAAATTATTAATATATGGAGTTTATTAATATAGGGAGGTATACCAAAAAGAAATTGCTCGACAAGAAGCTTTGAACATGCTTGACAAGTTAGAAAAAAATTTTAGCTTCAACAAGATGGTGCACATAGTAACGATCTCTTACGCGTATGCAAATCAAAAGACGCGATAACAATCTAAAAAGTTACATCCTTTTCTCAAACAACTATAGATACATATTTTTCTTTATCTTAAATTTTGATGTAACAAGATCTATAATTTTCCGATTATGTCTATTATATTAATATATGGAGGTAAATTCCTTATGGTGGGACTAGAAAAATCTATTTAATATTAAAATATGGAGTTTATCACTATTTATAACTGGCCCAAGTTGGTACCATGGTTTTTTATTAATATATAGAGTTTATTAATATATGGAGTATCAATATATAGAGTTTTTACTGTATTCTCATAAGATTTGAAATCGTTAATCTAAGCAGTTTTTGGATGTTCGAAACTAATATTAATCACCGGATAGAAAGCGAATGTAAAACGAAATTGGAAGCTAGGGAAAAAATACATACATGTTCGATTGGAACTGATGTTGATTTCGATTCGGATTAACCATTTTATAGAGAGGGTCCAATTAATGCAAGGATGAACTTTTTTTTTTTTTGAGTAGCAGGTAAAATAAAATATGGATTGAGCATACCTACTGTTATGGAATAGAGAATAGATAGGCATCTAGGGTTTATGATACATTATGAAATCTGGAAGTTAAGAGGAAAAGATTATACACAGGAACACGATTAGATATCAACGGAAGGCATCTATGTGTTACATACAATGAAAACCCTTTATATGATTCGCTTTTAAGTTAGAGAATCAATACGTAAACCGTGGGACTGAGCGACCGGCAGCCATTGGATTAACCAAGTCCAATACAGTACATTACTCTAGGAGAGGAGGTCAGATCGCAGCTGCTAGTTGGAAAATCCAATGTATCGTGGCCGCTGGGTGACACACCGGACACTACTGCAGTATAAAGATTGATACATAGTTGTACACCTATTTATTGTTAATGTGTACATAGTTGTACACATGCTGATAATTAATGGTACAGAATTATATTATACCCTGGTGCACTTTTGACATGAATCTTTTTTTAACAGATGCATGAATGATAGACAACATATCACTTGGTCAAAGTTAATAAAAAAATGACTCCATAGCTACAACTTCACATGTTGATTGTTAATGAGTACATAGTTGTACACCTGTAAATTATTGATGTATACGTAGTTTGTACACCTATTTACTGTTAATGTGTACATAATTGTACACATGCCGACAATTAATGGTACAAAATTATATTATACCCTGATGCACTTTTGACACGAGTCTTTTTTTGCAGCGGATGCATGAATCATAAACACCATACCACTTGGCCGAAGTTAATGAAGATTTTCAAACATGGATACTACGCAGAAGCGATTACCTATTGATTATAAATGGCGGCTCATTGGTGTAAATTTCTTTTTCTTAAATATAGTATCCTTATTATTTTGCTTCTATTAGGAATTCACTTTAGATAAATTGTTTGGTATTCAAGTGAATTTCAAAAAAAAAAAAAAAAAAAAAAAAAAACCTTTGCAATTGAACTCAAAACCTTATTTTGAGTAAAATTGACCCTAGTAATCATGATATGCCACACTTCATACTCATTAGGTACTATTTGGTTTTATACTATGAGGTTTGCAGAGGTACCCGCACTACCCTGGTACAGAATGCGACTATGGTATGATCAGAGATATGCTACAGCTACTCATGTTGCTTGGAAACCCAATGATGCTGAGAATAGAGCCAGTGATGTTGGTGGTTTTGCCATAACTAACAATTTCTTAACTTTGCTGGATGCAATTCCATCTAAATCATCTATTCAAGGTATTCTGAGTTTGTCATGTGACGAAGGTATTCTGAGTTTGTCATGTGACGAAGGTACTCTGAGTTTTTGTCATTTAAATTGTGTTGCTCGTGTGCAATAAATATATCAGAGATTTGAAATAACTTAGGTTTGCGACGAGCTTTTGTTACCAGATTCATACTGATTAGTAAAACTATGCCTATAACATTATCATTCGCCATTATGGATTTTCCTTTGTTGGTTTACTTATTTTCTTTTCCATTTGTATCCCATTTGTTCGGAACCCCTCATTTTCATTCCAATTTTTCCTTTATCAGGTTGGGTTGTGCAGAATATGGATAGCATTAACGATGTTTTGGCACATTTGTTCGGAATCCCTCATGGATATATTGCATGTTATATGGGTCCGGATTTTTGCAGCGGTGTACATAGTTGTACACAACATTGTAAATTAGAATTCTAAAAAAATGAAAATTATATAGTCATATGAGTATTTTGTAGACCTCGGAAAGAGCTTTCCGATATATAAGGTTTGTGAATTTTGGACCGAAATTATTTTTTAATTATTTTTATATTATTTAAAATTACCAACATCATCATGACTCACTTTGGACTAATCTGTAAATATTTGGACTAAATTGTAAATCAGAAAAGTTATCCGTATACTTTTCATATTTTAAATAATTTCTGGACAAAATTGTACCTAGTTAACTCGGGATAGACTAATCCATACTTTTTAACGCGTTTTTGGACTAACCGTTTGGTACAAGTATCTTTGGTAAACCATCAGTGTGCACCTAAAATCGTAATACTCCATTAAATGGCAGAGACTCTCTTCTTCTATTTTGAGATCGGCAAAATTCATAAACAAAAGATTCCGTTTCCATGCTATAATAATTGCTTATTTGTTCAAGTGCATCAAACTAGACCAAGATGTAAACTCATTGTCAGTGGCATGATGATTTACAATAGACTGGAAACAATGGACATAATTTACAATCTGGAAGGATTTGTTTACCTTCTTTATGCATTACTAGTTTATTCTTACGTTAGTCCAACTTTAGGATAATCTTTCGTACAAACAGTTCTGAACTTCCAATTCCATCATTTTTTTCGGTTGGAAACAATGGTAAATTAAAGAGGCAGAACTATACAATCAACAAGGGAGAGAAGACAGGAACAGGAATTTGAGAGACAATCCAGACCCAATCAAGCTAGTCGTGCGTAATTTCATACGAAGGTTTCTAAGTTAAATCATATCCATTCTAACTGAAAAAGCTTATAAACTATTTCTTACACAGTAAAATACTTGCTCTCTTCATAGTTGGGGCACAAATACAGAAGTATCCGTCTTCCATGACCAGTTCCTAAAGGTATATCTCACCCACAAATCAAATGAACATAAAGCAGGAAGTCCGAACTTTATTGGTTAACATGAAAGAGAAGGCAAGTCATTCACCAAATCAGAGAGAGAAAAGACAGAGAAAAAGAGTGAGAGAACATCTAAACTCCAATACACCTTGTATCAATCAGCATCCCTATCAAAATAAGATGTTTTACTTTTTCTTACCAAACTTGTCACCCAGATCCTGTATTCTCATCAGATCTGGCACGTTTTGCTTGTGGTGGCTTGAAGCTATCACTGGGAGCTTGTTGGACATTACCCGAAGCTTCTTTCTCAAGTGCACTGCCATCTTTGGCATCATTACCGTTTAAAGCTTGATCTTTTTCGGATCTTTCAGCAGCATCTTTGGAAGGAGAGTTCTGAACCTGATCTGATGACAGAGCAGATGGGTCGTCGAGATTTGATGAAGAAGCTTTGAGCTTTTCAGTACCTGACTTGCATTGCTTCTCAAACATCATTTGAAGATACCTCCCTTGTTCTTCTATTCTCAACTGTAGATTTCTTTGAATCTGCAATAATAGGTCCTATAATTTAAAAGATGAAAATAGAAAAGATAATTGCTGCAGAGTTAGCAACAAACAGACACGAGCATCGTGGGCCAAATATTACTGAAAGAAAAAGGTTAAATAATGTGAAATATTAAAATGCTGAAGTTGTAGGACAAATTTTCAGGGTACATCACCAAATTCCACTTGTATGTGATGGAGATTCCCAAATGGATGGCTGATTTTTGGTTTCAACATCCATTCACAAGGTCCTTCAGTTCTGGCCTCTGACAACTCTTTCGCTCAGACCCCCTATATAGAAGACCCAGCCAACATCCTAACTGACCTGACCAAGTCTAAGTTACCTTCACCGGACCTGAGTCACCAAAAAAGTTTGGTACTAACACATACTAACCACCCTCCCATTGTCGTCATAAAGATTAGCTACTAACCTTTTTGGGGCCTTTCAGCCAATCTTAAGCACTATGACTAAAATTCAAGATACAATGAAAGATAACAAGCCCAATAGCCAATGCATTTACTCGTCCAAACAACTCAACTGAATAGTGGCCACGAACTTAGTCCACACATTAGCTAGTAAGAGGACACATGTAGAATGCAATTCTGACACCACTCATGAGGATCTAGAATCCATACCTCGAGTTGCTCATGCAGCCTCTTTTGAACTTCCATTTGCAACCGCAGTGCCTCGGTAATCTCAATACCCCTGTTATGCACATCAGAGACAGTTAGTCCAAATTCTAAAGGTTCCAAAGAGATACTGGTAAAATCTGCATAAAAAGTTTGAGATCATTCATCGAGTAACTTATCAAAATTATTATGGTAAAATGTATGTTTTTTCATGCAGCTGCTTAACAGATATGCCAACATCAATAATGGTTACAAAGGCGAACATTTCCAATCTGAACGAATAGCGAAACAGCATACTAGACAAGCCAAGTTACGACCATAGCTAACCCATGAATCTGAACAGACGTTAATAATTTTACTTAAAAGGAGTCAAAAGTGAGTTGGCTAATTAGTTAGGTAGCAAACTCAAATGATATTGCTTTTGACAATCAAGTTGGAGAAACACTTCCAATATCCAAAAAAACAAAATGTCCTTAATCCAAGCCATTTAAACTATCCTTCTACAATGATCGAATCCACAACCATAACAGTCTGCCACACCCACATTGCTGTCATTACCCAGAACACACCAACAGCGTCTCTACGAGGCTATTAGTCCAAACACACCATCATTACCACCCAAAAACGTGTGTCATAACTATCACCAGAGCAACACCACTCCCACTAGCTTCAATCCATGTACTACACCACCGACATCAAAACATGACTTCTTCACCATCTTTACACCCACCATCCTCTACCTGTCATTTCTTCACTAATACCACGATGGACATACTCCCAATACGTGACCCGCTTCTTTGTAGCAAAAGTTTTTCTAGTAAATTAGAATGATTATCAACTATCTGGGAATTTAAACATCCCTTAATAGTAAAACGCCATGGTCTAGGTCATGTTATAGAAATGCTTAATTGCATGGAACGGAGTGGCATAAATACATCATTTTGGTATGACGAAGAGTCCTTTTACTAAGCATGATCGGTTCCTTAACACATAACAAGAGTAATCACCCTGTCGACTTTCCATCATTAAAGAGGAACACATGCAAGAAATTAATATGTTTGACAGATTTAGTTCCAATATTAAATTTTAGAAACTTCTATGTTTCTAAAATTTAATACTCTATGTTTTAAATTTTAGAAAACATAGAGTCTGTTTTGGATCATAGAGTCTGTTTTAAAGATGACATTTCTGGATCTTTGGTGCTAAAATGAGTCTGTCATTCAGAAGTAGTGAGACAGAGCATGTAGGAAAATATTAAATTTTAGAAACTTCTCAGATAATAAAAATAAAATATCCAACTTACGTTTTCAGGTCTAGAGATGACATTTCTTCAATCGTGGACATCTTTCTCTCCGAATTTCCTAAACAAAATGAGGAAAACAATTAAGAGGCCAAAGGACACATTAACTTCTCTAACCATATCCATGAATATATATAGGTTCATACATTAGCCCAAAGGAAAAAAAAAAAAGTAGGGCTTGTGGAGGAACTTAAAAACTTCTTTAGATCGTGGCCTATAAAGATTTACATGACTTCGGGATTAATATACAAGTGAATTACAAATTACTGGTGCATATGAATTTGACAACAGCCTCTATAAAGATAAAACAAAAGACAGACATAAAACACAAAAACAATTTCTGTTGAGGTTCATAATATCAAGGTGTATGATAATAACAAGTTTAGACAATATTAAGGGTTATGAATAATGATCAAAAGACAGACATAAAACACAAAAACAATGTGTGTTGAGGTTTATAATATCAAGGTGTATGATAATAACAAGTTTTGACAATTTTAAGGTTTAAGAATAATGATCGAAAGACTGACAAGTCAAAAATAACCTTCGAAGAGAGCAAAACGTACAAACTACAAAGGAGAAAAGAACAGAAAAGAACCAAACAAATGCCCACACACACAAAAAAACTCTACAGAGAAGATGATATTGAGATAAATATTAAGTACCTTCTGACGAGTCTGGTCTATACCGTGCTGTTCTGTACTTCTGCAATTTAAAAAGAAACAGTCAGAGTTACAAATCCACTCACAGATACATATTTATTTAACGATAAAGCAAAAACAAACCTGCAGGTGGCTTTTCACATGGTAAATGGTTAAGCCTTCAACTTTCATGAGCTTCAGCACACCCTTGGGAGTAGCTCCTGTAGGTCATATATCACTATTAAGTACTAGAAAAAGAAAAAAACTGATTCCTCTAGCCAAACAATGACCAATTAGTAGATAAAGGGCTACCCACTTTCACTGCCACCAAGTTGATTCACCGCTTCTACAAAACGTTCATGAAGTTCAGGTGTCCACCGCATGCGTGGCTTGCTCGCAGATCCATTGGATGAGGGGCTAGAGACACCACATAGATCTCCAGAATTAACAGGAAGCTGTTGATGACTTTGGGATTGGTGCACCGAGAAATTTGAAGATGGTTGCTGGACTTGATACGCTGACTAGACACAAATAGAGAGTTGCATATAAACATAAGTTAGTGATTGCTAAAAATGATGAGACAACGGCATGAATCAAAAAATTCAATCGCCTATAAATAAAAATGATCCAACCTTCTGTTCAGGATCAAGGACACCGGTGTCTACAAGAAGCTCACTCCAATTTGGAGCCAATACGTCATCACCAGTTATTAGTTGGTCTGCCCAATCCTGCCATTCACTTGGTTTGTTGTGGTCCTCTGTTCCTATACCACCCACACTACTGCTTTCCATTTGACTGTTCTGTATTGGGATATTCTCAGGAAAATCAAGAAAACCCTCCATAGGATCTGCACACCAGGAAACATCACTACTATCTTTTATATACTGACTGGATGCTGTGGATTTAAGTACTCCAGAAGGAAAAGGTTGATTTAATGGCAAAGATGATCCATTATTTGATGATTGTGAAACAAATGGAGCGTTTCTCGAATTCCTTTCATGGGGTGATAGACTGGAAAAATGATAATCCGAAGAGAAGCCTGAAGCTGATGAAAAAATATGTCCAACAACCTCGCTGTTGGAGGGTAATGAACTTGCATGTGACATGGCCATGGGATGCGGTAACAGTTCTCTTGCCGATGAGACCTGTTGACACTCCGGCAAGTTCGGATACTTATCTTCAAGGGGGATGGGAAGTATTGGGAAGGACGATGACATAGGCACAGACACTACACCGCTAGTTGGTTGTTTTGCACCTGATCGATCGATGGATAAAACAGGGCGTGCCTCCATCCTTTTCCATATAGCTAAACAGTCACATAAAGTTAAGAAAAAAAAAAAAAAAGTCCTTACAACTTGTGAGCTTTAATTCACTTTTAGAAGCTCGTTGAGTACCCTAAAATTTTCGATTGGCAACCATAGTGAACACTAATTCTCGAGGCGGGTATCACAAATGGATCAACTGGTCTTGGATCTGAATAAAATACATCAATATAACACATCAATAAGATATCCCCAATGAAAATATTCCTAGCATGGAAATTTTGACTGATTACAAAACATGAATAGCATAGGAAAGTCAGATGTAAGAAGATTCGCAAGTGCTATTACTGAGAAACATGAATTTAATACCAAGAATGAGGTTAATCACACTCAAAAAATAGTCAGAATCTCGCTATGACTCAAATATGTCAAAACGAAAAGCAACAGAACTGCATGACGTGATAGTAAGAAAATGTTAAGCTACTGTCTTCTTCAATGAAGATTAGGCTCATTAGTACCTAAGAAGTCGCAATAAGAAGATATCGGCCTGAAGCATTCACCTTCTTTGAAGATTCTAAGACTTCACCAAATCTGATGCTGCCATACTTTTTCTTGACTACGAAGCATTTCTTGTTAATTCCCATTTTCCTTTCAATTTCCTTACTTGGATTTGATGAACGCTCTCTGCTTAGTTTTTGCATGGATATCAAAAACTAGAAAACTGATTCATGGATTCTTACTGGTAGGTATTAAAAAAAAAAAAAAAAAAAAAAAAGCAATACGTAGGACACAGAATAGATTCAGGTGGGCCACCTACCAATGAATGAAGATTTTCCAACTATCTTATGACAGTACATGATTCCTGTTTGACCCTTCCACTCTGTACAGGGCCCTATTTACTTTCTTCCTTACTTCCTTCCTATCTTTATCCATGTATTTCAGCGTTCCCATATCCATCAATCAATAACCTTCATCATCCAATAAAACCAACATATCTACTCTCACTAACATATCTACTCTCTCGTGACAAAATCCAAACAGTCTAGTTCGCCAAAAGTTAAAGGTGCCACTCTGACCTTGGATCTAAACATGCACACTCATTCCACCTAACTTGATCGTATTAAGAACCCGTCATTCGTTATAATGGAAACTTTCATTCAATATGTGCATGTTGTTTCTCAATACTTCATAAACATAGTTCTACGTCCTAAATTCTGTTAAGCTATCAAAATATAGCACCCAGACCATCAATACAATAAAACTAAACCTGAATTGAACTCAGAATTTTCATTTCCCCCTCACCCTGATACACAAAGGGGGAGGGGGGGTGTTCAAAAGCTGTATACCATCAAACCAGAACAATATGAAAATCTAAAAAGAAAATAAAAAGAATCCTCTTTTATGATACGCATAAAGTAAAACACAAAAACAAATCAGAATCCAGTAAGAAAAATACATACACTAGCAATTTGAAATTTCGAATTCTAATACAGTATTCATTCAAACACAATTCAATATGAATAATTGAGATTTCAATCCAACATCATGTATGATATATGAATAAGATTCTCTTCTTCGCAGCAAAAAAATATAATATTATTTTCTAATCTAAAAAGAAAAGAATGGAGATAACGAATTCTTACCTAAAATGAACGAAACTCGTAGAATTGAACCTTGATTTAACCTTCAAAATCGTCTAGGGTTTTCAATCAAAAAAAAAAAAAAACTGCAAACGCACCCAAAAAAATTTAAGATATTCGCCCCTCTCTCTTTTTTGTTATTGTGTTATTCCGAATTCCAGTCCAAAACAAGTGAACAATAATAAAGACTCTCTCTCTGTGGAACAAAAGAGTTTTCGCTCGCTTTGGAAAGAGAATGTGGGACCCACGATCACTGTTGATAAGAGAATATTTATGTGGGGTCCACGTAAGATAAGGTATCGAGATGCACGGAACAGGAAATTTTGATGTGTTCAGAAATCAGCAAAGTTTGTGAATTTGTTCTTCTTTTTGTGTAGTTGTAAAAAAACTTGTTTTTGCAAGTGCTCCTTTCGTCCCACCAAAAGTCACATTATTGCCAGTTTTAATTTTTATGTTTTTGTCCCGTGTGGATTTAGACTTGTACTTAAAATGGAGCTTCGGTAAAGTTTTGGGAAGATAACTGGTTACAGTCGGAAAACAACATTCAAAAACCAACGGGTTTAACAGGTCCAGTCCCACAAAAGGTAAGTGAACTGATCACACAAGATGAAGTTTGGGATTTAGAGAAACTGGATACTCTATTCTCCCATAATATAAAAGAGAAAATCCTTGTCATATCGCCAAATATACAAGAGCAAGATAAAATTAGATGGCAACACCACGATTCCGGAAATTTCTCAGCGAAAAATGTTTACAATTTCCTCATAAACCAAGATCAGGAAAACACCAACTCTGGTGAATTTCCCTGGAAAAAAATCTGGAAAATCAATGTGATTCCGAGGATCAAGTTATTCATTTGGAAATTAGCTCAGAAAGCTCTTCCAACCAATGCTAGACTAGGAGCTCATAATAAGGATTTTATCACAGATTGCCCAATGTGTAATACTCAATCGACAGAAACAGAACAACACCTAATAATATCTTGTCCTTTTGCTAGAGCGATTTGGTTTGGCCTCTCCTTAGATGCAGTTAATACAAGAATTAATACAGACTCTATGGTGGATTGGATTAAAGATTGGATCTCGGAAACTGATTTCGCTAACTATTCAGGTAAGATTGCAACAATATCCCGGTTCATCTGGAAGTACCGATGCTCAGTAGTCTTTGACAAAATAAACCCAAACCCAAATTCTCTTATTGAGCAAATTAACAAATTCATACAACAATATCCACAAGAGAATATCAAGAAGACCAAAACAAGTGGGGGGGGGGGGGGGTTTTCAAAAGCTGTATACCATCAAACCAGAACAATATGAAAATCTAAAAAGAAAATAAAAAGAATCCTCTTTTATGATACGCATAAAGTAAAACACAAAAACAAATCGAAATCCAAGAAGAGAAATACATACACTAGCAATTTGAAATTTCGAATTCTAATACAAAAGATTCATTCAAACACAATTCAATCTGAATAATTGAGATTTCAATCCAACATCATGTATGATATATGAATAAGATTCTCTTCTTCGCAGCAAAAAAATATAATATATTTTCTAATCTAAAAAGAAAAGAATGGAGATAACGAATTCTTACCTAAAATGAACGAAACTCGTAGAATTGAACCTTGAATTGAACCTTGATTTAATCTTTACCTTGAGCTTCGGTAAAGATTTGGGAAGATAACTGGTTACAGTCGGAAAACAACATTCAAAAACCAACGGGTTTAACAGGTCCAGTCCCACAAAAGGTAAGTGAACTGATCACACAAGATGAAGTTTGGGATTTAGAGAAACTGGATACTCTATTCTCCCATAATATAAAAGAGAAAATCCTTGCCATATCGCCAAATATACAAGAGCAAGATAAAATTAGATGGCAACACCACGATTCCGGAAATTTCTCAGCGAAAAATGTTTACAATTTCCTCATAAACCAAGATCAGGAAAACACCAACTCTGGTGAATTTCCCTGGAAAAAAAATCTGGAAAATCAATGTGATTCCGAGGATCAAGTTATTCATTTGGAAATTAGCTCAGAAAGCTCTTCCAACCAATGCTAGACTAGGAGCTCATAATAAGGATTTTATCACAGATTGCCCAATGTGTAATACTCAATCGACAGAAACAGAACAACACCTAATAATATCTTGTCCTTTTGTTAGAGCGATTTGGTTTGGCCTCTCCTTAGATGCAGTTAATACAAGAATTAATACAGACTCTATGGTGGATTGGATTAAAGATTGGATCTCGGAAACTGATTTCGCTAACTATTCAGGAAAGATTGCAACAATATCCTGGTTCATCTGGAAGTACCGATGCTCAGTAGTCTTTGACAAAATAAACCCAAACCCAAATTCTCTTATTGAGCAAATTAACAAATTCATACAACAATATCCACAAGAGAATATCAAGAAGACCAAAAAAATTCAACCAAATTTGGATTACAAGGATAAATGGTCAAGTTTATCTTTAGATTAGATACTATTCATAGACGCGGCATTCAAAAAGGAAAATTCAACAATGGGATATGCTTTTATCCTATTCTCAGCGGACAACGAAACTTTTATGCACATTGCAGCTGGAGCTGATAGGGCTTCATCAGCTTTCCATGTAGAGTCAAAAGCCTTATTAAAAGCTTCCTCTTGGCTTAGTGAGAATATTTTATCTAGTGTCACCTTAGTTACAGATTGCAAGATGTTAGCGGAAACAATCAGAAAGAAAGACAAGACCCCAGATTGGAGCGCGGATAACACAATAATGAAAACTCAAAAGATTTTGCAAAGACTCCCTCAAGCTAAGGTGCAATATATCAACAGAAGATTTAACATAGCAAAAGAAGCTCGTATAAAGAATCTTCAGCATATATCTACACAAATTCAGTTAAGGATATCTCAATCTAGTGTGATGTCCAATATTTTTGAAAAGAAAGACATTGTAAATCTGATGTACTTTATTGCTTGATTAATATATTTACTTTTTCCATCAAAAAAAAAAAGATTTAGACTTGTACTTTGATAATTTAATTCTATTTTGATCTTTATGTCTTGTGTTTTGAAACCTGGCGAGATTGGGGTATACTCAGATTAATTAGGGTATACCCAAATTTTAATGGACCTAGTGTCCTTACTAAGGGAGGTAAAAATGGGTGTTTTTACTTTAATACCCTTGAACTAATTAACCCTATTACTTAATCATATAAACCTAAAAAAACAGCTAATCTTCTTCTTCTTCTTCTTCTTCCATCAACCTCTCTGCAAATCGTCTAATTTGATTTTCCTGAAAAATGGTTGATTCCAAACGATCAAGTAGCAATACAAATTCAACAGGTCATATCAAAAGATCTAAATAAGAGAAAAAAAGGTAAGGGAAAAGTTGGAACTAGTGAAATCAGTAAACCCGAAAATCCAATCCTTGAGAATGTTGAAAAGAACCCACTACCGGCGAATAGAAGACTGTAAGTGATGTCTAAACTCAAACACATTATTTTGATGTGTTGTATGATTGTTATATTAGGTTAGATTATCAAAAATTATGATTTCTGTGTTTTAGTCGGCAAGGTCGATAATTTAAGACAACGCCGACTATTGATATTTTGTAAGAGCCGTCATGGTCTCAGGATGAATATACTGCCGACTTTTTATTCTGGTAATGGCGACTGTGAAACATTAACCAGGGCCGTCAAGGTTATCAATAAACAAACGTGTCGACCTTTCATATTTAGTCGTCATCTGCTTTATAGTCGGCATCTTATATGATTAGTACCCTGCCAACTTTATGTCACAGAAACTTATTTTTTGAATTCAATTTTGTATATAGTCGGCATCTTATATGAATAGGACCTTACCGACTGTGTATTAGCCGACATTGTAGATGAATACAACCATGCCCATGTGTTAGTCGGCATTGTTTAGATAATCGACCATGCCGACTAGGTGACCAGAACCATGTTTCAATGTGTAAAATTTTCATATCTTTTATTTGTGTATTGTTTAGGTTCCCATAGGAAAACATAGAAGATATCCCTTGTCCTAACAATCCAGCAGAGCTATTAGAATGGATTGACAAGATTCATCCTTCTTTAGAAAATCATGTTGATGAAACTGAAGAGAATTGCCCTGTAAGACAGTTACTTCTGATGGGTAAGAAAGATCCTAAAGAATTTCTAAGGTTTATGAACAGTCCTAGCAATCCCCTCAACTATGTTGAATGCACAACATCAGAGGAAGAAGAAGGGAAATTTGATCCAAGAACTTTTTTCAAAGCATCTGACTTTTCCGGAGTGAACCCTATTACAATGAGGCCGGTGACTACATAGGTCCAATAAAGGGAAAAGCAAAAGCTGATGCTGGTGAAAAAGCTAGTGATGTGGAGGAAGATAACAACAATGAAACTTTGTTTGATATGTTTGCGTTATTATGTTTCCAATATTATGTTTTGAACTTTTAGATTGTGGTTTTAGACTTGTCAGTAACTCTTAAACTTGTGTTAATTTTCAGTTTCACTTGCTTTTGAAGCTTATTAATTTTTCTGCAGGTTTAAACAATATTAGAGTTGTAGTAAGTCGGCATGGTGTGAAATGCTCGACCTTGCCGACCATCCCAGTCTTTCTGCTACAGTGCTGTCAGGGATAGGTAGTCGGCATGGTTTGAAATGCTCGACCTTGCCGACTTACTATAACATGTTAATGTTAGTAGTATAAAAATATTACTTTTAGGTACAAAGTACAACCCATTGAATGCTCAACGGCTAGAATTTTCAAAATCAAGATATTATGTGTGTTGTTATTATAAAAGCACTTTCATTTCATCTTCAACCTTGCATAAAGAATGGAAGTTTCAAGTGCAACACAACCAAATATTTGTAGTCTTTGTACATTAAGTGGTCATTTTGCAAATGATTGTCCCTTTGAAGGAAGCAAATGCACCATTGATGGTTGTAAGGGGTTATTATTTCTCATGAAAGCTGCAATAGGAGATGTATATCAGCTGTACGCTTCAAAATGCACCTGCTGTGGGTTTTTCTATTGGATAGATGAGCGCCTAGCTCCGTATGAAGATGAAGTTTCTAAAATCAACCTTCTACCATGCACAGATCCATGTTGCGATGGTAATATGAAGCTAATTACCTCTCCTAAAAAATTGTGTACCGGAAAAAGATATTATTTATGTCCCAAATGTGTTAGGGCTAAGTTTTTAAGGTTTGTATGCTCTAATTAAGGGTTGAGTGCATCTCAATGTACTAAGAATGTTACAGTCGGCATGTTTTAGTTTATAAAAAATGAAGACTTCTTCGTAGTCGTCATGGTTGATCCATATTACTATAAGTTATTTAATTCGAATTTAGTCGGCATTATACAAAATTCAAAGCGTGATGATAGCTGAACAGTCGGCATTTAACATATTATTAAGCTTGCCGACGGACGTACAATCGGCAGTGTATTTATATAATACAATGCCGACTATAATGTGAAGAACATCCAGGAACAATATCTTTTTTGTCCCTTTTGGTCGGCAAGGTTGTCCTCATAAACCCTGCCGACTAACAATTAGTCGGCATTGTAGGAGGACAACAGCCATGCCGACCGTCCCAGGAATTTTTTTTTCTTGTGTTGTCATGCATATGAAGTCGGCAACCTAAAAGAATTATAACCTGCCGACCCTAGGACGGTCGGCAAGGTCATGTGATAAATACAGTGCCGACGCAAGGAGTAAACACCAAAAAAACCACATCCATTTCATTCATTTGTAGTACTCCAATGTACATTACACAAAACACGAATGCGATTACAAAAAGATTCCTTATTTCCTAATCAGAATCACCCATCACTCAAATCTATTGGAGGGAGTTCATTCAAATCTGTTGAACCTCCTTTAGTCAAATCTATGGGACATTCCTTAGACTCATCTAAAGCATTCCAAAGGTGCATGTTGTCCTCATAAAGTTTCACCCATTCCTTGCTCTTGTTGTTTAGGAACTTTTCCCAAAAACTAAACCTACAAAGAGGAGGTAATGGACATTCCTTGTTGAGTTGTAGACCAATAAAATGATTTTTATCCACCAAAGCCATAACAATTCTTATATACTTGAGATACTCCACACAAACCGCATGTTTCGGTGCAAATGCTACACATAGTCCTTTACTAAAAAAATGTACTACGCATGACCACGTATCCGCCAATAGATGGCCACACTCCGGCATTCTCATCCAATGCTCCCATTTTATCGGTGCATTTCCTTTCGGGCCTTTAACACTAGTAAGCAATTCTTTAAAAGTCGCTTCGTTGTCCTTCATCAAACCTTCTAGCATCATTAAGATATAAAACTCCTTGTCCTTTTCTAGTCGGGCAGCCATCGTCTTTCTTATGTATTGACATTGGGTGAGATTCTCCTCAACCGCTCCACCTAGGTGTCCCAATTGTTGGGAGGAAACGTGAAACCCACAATTTCCATCCTTTGGGACGTCGTCGGTACCAATTTCCACAATTGGATAACATGTTGCACCGTCATAATCCCATTTTGACTCGTGAAAAGTAGACCTTTTAGTCTCCCATGAGATTGCTCTACCATACTTGCGGACTCAAGTTTGAAATGTTTATAGTCGTAAGTAAAAGCATACACAAACCTCTCTTTGTGTGGCCTCAACCATTGTCTCTTGCAATATTCCACTACTTTGGTGTAATTAGTGCCCCAATCATCCTCGAACTCCTTCAAGTTTATCACATATCTTTCCACACTCATCGACCAAACCAACTTATCCCACGCTTTCATGAATAACCCAAACTTGATCTCACCTTCTTTCCATTCTTCATCTTCTTTCTTTTTCTCTTCCCCTCTCTCATATTTAGTTGGTTTACTAACACATTCATCTTCCTCTTTTTTCACGTTTAATACCTTTCTTTGCCTTTGGCTTTTGGATATGACTCCTACAATTTTTTCTAAGATTGCATTGTATGTGCCACGTGAAAAGAAAATTTTGTGCCTTGGGAAAAACTATCCTCACGACGTTCATTATTGCTTGCTCATTGTCGGTCACTACAACCCCGGGAGTCTCGTCTTCGTGGTAGAGAATCTTCAAAGATTTCAATGCCCAAATATAGCTATCATCCTTCTCACGATCCATAAAACACCATGCCACCGTGAATGATTGCTTGTCCGATATTTGTCCTACAATGTTCAACAAAGGCACGTTGTACCTATTCGTCTTATAAGTACAATCCATGAACAAAACTTGGTAAAAGCACCGGGCCAATTGAATCATATTGGGATGCGCAAGAAAAATACGATTCACCCTCCCCTCCGATGACTCATGGTGTCTCACCGTGTAGTTGTATTTGTGGGCCAACCATTGTGATTCTTCCATTACCTTTCTTCCATCCCATTCAATTCTTTTGATAGTTGCTTTGGATGCATAAATTGTAGACAATGAAAAAAGGTTATGCGGGTCATCCCTCTTGAACTTACTAAGGAGCTTACTTGGTTTAATTCCCCAACTTGTTCTTACTTGTTCGAACTCCTGCGGTTTCAACTGGGCAACATGGGAGTGTCCAACAAGGCTTGGCGGATCTTTATGGTTATGCCAACCAACATCAACTCTATTCATTCTCCACATGTTATCGGTTTCTTTGTTCCTCCAAAAAATAATCTTGAATGGGAATCCACACTTCTTTGACTTGGTCTTATACACCCTAGTCGTCTTCTTATCATACACATAATCCTTTCTCTTGTGACTTGCTTCCGACGGCCCACTACACTCGCATACCATTTCAAACCGCGAACCTTTTTGTTGGGTGCTTTTCACTAGAACGCACATCTTCTCTTTTGCTTTCTCAACAATCCAATTGACTATGTCGTATTTTTCCTTCCATTCCAAATCATTAGCATAATGTGCGGAAGTATCAAGACCCATAACCCTCTGAGCTTGAGGCTGATCCGTCATCGATACCAATGCAATCTACAAAACATCACAAGTTAGTTGATATATACTACAACAGTCGGCAGGGTGTATATATAAAACAACAACGACCAAAGAACATCCAACATGGTATAAGAATAACACAGTGCCGACCAAACTATAGTCGGCAGGGTCTACGTATCCAAAACAATGCCGACTTAAACATGTTTCAAATCACGTCTCCTGAGATGCAAAAATCTTATAGTTTGCAGGGTTCATATTTTCGACCTTGCCGACTAAACACTGCTCATGAAAGTCATGGTGTTTGGTAATAAAAACCATGCCGACGCTTACAGTCGGCAGGGTCGATAATCGTCGACCTTGCCAATACTGGGCAGCAAAAGTTAAAAAAAAAATCGATCATTTGCATGGAAAAATCACAATCTTCACCACGTAAGTTGTGTACCTGATTACTTGCATCTCCCTTATCTTCTTCTGGGTCATTGGATTATACGTTTGGCTCAAGACATTCATCACTTCCATATCCATCTTGAGTTTGAGGAAAATAAATATGAGGATCATGCATATAATACATTTGATCATGATTTTGTAGATCATCATACAAGTACTCATCTGTAGGAGGAAAATTAGAAGACTCCCCCACTTCAAAATCAGGATTAGAATCACTCATATCACAAATTTCTCAACCCCCCCCCCCCACACCACCACCACCACCACCACCAAACTTCCTCTACTACTTCATTCTCTTTCTTACTCTCAATTATTTCCAAATCCACTCATATAAATCATTTCAATTAAATTAATGTTAATCACTGCAGGGGAAATTTAGCCATTTAGAAAATACATGGTTAAGGGTGACCTGTTTTACTTCAAAATGACCAAGGTTTTATCTCATTAGGTATACCCCAATTAATCTGGGTATACCCCAATCTCGCCAGGTTTTGAAACGTGTATTTATAAAGTCTATACATGGTCAAGTGCTAATATTTTGTGTAATGGTTTATTACTCATATCCATAATTATTCGAACGAGTGTCGAAAATTGGTATACAAAGATCACAACGTAAAAAAGGCCAATCGAGAACGGTCGTTACACTGGTTTTTAGCTTGTGGTGTGTTTGGTTCCAGAAATCATATTTTCAAGTATATATAATTTCATGGGATTATAAATACCGGAAATCATGCAAATTTCTCATGTGTTTGGCGGTTAAGAAAAAATTCCTAGAATTCTTAACTTTTCTTTATTTTAAGTCCCATATATTGTTTGGAGGTTGTTTAGTGGGAAAAAAAAGGGCTTTTAAGTTAAAATAAAGTGGGTCTGTAAATCCCTTCTAAGTTTCCCATCAAATCTTTGGGGGGGGGGGGGGGTATTCAAAATGAGGGATTTGGTGGAATTATATAATCATGGGGGAAACGTGAATTCAAGGGATTTATGCAATCAAACGTGCTAAGGGAATCGTAATTCCACCAAATCCCTGGACCATTCTGCATCCCATTGGAGTTTGCAGGAGGTTTGATTTATAGCTAGATGGTCGCGCGGTGGGGTTCGACAAAGAACATTATCGAACGGCAAATGCCATCCCATTAAAGGTTCATTGTGGCATATTTCTCCTATGCACATGCCAAATCATATAATTTTCCAATTTTGAACCTATCATGGGTATGGAAAAATGACGAACGTATATGTCAAACTGTCAAATATACCACTTATGCATATGCGGCAGAATTTCTAGCGAGTGATCGCTGTCGTAGGCGTCAAAAATAATTACACTTTCTTACTACTCAAAATATATTATGAAGAAAAGGGCAAGAAAGGATCGTTCCCACAGAGAGGTCTAGGTTGTCGTTTGTTTCGATTTCTTATATAAACAAAGGGGGGATTTTTCTAATTTTATGTAAAAGGAAATTAAACTAAAAGGAAACAAAGCAAAGCAAGCACGCAAATATGTGAAGATATTGGTTAAGGATTTCATCTTCAATCACAAACATGTTTTCAACACAATAACTATAATTGATATTTTAACCTCAACTTTTATCAAAGGCCCTAGAATACCTTGATCGCAAGTATATCCCGCAAATCTCCTCTTGTCATCAACAAACACATTAAAAGATGTGAATATGAATTTTATCTTAGAGAACAACCTAACGTGTAAAAGAACTAATCAAGTTTAATTCCCTAGATGCGTTAAGTTCTATGAAATTGGGCCAATCAAAGAAATCGAACGTGTAAAAGCACTAATCCGATTTAACAAAGGTTATAACTCACTTGTGAATACTAGGATGTATCACTACAAGCAATAATCAAAATTATGCTACTTGTAATCAGGAATCTATCACTTTTGCGTATAATAAATCCTAATCTATCAATAGAGATGAAAACAAACTCAACCGATTCGCGACTCGATCAAACAAGCATTCAAATCATGTCACAATATAAATGGTGAATCATAAACGATAAAGTATGGAGACAAAACTAATTTATTGAATATAACCCATGCTTGGAAATCCAACTTATTCTTAACCAAAAGATAATTAGCTACACATGTTCATGGAGTTCATAACAAGAATAAAAAGAAGAATCATGTTTCTAAACCCTATAAAAAAAAGCAGAAGTCAAGATAATATTATATGAGACCTTTTTATTGTATTTCCTTCTCTGCCTTCACTTTCCAAAACTAACACACTGCCAAAGAGTCGACAGTCCATTTAGCCAAGCCCATCAAAACAGGTCCAACATCTGAGTCAAACCGGTTCAGGTGAGTCAACTCACCATAAAGGAATTCTGGTCGAGTTCCAGCTGTTTTATAACCATTTCCCGGCCGATTTAGGCCATTTCTACATCCTCCCTGCATATTTCATTCATATACATATTCCTAATCATTCATCTAATGCAATTCATGCATTCTCACAGCTCAAACCTTCAATCAGTTGGTTGTAGCTTCCACTTTCAGCTCCTCTGTTGCTTCAATAGCAGCTACAACTTCAGTAGCATAACAACACCATCCATTATCCTCCATACACAGCTTCAGCATCAGAAACCAGGCCATCTTCGACTTCCTGCAACCTCCAACAGCATCACCATCTTCATTGACTCATCCTTAAGCTCAAGTTCTTGACTGCAACACCGAGAGCATCATGCCTTCACTGCAACATAACCAGCTGGTGCTCCTCCTCAGCTCTGCATTGCATTTATCAGCAGCTTCTCCTCTAGCCATTTCAGCTGCTACAAGGCCTCAAACAATTCACTGTCACAGCCATGTCAATTCCTTGCCTTCATTACCAATTCCATCTGCATTCAACTACAAAACCACCACATTCCCATGCGCAACTGCCACCATTTCCTCCTGCAGCTTCACAACACTACAAAACCCATTTGTATTCATCTCCAACTGCATCTTACCTTCACCAATGGCACCAGCAGCACAGCCATCAACCAGCTTTATTGCTTGCTCCTAACAGTCATTGGCAGCAACGAACCTTGGCCTGTAATTTATAAACAATCTTCAGCCACCACCAAAGAAAATCCCATCGTTGTTTCTCGGCTGCAAACATCAGGTCCAATTCTGCTCTTCATTTCATATTTGAACAACATCAGCTCTTCCTTGTAACTTCTGACCACCAACAGTAGCAATTTCTTTCTCTTAACCACCTGGTTTAATTCCTTTTCATCTCAGAAACTGTCACATACAAATCAATTCAAACCCACACCTGCAATGAATAACAACAAAAAAATCATCTCAATATCGGACCACCAACTTCACTGGCACTTTCTACAGCTCTATAACTTCAATAATTCTTCTCAATCCTCCATCCACCAACACCATCCTCACTGCCTTCTTCAAACTCGAGCAGCAACACCAGTAACCAGTAGCTCAAACTACACATATCCATCTGAACTGCAATGACCTGTTTACCTAACATTAATCTACACCATTCTTGAGTCAATATCTTCACAGTTCCCAGCTCCATTCTTGAACTAATCACAAATTGAACTCCAACCCATCTGTGTACAGCCTCCATACATTCATTTAATCCCTTTCTTGCCTTTGAGCATGAGTTCTAAATCCCTAAAATCACCCACAATAATCACAGCAGCAAGATCGATATTCCCCATCTTCTTCCTTGATTTACAAACTCAAATCTTCACCATTAACCACCACAGCATCAGCTGGCTGTTCTCTGAAACCCCCCTCATCTTTCTCACCGGTTCGCCCATCATCACAATCAACTATTTCTGCATCTGAAGTTATCTGAACTTGGGGAAGTAACACGAATGAGAAATTGATTTCTCAAATTCAAGGTTTGGGTGTAATAAAACTTGGATGGAGGTTGGGTGTACTAAAACTAAGAATGATATAGGCACCGTTCAAGTGGATAAGGGCTTCCCCAAAGTGCATTCTTTCGCCTGTAACTTGATGTGTTTGCCTTTTCGCTCCAAATGGACATTTTCTCCATCTTTTGTTCCCAAGGACTCCATTGCACCTAATAAACTCAAACTCACACATAAGATACATAATTTACATGAAAACTCGCAAAGAAAGCATAAACAATAGATAAATATCAAGGTGTTTATGACACCTATCAGCGAGCGATAAAAAATTCATCGCTCGATGGTCATAGTGACTGCTCGCTAGTCATTACGGCGCCAGTCTTGCTATCGCCCGTCGATGTGCTCATCGTTCACCAATTTATCATCTGACGGCCAGGGATCCACCCCTTATAAGAAACAACACTCAACATTTGTGAACGTTGAATCACTTGTCACATGTCATTTTCAGCAGCTGGAGCCAGGTTTACTTCAGAGTCAGCTGGGGTACAATGTTATTTTTTAATATTATTTATTCTCATTTGTTTCATAATATCGCTTTGGATGTTTTCTGACTTGTTTTTCGTGCCTTGTTACTTTTTCAGTTATTGGACGAGTTTAAAAAATAACATTCTTCACCTTCAACTCAGCATAACATTGCTAAGCTGAGTGTAGAGGTCGTGAAGCTGGTATTTATATTTTTTGAGCTCGTTTAGGATTCGCACCCCTGAACTTTGAGAAATCTAAGAGCGAGTCATGCAACCTAAAGTCTCTCTTCTTCGAGGGTTCGGTTTACGGAGCTGTTTTCTTTTTTGCTTTAGACTACGGAGCCTTTCTTTAGTCGTTTTTTCAGTCAGTTCTACTGGTCGTTCAGCCATTGTCCACTACTTTTCCTGATGCATCTGAAGTTAGATTTTTATCTTCCATGAAGACTTTTGAATTAGTCAAACCATTTTATTTTGTACAATCTTTTTATAAGAATTTTAGTGAACTTGATCAATGAAATATCATTTCATTTTTGTTCTTTTAATTGAATGCTTATTTTGTTTCATTTGCACTCTTTCAATCCCCCCTGATTCTCACAAAGAATTTTGGGTTCATCTCTTAGGATCTTAGATCGATTCGGGTGATCATTTTATCCCCTTTCCTGATGTTAAGCTTCTGATTTTGGATTCTGATCCGGATTTTGATCTGATCATATTTGGGAATTTCCAAATTGAGTTCGGGTTTTTAATTCATTCCTGAGTTCGGGTTTTCCTCCCTTTGACTTATCTTCATAAGACTTCTCTTTATAAGATATCTCATTTTGTTCACATGTCTCGGATAGGTCTTATCCACTGTTGGACATTTCAGACCTTTTAAGCTTCAACTCATTCCTTATTTGGTGGTCAAGTGGTCGTTCCTTATCTTTTAGCATTAGACCCATTTATGTTTGTTACCACCGGTGTTCATGTGTTCTGATTTGTCCTACATGTTTTATATAGTCTTTAAATATGAAACTTTTCTCTCCTTCCAGGTTGACAATTGATCCAAGCACAAGGGATTCATATCAATACATGAAAACATGGAGATATGAATATAAACTCATCTAAAACTCCCACAACAGATAAGCAGATGTCACTCATACAAGATGTTCTTACGGCTTCTACATATGGGTTTATGTACCAATGACGATAAATATTCATCTATGTCTCTGCCATGATATACTTAAAGGGCGTGTATTAGATACAAGAGCTAAGAGATATAACTCATATACCGAAGTTTATGGAGTCAAAAATTTTGCACGAGATTACTAATTACGAGTTTGCATGTGTTATTGACTGACCATACGAACTCCAACTTGAGTGATTATTTTTGTAGGGTCCTGTTAACCTGTATACCCGTATACAGGTTAGCAGGGGTATTTGTGGCATTTATTTTGCATTAAAGTTACAAATTCTTACAAATACTATAATCAGGGAAAGCTGTAATTAATGTTGATATTAATAGAAGTTATGTTTCCTAAATTACCCTTGCAATGTCAAATTGTTTGGTGGGGTCGGTTTTGTTCCCATGTCCGCTATATATCTATCCACCGCTTTGATTTGCCTTTTTGTCCCGATCCACTTGCTACATCTCTGGCGATAATATATCACTTGATCGGTAAAGTGGTCTTCTTCTGTACTTTTTGGTTTGGTACCAAATATTTCTTCACCAATTTTTTAAAACATAATGATGACAATTGATTGTGTAACTGCTATGATTTTTCAGTAAACACTCAAACCCAATTCTTCGTTGAACTTGAAGATTAAAAAATCATCTCGATTAAACCCAACAAAAACAGATCCGACAAATCAATGAACACCCATGTTTATTAGGAGATTTGACGGTAAATGTTTCATCTAAATCAATGAATTTGATTTGATCATCTCTGGAGAGATTGCTGCAATTTTGATTAATGAACAATTCTTCCTTTACCTTGATTTCATCGTTTTTTTTCGATGTCGTTCATCAATAATGAATTAGTATTTTTTTTTCATGTGTTACTGAAGATGATCTTGTTTCTGTGAAGTTGTAACACACATCCTATTATTCTCTGCATATATATGGAAGAAGAAAGAGACAAGATAAGAAGATGAAGAGATGAATCCGAGATTAAAAACGTGATTTTTTAAAATTTTAATAGGGGTAATTATGGAAACACCTTCTCCATTAATACAATTAATGTTGTAATGATAATTACGATGCATAAATCCCAAAAACTTAGATAAAAGTGGATCATTAAATGCCTCTTACCCTGTATACGGGTATACATGTTAACAAGACCCATTTTTCTATATGATTTCCTAGTCTCTTGGCTTCAAAAGTTAGGGTCAAACATCGAAATATGATATCATATGAAATTTATACAACTTTTGGAGTGAATGATGTGCAAACACAAGTTTCATGACGGGGTTCAAGGGCCTCCTCTTCTCTCAGAGACTCGACATCTCACATATCTAACTATTTTGATCAGGGGCTCTCACCTCTTCAGAGACTCATCTCCCAAGATAATTCATCACACTGGAAGGCACCATAAACCTTGTATCCCCATTACACCGGTACTATGGCATGTTTCGTTCTAGACTCATGACTGCTACAGATGCCAGCCCTACTGCTCAGTGCTCCTGCTGATACAAGATAAAACCAATGAATCCTATGTACTTAAATAATTGATATCTCAAGTCTATGACAAGAGCACTGGAGTCCACCGCTAGATCCATCTGCAGCTTTGATCTACCATCATCTTATCCGACTGGCTTTCGTTGTTTCATACTTTGTTATTATCGGCTGTAACCCAAATCATCTCTGGGTGTTCTAGCTTGTATCTACTGCTGCTTTACCGACATCATCACTAGGACTTGGCGTTGCATACTCAAACCCTAAGCACTGGCATCTAATTAATGCTTGCTTACAGGAGAGTCTAATACATTTAAAGCCTAAGCCTGCGTCAAGGATATTACTTGGAAGATACAAAGTTAAGTAATACATGTATATCTTTCCTCATTTGGGAACTTAGCAATCCTCAAGTTATATTGAGGATATATTTCTACTTTAGGAAGGAATACTTATTTTTAGGCAGTATTCCTAGATAAGGTAATATTCCTAAGCAAGGTAATATTTTCAGATAATAAGAAAATATATACTTAGAAAAGGAATTATTCCTACATAAGGAAATATTCATAGACAAGGTAATATTCCTAGATAAGGAAATATACCTATACAAGGAATTATTCCTAGATAAGGAAATAGATTCCTAGAAGGTTTGGGAAACCAAATTAAAGCTATAAATAGAGATGTTTACCTCATAGACAAGGACATCTATATAGTGTGGTTTGTGATACAGACACACCTCGAGAGGGAGGTTTGTAGACAAATCACCCAAGGAGAAGTTTGTGAACAATTAATTATTGTAAGAGCAAGCTTAGCAAATAGTTTAAGGTTATTTACCTAGAGAGAATGTGAGCGTAACAAAGAGAGAATTGTAATAGTTTTCTTGTTCATAATCTAGAGAAGATATTTTCTTCGAATCTGGTTTCTGGTGTTTTCAGTTTTTTATTTTTCGTTTATTATTATTCTGAATTTCTCCTCTATAATAATAGTAACCAAGGTATAGAGATCATGTGTACCACTAAGTCACTATCCAATACTTGAATTATACTTCAAATTTCAAGTGTTTATTAGACATACTGTCACCATCTAGTACTTACCATGTAACATTACTGTCATTAAGCATGGGACTTAATGTTGATAGTAGATTTTTGATCAAGGAGACAATCGTAAAATCGTCTCTGCCATGTAGCAGAAATACAAAATTTATATATAATAGTTTCTGGTCCTGCATTAGAAATATAGAATTTGTATTTTAGTCTCACACTCCGCAAGAGAATTGAGAATACAGATTTTGATAATAGCTACATGGACTCTATAATGATCTTATAACTTCTCTATATATACAAAGCTTCATACAGTTTAGCTTTCAATATTTATGTATATATATAATTTGTGTACCATATGACTCAGTACCTCTGTATCGAATTTAAATTGATTAGAGAACTCCCATATGGATTAACCGTTGCAACTCCTCCCTAGATGTTTTTTTTACTAAGAAAAATATACATTCACAACATACTCTTATTATCGAACAAATATCAAATCTCCTAGATGGATATCCACTAGGACAAAACAATATTAAACCTGTTCCAAGTTGCCATCACCATACAGCTGAATTCCTTGAACTCGTTATATATATATATATATAGTAATATTAACTTATTACTGTCTTTACAGTATTTATATTCTTCAGTATTTTAAGTCTATTCACTAATCATAAATTTGTATAGCTGGATGAACTATTGAACTAATTTATACATATTCCAGCAGAGTTCTATGAATTTACTTTAATATCTTTTTAATTCAAGATGGTATTTATTTCTCTTGAATTACACAAGGCTTACAAGAGTGGCACGTCTATAGAACCGATCCTAAGAGCTAAATTGGTCGTTCCAACTATTCAGTAAGCTCGACACATAATTGTAGATGGTGGATTTTCGACAAAGGGTAAAATTGTAAAACTATACTCCGGATCCGGCAATCGGATGAGTATTGAGGCCCATGTCTCTCATTAAAGCATGAAAGCTCATGCCATAATCTCTGACTGAGAAGGATGTCTCTCAGAGTATATGTAGATGTGTAGTCTCCCGGCTGAGGCCACGACACCTCTCATGAATACAGAGCAATTTCAGTAATTACTCCGGATCCGGCAATCGGATGAGTATTGAGACTCATGTCTCTAAGCGTGAAAGCTCATGCCATAAAACCTCTGATCGAGAAAGTCTCTCAGAGAAGATGTAGATGTGTAGTCTCCTAGCTGAGACCATGGCACATCTCATACTGTATAGAATCGCAAGATTGGACGGCTCCTAGACAGCGTGTCTGCTAGTATAGAGCAATAACGTCTTCAGGATGCAACCATGTTTTCCCTGACTATACAAGAGGAATATGACACTCCAGCAAGTTCATATTGCTCAACCCTTAGATAATTAATGCTCCTAGATAGGAAGCCCTGCTAGTATAGAGCCATCAGTTAATTATCTCTAATCGCCTGAATATCCAACAATATTCTACGATTCTTCGTTATATTTCGTCACTTCAATTCGTGGTTCTTCCCAGCAGAATTCCACGAGTTAGTGATAAATATTCAACGAGACAGGCATCTGAGCATCGAATAAGCCCTGACTAAAATGGTGCAAGTGTACTTAGCAATAATGCACAGACCAGCATTTGAATGCGCAAACGAGCATTTCAAAATATGAATGAACGATGAACCTATGCAAAATAGGAAGGAAAAATAATAATAAAAAAATATTAGCAAAGGCGCCAGGGGACTGGGCTCGGCTGGCCGGTCATGCCGTGACCAGTCTCGCGCCCAATTTTATATTTTGTCATATTTTATTATTTTTCCCTGATCTCGTGAAAATTCTCTCGTTCGAGCAAATCTCCTTCGTTTCAAGGAAATTCTCTAATCTCATGATTTTATCAAAGAAATAATAAAATTAGGGAAAGGTGCCGCGGGACCGAGCACCAGCCGGCCGGCCATGCCCTAGCCGTGGCCGGTCCCACACCTCAAGTCCCCATTATTTTATTATTTCTCTCAAATTATGAAAATTCCCTGATTTCATGAATTTTCCCTAAAACCATGAAAATTCCCTAATTTTATGAATTTTCTCTAAAATCATGAAAAATATTATAAAATTAGGAAAACTCGTGGGACCGGGCTCTAGCCAGCCGGTCCCACACGCCTATTATTTTATTATTGTTTGTTGTTTTGTTTTCCTGATTCCATGAAAACTCCATGATTTCAACAAAATACCTTGGTTTCAACAAATCTCTTTGATTTTATGAAAATTCCCTAAAATCATAAAAAATTACATAAAATTGGGAAGAGTGCCCTGGGACCGTGCCCGTTGGCCGGCCGGCCATGCCTTGGCCATTTCCGGTCCCACACTCCATCATTCCCTATTTTATTATTATTATTTTATCTCCCTCATCTCATGGAAGTTCCCTAATTTCATAAAACTCTCCAGTTTCATGGAATTTCCCTCAAATCAAAGAAAGTACATAAAACTGGGAAAGTGTGGGACCGTGCTTGTCAACCGGCCGGCCATGCCCTAGCCGTGGTCGGTCCCACACCTTGCAATTCCCTGTTTTATTTATCATTTTTCATCATCTCATGTATTTTTCCTAGTTTCAGCAAAACCATGGATTCTGCATATTTTCTCAGAATGTTGCTCAAATGCGCATCGGAAAATACTGGAACTCTCAGGACTGAGACACGGACACTATGGTGACACGAGCACATCCCATTGACCGACCAAGGGTGGCTCTAAGGCCTGCAAACAGCCGGTCCCACATGTTTTAATGATTTTAACCTAATTTGCTCAATTGCTCATATTAGGTTCAAACTTCTTCCAAACAATTAAGAGTTTGCTTGAACGACCATCCATTGGTCCCACGGCCACCAAGATCCGGTCTCATGACCTCCTGGTCGGTTCCTCATCTCTTCATGGATAGGTTTTGTTATTTGTCGCTCACACGAGCATTATTTCAATAAATGATTAAACCAGCATTTAATCATTCTTTCACCAACTGGTCCTCAAGAGACTTTGGTATTTTGTTCATTCGAGCATCTGGGCTTACATGGTGAACTTATCATCCCATGTAGCCGGTCCCTGCTTCACTTGATTTGCAATAAATCATCATTTCAGTAAAATTAGGGTTTTGAATTCAGAGCTCCGCAGAAACATGATTCTGAGCAGATTCAAATACTCTGATAATTTTATGTTGATTCCATGATCAACATTTTTATTTATTTTTCTCGACCCAGCAATCAGTATCTTAAATTAATATTTTATTTGGTCCTGCTACCAACAATCCATCGAATGAGCAACATTCGCTCAAACTGGCAATATTTGCCCGAATCAACAATATTTGCTTATATTCAAGAATATTGGTTCAACTATCAATATTCAATAATTCTGCAACACAACTTGCTCGTAATCAACATAATAATACCTCGTCTCAGCAGACATATTTAATTCATGAGTTTCAGAACATTTGCAAATCATGTTCAACTCAGCAATACATGGACTCATCGTCCCATAAAGCCAGCAACTGACTTCACAAATCACGAGATTTCAATCTTGTCACATGGTGGATATTAACTAGGGTTTTGGTCTGGCGGTCTACGGCACGTGTGTTCACCCACGATGAGAATGTGAGCAAGTCGTGTAATCAGTTGGAAGAGTCAACAAAGTAGTGGGTGGAAAATTAACCAAGTCTCCGCACGATGAGCAACTGGTTTTAACACGATTTCCCACTTCCCCACTCTCTGATTCCAGCAAACTGTCACACTTCATGGGATCATGGTGTTTTCAACTCCGACATTATAAAATGTCTCTGAATCCTGATTGAAAGGACAAGATTCGAACACTCGAACATTCGTCTAAACAAGGAATTCTCAGGAAGTTCATACAGACAATCTTTCGTCTACACGAACTCATCGTCTGAGCATTCACTCTCAATTGAGCAAAAATTCAATCATTCAGAGCATTCTTACGCTGAATTCACAACACACCTACAATCTCAGATCACCATTGATCTCACACATTTCTCAGCTTCCCTCCTACGAGATCAACCCATCCTCTCTTGTGACCGAATTGACTCTGGAACGGCCATTGTTCTTGGTTTAGGCCGGAGTCCTACAGATTGATCTCTCGAACTTAAAGCACTCCCTTCTTGCAGTGCATCTGTGTGAGGTTCAACATTTTGCTCGGTTCAAGGAGTCTCCACACGGACGTCTCCTCAATTCCGTAAAACCAGCAAATCGTTTTTCCCCATCTACAATAATAAGCACCAAAAATCCAAGGATGGCACCATAACCACCAAATCCAAGGACATAGTTGTATTAGGTCACAACGCTGGCACATCACAGTGCAAACCTTATCTTTACCAGAAGTGGCGCATCACAGTGTTTATGTTATTTCTCATGCGCTGCCATATCACAGCGTCGGCCTTCGTATTCCACGACGTTGGACTAGTCTAGCGACGACCAATACGTTGGTACTAGCACTTAAGCTACCGCCATATTACCTCATGGCACTGGCCTAATCCAGCGTCATCCTACTAATTTGGCGTTAGCCTAATGCCAACACTAGAGTTATGTTGCATACTACAGTTTAGTAGCCCTTCTTATTATTCCCTTTTCATGTATGAGCACCTTTGTGGGCTGCCCTGATCGAATCAACTGGGTGCCTCAGTAATTTCCTTTCTATCCATTGATTTTTGAGCACGTGTCTTACATCCATTGGGTGATCATTAGGGAATTATCATTGGGTATAAGTTTGTAAGAGAAGCTTATCTTCTCCAATAATGAACTGTTAATGAAATAGAATTTGTGGCTGCGCTTCTTTAAGCCAGATTTGGCCTGAATCTCAGATTTAGGAGGTGTTTACACCAAAACTATCATCTCTGTGTGATTGATTGTTGTGTTCATACAACAATTGGCATCAGAGCCGTTCTATCCACCCATTTTTTTTTTATTTTTTTCTGATCTAAAATGACTCTCAAGGAAGTAACAGAAAAAGTTGATGCTAACGCCGCTGCTATCACCCAGCTTCGATCGGAATTCAAAACCCTCTCCTCGAATCTTACTACTCAAATCGACACAGTAAAATCAAGCTTCAAAGATGCTTTACAAGATAACAACCGCAGTCTCATTCAGTTGTTCAGTCGACCAATACATCCAAATCGTTCTGAAGATGGAGGCGGATCTCATGACGACGATGGTGACACTACTCACATATTCCATCAACCTCAGTCTCACCTTGTTAATCACCATCATCGTATGCCAAAGTTGGATTTCCCACATTTCAATGGAGATAACCCCAGAGGCTGGATCCAGAAAAGCGAACGGTACTTTCAACTCAATGACATTGAGGAATATAGGAAGGTTGACATTGCAGCTATTTATCTCGAGGGTAAGGCCGAAAAATGGTTTTTGAATTTTCAGATTAACCGTAATCGTATTACTTGGGCTGATCTATCTCACCATTTATGTGCTCGATTTGAAAATCTTGTTGAGGAAAATTTTGTGGGCAGCTTCAACAAATTAGTCCAAAGTTCTTCTGTGGACGATTATTATGAGGAATTTGAGTCACTCAAAGCTCTAATGTCTCGTATGAATCCTTCACCGAGTGAATCTTACTTTGTCATGAGTTTTCTTAGTGGTTTAAAGGAGGACATTGGTAGGTCTGTGTCTATGTTTCATCCACAAACCTTAGCTGATGCTTTTTCATTGGCACGACTACAAGAGCAAAAACTTCTCTACACAAACTCAGCTAATAAACCATTTACCAAAATTTTCAACACCTCTTATAACAATCATAGACAATACTCTCCTACACCCTTGTCTCCTAAATCAATTCTTAACTCACTTAAATCAGCTAATACAATTCCAAAGACTTTTTTCACTCCCACTACAAAGCCTAATCATCCACCACCAGTTATTAAAAGACTCACATAAGAGGAGATGGATAAAAGAAGAGCACAAGGATTATGCTACAATTGTGATATTGTCTATAGACCTGGTCACTTTTGTAAAGGGAAGCAAAAACTTTACATGGTCCATATGGACACTACTGAGTCACAGGATGCTGAAGAGGAGGAAGAAATTTTTGAGGAAGCAAATGAGTCCCTAGTGCACTCTGATGTTGAAGTTTCCCTCCATGCTCTCACAGGCCATGCCACTGGGGATACTATCAGGATTCCTGGCATCCTTAACAAGAAAACAATATCTATTCTGATTGACACTGGCAGCACAACTAGCTTCATAGACAGTGCTCTAGCTTCTTCACTTCATTGTTCCATTGCACCAACTCCACCAATGATGGTTACTGTTGCTAATGGTGCACAAACAGTCAGTTCAAGTATTTGTCCAAAGCTACATTGGAGTATGCAGGGACACACATTTATGGAAGACTTGAGAATACTTCCATTGGGGGGATGTGATATAGTACTTGGCGCAGATTGGCTTAGGAAATTAGGTGATGTTGTCTTCAACTTTGCAAAACTCAATATTTCCTTTCTCTACAATAACCAACATATTACTTTGCAAGGCACTGTCCCAAAACACTCATTCTTAATTAATGATGAGTAGTGCAGCCATTAAAAAGTACTTTTACAAACATTCTCATGGAATGGCAACCCAATTATTTTCCATTTCTGCACCATCACCACCTCCACCAACTCCTGATATTTTACTACCCTTATTACAAGAATTCAATGATATTTTCCAAGAACCCTCCACACTTCCACCAAAAAGGAGTTTGGATCACACAATTCCCTTACAAGCCAACTCAACTCCTGTCAATCAAAGAGCATACAAATGCCCATATGTGCAGAAAGGGGTAGTTGAGCAGTTGATTCAAGAAATGCTTCACTCTGGGATCATTCAACCAAGTCACAGTCCATTTGCATCTCCAATACTCTTGGTCAAGAAAAATGATAATTCATGGATATTCTGTGTTGATTATAGGAAACTTAATAGTATTACCATTAAAGATAAATTTCCTATTCCTATTGTTGATGAGCTGTTGGATGAACTTCAAGGATTTCAGGTGTTATCAAAAATTGATCTTAGAGCTGGCTATCACCAAATTAGGGTCAGTGATTTGGACATTTTCAAAACTGCATTTAGGACTCATCAGGGCCATTATGAGTTCAAGGTCATGCCATTTGGCCTCACCAATCCTCCAGCCACATTTCAAGCTTTAATGAATGACATCTTTCAACCATTTTTGAGGAAATTTGTCTTGGTATTCTTTGATGACATCCTCATTTACAGTTTCAGTATGACTGAGCACTTAGAGCATCTCAAAATTGTTTTCTCCTTATTGAGACAACACCAGCTGTTTGCCAAGATGTCTAAATGCAGTTTTGGCCAATCTTCCTTGGAGTATTTGGGACACATTATTACACCTACAGGAGTGTGTGCTGATCCTACAAAGATTTCTTGTATGCAGACTTGGCCACTTCCCAAAAACATCAAAGAACTGAGAGGCTTTCTTGGCCTAACTGGGTACTATAGGAAATTTGTGCAAGGCTATGGTGCTATTAGCAAGCCTCTGTCTGACTTACTTAAGAAGAATTCAATTATTTGGAGTCCTTCAGCAACTATTGCATTTGAAAAGCTCAAGCTGGCAATGAGCAACACACCTGTTCTGGCTCTCCCTGACTTTTCTAAGCAATTTGTAGTGGAAAGTGATGCTAGTGACTTATGTGTTGGTGCTGTATTGATTCAAGAGGGAAAACCAATTGCTTACTTCAACAAGCCATTAGGTCCAAGATCAAGATCCCTGTCTACTTACGAGAAGGAATTTCTAGCTATTGTCCTTGATGTTCAAAGATGGAGACACTATTTACAAGGTGCAAAATTTATCTTAAAACTGACCATCAAAGTATTCAGTACTTCCTTACACAAAATATCACCACTGCTCTCCAACAAAGATGGCTTATCAAGTTATTTGGATTTGACTATGAAATCCAGTATAAAAAGGGTTCAGAGAATGTCGTTGCTGATGCACTTTATAGAAGACCTAATGCTTCTTGCAATTCATTATCCCTCTCTACTCCATCTCGGATGCATGATGTCACTCTCAGTTATGCACAAGACCACAAGGCAGAGCAGCTTATCTCTCAACTACTCATCAATGCTGATAGTGTGCCAAATTTCACCTACAAGGAAGGCATTCTGAGATACAAAAACAGAATCTACATTGGCTCTGGAGGCCATATAAGAGACAACATTATACAATCACTACATGCCTCTGCCATTGGTGGTCATTCTGGTATGCAAGCCACTTATGTCAGAGCAAAGTCCTATTTTTACTGGCCAGGCATGCTCAAAGATATATTACTCTTTGTGTCCCACTGTGATACTTGCCAGAGGAACAAGAGTGATCACACCAATGCCGCTGGTTTGCTCCAACCATTGCCAATTCCCGAGCAAGCTTGGCATCACATCACTATGGACTTCATTGATGGCTTACCTGTCAGCAACAGAAAGACTGTTATTCTGGTAATAGTGGACAGGTTAACCAAATATGCTCACTTCATTGCTCTGCAACATCCTTATACTGCTGCATCTGTGGCTCAAGCTTTCCTCACTAATGTATTCAAGCTACATGGATTACCTTCATCTATAGTGTCTGACAGAGACAAAGTATTCACAAGTCAATTCTGGCAAGCCTTATTCACAGCTCTGGGGACTAGCTTAAACTTGAGCACTGCATATCATCCTCAAACAGATGGACAGACTGAAAGAGTTAATGCATGTTTGGAGAATTACTTAAGATGCATCTGTGGTCACAAACCAAGCAGTTGGAGTCAATGGCTATCCCTTGCTGAGTGGTGGTATAATACTAGCTTCCACAGAGGTTTGAAAATGTCTCCATTTCAAGCATTATATGGGTATGTCCCTCCCCACATGGCTTTTCCTACTACTGTTACAACATCTGTGGCTGCAGTAGAAACTTATCTGAAAGACAGGGCAGTCATGCTGGATTTGCTAAAGGAGTCACTCCACAAAGCTCAAGAACGTATGAAGTTATATGCTGATGCTTCAAGAGTGGACAAATCTTTTCAAGTGGGGGATTTGGTTTATTTGCGGGTTCAACCTTACATACAGGCCTCTGTTTCCCTAAGGAAGAACTTTAAACTCTCAGTTAAGTTCTATGGACCCTTTAAAGTATTGCAAAAGGTGGGTACTGTGGCTTACAAATTGGAATTGCCTTCTAGTTCACGCATCCACCCTGTCTTCCATGTGTCACAATTAAAGCAGCATATCGGCCTCAAGCACACTCCCTCAACTGTCTTACCTATTTTGGATCATTCTGGAGCTGTCATCATGTTACCTGAGAAGGTGTTATAGTCACGCACTACACTTATTGGGCAACAACCTGTGCAACAGGTTTTGATCCAATGGACACACTCCTCAGCTGAGGACGCTACTTGGGAGGCCGTATCAAACATCCGCGCCCATTATCCAAGATTTGTCCTTGAGGACAAGGACATTCTTCAGGAGGAGGCAATGTTGCATACTACAGTTTAGTAGCCCTTCTTATTATTCCCTTTTCATGTATGAGCACCCTTGTGGGCTGCCCTGATCGAATCAACTGGGTGCCTCAGTAATTTCCTTTTTGTCATTGATTTTCGAACACGTGTCTTACATCCATTGGGTGATCATTAGGGAATTATCATTGGGTATAAGTTTGTAAGAGAAGCTTATCTTCTCCAATAATGAACTGTTAATGGAATAGAATTTGTGGCTGCGCTTCTTTAAGCCAGATTTGGCCTGAATCTCAGATTTAGGAGGTGTTTACATCATAACTATCATCTCTGTGTGATTGATTATTGTGTTCATACAACAAGTTATCCTCTCGATACTATCCTAGAGCTAGCGTCATGCTTTTTCGAGTCTAGCGACAACTTTCTATCCTAGCATTAGCCAACGCCAATGAACCCCAATGCCATATACTACCTTTCTCTACTAGTACTAGCGGTATCCAATATCTCATATGTCCGGTGCAAGACCAAGCTTTCATCTCATGCGCATCTAAAGTCTAAGTTACATTTTTGATTCCCTGGGTCGCAAATATTCTACAAGTGAACCTCTCAGCTGAGATCACTTAAAACACCACCACTGGTAATTCATTTTATAAAGTACCCATCTTACTCAAATGTATGTGGCTAGCATCATCAGAGATCATCGCTTACACCTCATTTCTTAGGGCTCATCGCTCACAACATATTTCCTAGAGCTCATCGCTCATAACCTATCGTTCGAGCTCAATGCTCATCATCACTTGTAGCTTACTTTGCTAGTCTCATCAGACTCGACACTAGTCAGTCTATACAAAACTGAGCGTCTGGCCTCAACAATCATGACTTAACAAAAATAGTAGTAGTGCCCAAGCTCTACTGTTAATTTTCTACGAGATATCACATATGTCACATAGGGGATATTTACTAGGGTTTTGGTCTAGCACACCCATGATGAAAAAGAAACAATTAGTAGTTGTGACAACCCAAATCATAAACCTGATTAGATGATAGGATTACAACCTAATTGAAGCATCAAACCTAGACTACAGATTTAAGAATCATAATTACATAATTTGAACTAAAACCAACTTGAACCCAACCCTCTGATATTTATAAGTGAAGAACTCTCAAATGATATTAATATGTTAGTATGTAATTTTACAATAAATAAAGAATACACATATACAAAAGATACATAAATGTAACACTGTTCGGTAATGCTTTAAACTACGAAGACGGATATCTTCATGTGCACCATTTCTTCTGGTAACTGAAACTGAAGCGGGAACGAGCGAGCGCATCATCCCAAAAGGGTGCTCAATGAAAACATATAACTCTCAAGTAATCACTAACATGCTTCATAGTTCTAAAAGAATATAAATTGAAAGAAACAAGAAGAAACTAATCATTCAGCTATTTATGCATCATGAAGCAAATGTCACTCTAACATCACCAAACTCATTGGAGAAGACGATACGAGAGCAACCCTAATCAATAATAATAACATCATCCACACAGAGTGCCCATACAAACCATGATTCAGAATAATACCATCAAGATCAGAAAGTTAGACAAACAAGTATAATGTGCACACGAGTGATTTCCCCAAAATAAAATAATATATATACTAACGAAACGGGGAAGAAGCCGCCCTACTAGGTAAATATCGAAATGGGGAAGAAGCCGCCCTACTATTAATATTGTATATACTATCGAAATGGGGAAGAAGCCGCCCTACTATGATACTATCGAAACGGGGAAAAATCCGCCCTACTAGAATAATATTCAAACAGGGAAGAAGCCGCCCTACTCAACTTAGATTAGAGTTGTGGAGATACACAGACACTCCTCGCGGGGAAATCAGACAACACATATTACACACACAATTACATTCAAAGCAAACATCGGTATAAGCAATTACAATATACACTCGTACATATAGTAAAAGTGCATCATGCTCGCAAATAGAAAGAAAGCTCAATGATTACAAGAAGGTTACAGAGTTCCCACCTGATTTGATGACAAGCCACACCTACCTTGTATTCTTCAATCCACTGGTTCATCCTTTGAATCGATCGTTGTTAATAAAGACTAACTGTTAATCACACAATAATTCTAAGATTTAGCCAATAGGCTCATACTAGGTTCATAACATAATCTCATACAAGTCTCTAGTTATGGGTTAAGTGAGATAACTAATGGTTCAAAGTCTATCAGTGGTTCCATAACCTGGTAATAAGTAATTTGGGAATAAATAATTATCTGCTTATCCAAATGGGGTCAAATTGGGTGTCATCGGAAAACCCTCAAAAAGCTCTACAACTTTGCAGAAAGAACCGAAAGCTAAATCGGACCATAAGTGGTCCAAAAACCAAATATATGAATTATGGCCCTAAGTCCAAGCCCACGTGCCTATCTGGTCATGCCCATCAAACCAGCCCACTAAACCGGTTCAGACCTATACCTATCTGACTTGGTCTGACTCCCGTGTTCACTCAGTCAATTTAACAAACACATGACAGGCATCTAAAATACTTGTACACATCACAAGCACCAATCTTTGGGGTCTATAGATTTCTCAAACTTTATCCAGACGAAGATCCTAATGTCTCGTTAGAAAGGTGACAGTCTCCTCAACAAATTTGTAGTTTCGACTGGAAGCCAAATCCGATCCAATCATACCTCAAAAGTACATTTAGTCGCCTACTCACATCTGTTCCCAAAATTTCAGTCGCAACGGTTCAACTTCAAAAATTCATAACTAATTCCATATAAATCCTAATCAAGCAAACTCAGTCTTTAAAGCAAGATGAGAGACTCTTCTATAAATCTCATATAAATAAAATAACTAATTTACACTTTCATTATATCAAAATCAAGTGAGAATCAAGGGTAGAGACACGTAATCTCACATAAAATCATTAGCATGAAAATACTATCTCATTGATTCAAGACTATTTTGGTCATTTAATTACTACCCAAATCAGTATAAGAAAACAATAATTGATTATTAATGTTACCTTAAGCTTATAAACATGTTCCACCATCTCTCTAATCATCAACTCCGTCTCCTCCAAGCTTTATTATCATTCTTTTATTCAATCATCATTAACGGTTTTCATCACTACTTACTCTATCTCAATACCACACCAATTACTTTCTCAATCTCCCCCGATCTGATTTTTACATTTCCTTTATCCATCAATTGTTCACAATCAATCAAATACTACATAACATCACTCTCATATCTCACCATCACCATAACTTCTTTTAAAGTTTGTCTCTAGGTTCCTCTTTTATTCTACTACTAAATCAATTATATCCAACAACTCCTCCTCCTCTCAAATACTCTCTGTCACTCATTCCTTCACTTCCTAACACATCAACTAGGTGAAACAGGAGAACCTAAAGTGAAAGAGATAATTCTTCCATGAAATTCATATTCTAAACTATTTAAGGTTCCACTATCCAGTATATAGGAAACTATTAAGGGATAACTTATTACTACACAAAGATCCAGCTCATGTAAGGTCAAGTCAGTCAACGATCGCCGGTAGTTAATTAAGGTCTGCCCCGTTTGACCGATGGTCAAACATGTCATTATGATTTATCCAAGTCCGACTATCATATCTTTCTTGCCCGGTATCCGAATGATGCATTGTAGTAGTCCATTTCGCGTAATTTTTCGAGATCTATCTAATGGTACTATTGCTTTGTCCAAATTATTGTTTAATTAATTTCTATTAATCAAGGTTCATCTTTAATTAGGGGAAAATATCGTTTGGTCCCTTTTTAGGTGGTCCCATGTCTGTTTAGTTCTTTCAGAAATCACCTTTTCCATTTGGTCCATAATTATTTAAAAATATTAAATGGACCAAAGTACCCTTCCATGTTAATTTCTACTTATTTTTTGTAGCAGTTCATTCGTCAAAATGAACTCATGTTAATTTTTACTTAATTTTTCAGAAAACATATAAACCAGAGTTCATTCCAGAAATGAACTCCAGATGAAAACCTATATAAACTAGAGTTCATTCCAGAAATGAACTCCAGATAAAAACCTATATAAACCGGAGTTCATTCCAGAAATGAACTCCTGATAAAAACCTATATAAACCAGAGTTCATTCCAGAAATGAACTCCTGATAAAAACCTATATAAACCAGAGTTCATTCCAGAAATGAACTCCTGATAAAAATCCATAAAAATCAAAGTTCATTCCAGATATGAACTCCTGATAAAAACCCATAAAAATCAGAGTTCATTCCAGAAATGAACTGCAGCAGCATCATCTTCATCATCTTCGTCGTCTTCAACAGCAGCAACAAACATCATCATCTTCAACATCAACAAATCTTCATCTTTAACACGAGCAGCAAACATCAAAATCAAGATCTTCAACACGAAAAACATCAACAATCGAGATTTTCAACACGAGCAGCAAATAAAAGATCATCATCTTCGTCTTCAACACCATAGAAAACATCAAAAACAGTCGCAAAAAAATCAAAAGAAGCATCTTCATCGTCGTCGTTTTCATAATCTTTATATGATTCATCGTCTCTATCATGTCTGCAAATCGTCTTCATCATCTCTGCAAATCAAAAACCCTAGAAAAAAACCCAAATCTTCATCGTTTCTTGCAGCTGCAGAAAAAGAAAAAAAAAATGGAGAGGAAATAAACTAGATCTGAAAATAGAGAGGAGAGAGAAAGTAAATATGAGAATAAGATATTTTCTATTGATTTTTTTTTGTATATATGTGGTCCCAAAAGGGTATTTCTTCCACTACATGATGACAATTACATCATCCATGACGTCACCCTAGGACCAAACTATAATTTCTAGGACCAAACTATAATTTACATTTTCAAAAAGGACCAAACAGACAGTTGACTGAGTCAACTGGACCAAACTCATCCTAATATATTATTCCTAGGACCTATTGGTATTTCCTACCTTTAATTAATCAAGTCATTAGAGACTAAATCGTCTCGTGACCGGTCAAATAGTGTTGACGAGCTTGCGAATCCTTACAGTAGTGATCGCTGTCGTAACACGTCAAAAATAATAAACTTTACCACTACTCAAAATATATAACGAAGTAAGGCAAGAAAGGATCGTTCCCACAGAGAAGTTTAGGATTGTTATTTGCTTCGGTTTCCTATGTAAAACAAAGGGAGGATTTTCTGATTTTTAATAAATTAAACTAACAAATAAAAGTAAACATGCAAATCAGAGATATGTGAAAGTATTGGTCATGGATTTTGTTTTCAATGGTAAACAAATATTTGAATGAACGATTAAAATTCATATTTAATCTCATTATCATCAAAATCCACAGAGTATCACGAGAGAAAGTTACTCCGTTAATTTCCTAAAATCATCACACTTACATGTAAAACGATGCAAGTATGAATACTACGTAGAGAAGAACCCGGCGCCTTGCATTAATCAAGTTCAATTCCCAAAGAGCATCAAGATCGGTGAACTAGGCTAATCAATGCAATTGAAATACATTGCGCAAACAATTCGAACAAAGGTCAAGTTCTACATATGATTACAAGAAAATATCACTACAATCCATAATCATATCATGCTACTCGTATTTAAGGTTACGCTCGATGATTAACCCTAAAGTAGATATACATATGGATATGAGTTCAATCGATGCTAGACTTAACTAAAAAAACATTCAATCATATTGCAATACGTCAATCATGCAATTATTATAAACGGTAGAAATTGAACGATAATAATGAGAGAAAACTAATTCATCAATCAAATAATAATATGCTTGCAGAATTCGACTATGTATTTAACCAATAATAAAGTCAACTACTTGTGTTTTTGGAAATCATAGCAAAGAGAAAATAAGAAAACATCATATGAAACCCTAGAAAACAAGTAGGATTTCTCCCTCCAGGAGAGATGGCTAGATAAAAACTCAAGACAGGCCAAGACCAACTCTGAAAAAGCGGGGGTCTAACAACCACACCCAATATTTCGTTTAGGCAATCTGTATGGACTAACTCCAATATATTTCCAAGAGAATCAACTAGACAGTCAGACTCAATCAAGGAAAATATATCCAAGAGTTATATCTCTGTTTATCAATGTAATCAACAAATCAAACAGATAGAAATCTGCGAGCCTGATTATTATGAGAAAAAACTTGAACGGTTCCAAAGACCAATGTTCAAGTGTCAATCAATTTCAATCAACAACCAAAGGTTGGATTTACCAATTGATTGAACTACGCACAACCTGTGATATTACAATTATATAAACAAATATAATGCGAAAAAGAAATAACACAAACACCAGAAGTTTTGTTAACGAGGAAACCGCAAATGCATAAAAACCCCGGGACCTAGTCCAGATTTGAACACCACACTGTATCAAGCCGCTACAGACTCTAGCCTACTACAAGTTAACTTCGGACTGGAATGTAGTTGAGCCCTAACCAATCTCATACAAATTAAGGCACATTCGCGTTCCATATGCCTCTGAATCCCAGCAGGACTCTACGAACTTGATTCCCTTGCTACGACCCAAAGTAAATCAAGGTGAACAGAACCAATTGATAATTTGGTCTTATATTCCCGAAAATATACAACTTGAACAGCTTAATTTATATTTTAGGGTTTACCCCTAGAAATATCAATCACCTCACAATAACTTAACTATATGGTAAGTAGAACAAGTTATTGTGGAATCACAAAGAATGAAACGAAGAGCTTTGTGATTACTTTTTATATCTTACCTATTCGGAGATACAAGAAATAAACAAGTACTTTTATTAAGTTTCTTTCCAATGACTTGCTAATGATTCCTTAATCATCTTTCTTTATTTGTTATTCTTTTATTTCACTTTAAACCAATCTTCGTTATTTACTTTATTTTGCTGATCAAATAACCTTATCAATTACACAGCTCTCTGCGATCTCTTACTGATCTCACCCACAACTAAGAGTTGCTACGACCCAAAGTCGAAGACTTGATAAACAAATGTTTCACACATGAAACTTTAATTCTTTTTACAAATTTATTTTGAGTTTAATTTTTCTTTGATTGTCTCTATTATTTTTAGTGCCCAAGATTATTACCTCTGGGTTGTCTAACTCATTTGAATTAACTTGGTAATCACAAAAGTCTATTTGAATAGATAAATACTGTCTCCCCAATCAGAAATACCTAAATTACATACGAAGTTTTGTTCCGTCTTTTGATAAATCAAGGTGAACAGGAACCAATTGATAATTTGGTCTTATATTCCCGAAGAACAGCCTAGAAATATCAATCACCTCACAATAACTTAACTATATGGTAGTAGAACAAGTTATTGTGGAATCACAAAGAATGAAACGAAGAGCTTTGTGATTACTTTTTATATCTTACCTATTCGGAGATAAATCTCGAGAAGATAGTACTCAATACAATAGAACAAAGTAAGATCATAACACACAACTACAGAGAAAATATTTGGGTATGGCTTCAGAATCCCAATGAAGTCTTTAAGTCATTAACCTATAATGGTTTTAGGAAAAACCTAGGCTAAAGGAGAATCGACTCTAGTCGCAACTAGTATCACACAGGAGGAATGGGGATTATGTTTCCCAGTTGCTAGAGTTCTCCCTTATATAGTTTTCAAATCAGGGTTTGATAACTTTGGAACAAAACAATCAATATTCACCGTTAGATGAAATCTGATTCAAGATTCAAGCTAATATCTTTCAACCATTAGATGGTCTTAGCTTGTTACATACAAATGAAATATACTTTCATTTAGATATGGGTAACCGTACCTAAACGTGTATATTGAGTTGGCTCAATAACAGTTAACCGAAGTTAGCCATATGAACACTTTTCACTTAACCATGTTCATCTTAACACTTCTTGATCAATTGATAATCAAATGAATCTAATTGTGTTACTCATAGAGTTGTTCAATTGTTTATATTCTCATAGAAGTATACAAGACACAATTGAAGCAAAATCGGATTGATTCAAAAGAATCAGTTCATGAACATTTTAGCCACGGTTTGCATAGATTGCATTCCTTATTATATAAATGTATTTGTTCATGAGTATGAAATCATACTTAACCGATTTAAGAACTTGAACCACTTAAGTTTGCAAACGGGTATGCAAACTTAAGTTCCGGAAATTGGTCACAAGCCGATAGTTTGCAAACAGGTACGCAAACTTTATCTCTAGACCGAACTCAGTTGAAACCGTTTGTGAACGGGTACGCAAACTTGGTTCCCGGACTTCAACAATTAAATCAGTTTGCGACCGGGTATGCAAACTTAAGTACCCTGACATAAACATTGAATAAGTTTGCGAACGGGTATGCAAACTTCCGGTCCTGAATTCCGTCAAAACAGTTCGTACACTATGTACACAAACTGTAACGTATCCAGACATGGGTTTTAGCTCTTAACTCCCATTTCAATCATTGAAACATTCTTAGAAGACAACAATAGCTGTCTCACATAAACTATTAGCTTATAAGCAATTTTCAAGTGATCGAATGATCAATATGAAACATTTTGAGTCTACATCAAATGACCGTCTCACACAAATCATGTAAGATGTTACCAGGTGATTTTCACATGATCATCTTTTGACTTTCGTCAAGAATAATGATGAACGTAGTTAAAGCAAAAAGCTTTCCAACACATATTTCGAGAAAGATATAAGCTAGTTAAACTCAGCTCGAAATATCAAATGTGTATAATGTAAAGTTTATATAGCTATACGACTTTGACTCAATAGGAGATAGAATAGAATAGACTTCTAAGTGATAGATGAGTTCAAGTCTCCACATAACTTTTGTTGATGAAGTTCCACAAGATCCCCTTAGTAGTTCTTCGTCTTCAATCGATGAACGCCGTGAAGTCTAAAGCTCAACTACACATTCTATCCTAATCCGAGACATAACTATAGGTAGACTAGAAATCAAGACTTATAGTTTTGACAACTAAACTTGACAAACAAGCTTGAGATAGCAACGCTTGCAAGTTCAAACGAGCTGTAGGGGCAGAATATCGCGACATCAATACTTTGCGAGAGTAATAAACGACTACATTGCGAAGGCGTCGCAGGTAAGAAATATAAATGACGCAATAAATGACGAAAGCCATAACGTGAGAAAAGTGTGAAGACTTGGCAAGATTTAGGAGTGTCGCAAGGAAAAACGTTTATAACACTCGCGACACCTCGCGAGTTATTCCCGAAAATAAAGGACAGCTTAGCTGTCATCCACTATGTATTACCCTATATAAAGGGTTGAATTAGTCTGTTGTAGAGAGGGTTCTTTTTGAATTGTTAAGCAAGTCATAAGGAGAGAGAAAAGCTAGAGTGATTGTAATTTTTTTAGATCTGATATATCTATCCTTGTAAACATTTCGAGAAGATTATCAATGAAAGTGTATAATTAATCATCTTCCAATGTGTTAATTAAGCAAATTCTAGTGAGGGGTGTAGTGTGGGATTTCCTGCAACTACATATGCGCTAGAAACAGGGAATGAGTAGAAGATCAACCTTGTGAATTGGAAGAATCGGGTGTAACAAGAAAGAAATTTCGAATAATTCTCAACAATTTACTAAAATTGAGAAATGGCTAGAAGAAGGAATGCATCAGAACAACCAACGATTGTAAGGAGAAGTGGGAGATTAGGCGGGGAAAGGAGAAATGAAGTAGGTGAACCATCAAGGATAAATGCAAGAGATAGAGAAGAAGGTCAAATTCAACCACCAATTCAACCAAAGACTGAATAGAGTAATAGATTATGATAGAGTGAGCGTGCATACATGGAGATCAGATTCTATGGAAGAAAGAGAAGAAGTGCAACAACTGATGAATAATGGACAAGAGGAGAGAAATCGAGAAGAAATTGGAGAAACAGCTCATAGAAATGAAGAAATTGTAGCATTAGAAACGTTGAGACAAACAATACATGAAGAAAGGCGTCTAGATGCAGAAGAACGCGCAAATTTAACGAGGCAAAACCACGAATTAAGGATGGAAAATAGGAGGCTGCAAAATAGAAGATCGAGAAGTAATAACATATCAAGAATCTTCGCAGAAACATTACCTGCAGAAAACGTTAATGAAGAAAATTTGGAAAGGGAACTAAGTTTTGGCGAAGGAGGTCGTGAAGGAAGAGAAGTAGTAGAAGATCGTTATATTCCACGTCCTGAAGATCTACAGAATGGTCAAAATGACAGAAATCAAGAAAATAGGCAGCGTCAAGGGAAGAATGATCCAATTAATGAAGAAAATCAGGGAGAAGGAAGAAGAATATTGCTTGGGAGAGAAACACGAAGGAAACAAAAGGAAATTGAAGATGACATTGAAAAACATTATATTGAACAAGCACGTTTATCTCGCGAGAGGAAAAGATTGAGAGCAGAAATGGAAGAACAGGAATTGGAGGAAGCAGTTCGGCAGAACAATCATGACAATCGAGAAAGAAGGCACGAGCAAAATCGCAACAATGGAAATATTAACGAAGAATATGAAAGAGTACAAAGGAGAATTGGTAGACAACCAAGAAGAGAAAATGATAGATACAATGGTGTGCACATTCGCGAATGAGATGAAGGAGAAAGTCGCAGAGAAAGAAGAGAAGAGAATGTTGAACAAGAAAACCAAGATAGGCGTGAACCCAGAAGGAGAGAAACAGAGCTAAAAAGACCAATGAATCCGAACACTGAGGTAAATGAACAAATTTTAAGAGAATCGGCGGAGATGAGAGGAATGTTGAATAGTAGAGGAGGTGGAGGAAGAAGACAATTGGATGAGGCAATCGAGGAAGCTGCAAAAACCCCCTTTACTTTAGAGGTGCAGTTAGGTGGGATACCCCCAAAATGCAATTTACATGCGTTAACCAGCATTTTTGATGGAACAATTTGCGCAATACAACACATCAAAGCGTATGTAAGATGTATGTTACAATGGGAAAGTCATGACGCTATATTGTGCAAATATTTCGCATCAAGTTTAACAGGAGAAGCACTGAAGTGGTTTGAAGGTTTACCAAGAAACACCATCACGTCATTCAACCATCTACAATCTATATTCTTAGGGGCCTACATAAGTAACAACTCCTCGCGACCAGGAATTGAAGATGTATTTGGGCTAAAACAAAGGGTTGGCGAAAGTTTAAGACACCTAACTGTGAGATGGAAGACGATGTGTAGCGAGATGGCTGGAAGAGTAGATGAAAGATATCTCATTTTATCATTTATAAACGCTATGTTCGCAACCAATCTGCTATATATTCAAATTTTTAGAGTCAAGAATACAATCACGATGACGGAGCTGCGAGAATTGCAAGAGGAATATATTGCTCTGGAAGAAAGGCAAAATGAGGTGGAGTCGTACCCGATTGCGAATACAAGTTCAAATGCTGCGAATGCGAGTTTGCTACCCAGGTTAATACACACAGTGGAGAGTACCTCGCAAGGGCAACAAGAGAGAGTGGTAGATGATGGACAGCCAAAGTTAGTTGCCATGGGAAGCCGAGATCAAGAAGAGTTTGAAAGAGAAAGAAATTACTACAACCGTGGCGGCAATAACAAAATTCGGAGACTTGATCACTCGCAAGAAACTTATGGAAGTCAAAAACAGAATTATCATGGAGGTCAGCGACGTCATAGAGTAGTATGGGAAGAAATCAAGATGCCACCACTGAATACTAGTGTGGAAAAAATATGGGAAGCTATACTCCTGATGGAAAACATACCTGCACCATGGAACATGGGGAATGAACCACCACCAAGTGATAGAAGTCACGAATTCTCGCTCTTACCACCGTTTTCATGGACATCCGACAAATGACTCAGAAACATAAAAAGAATCATCCTTAGAATGATCGATCAAGGGAAGTCAATCACTTTCTAAAAAGTGAAGAGAAAGTTCAACAATTGCCGCCACCACCATCAAAGGGGAAAGAAACGTTCGTAATAGAAGTTGGGGCGAAAGCTAAAAATTTATTTTGTAACTCCATTGTTCACTCATATCGCACAATTGAAGATTTTCATGATAATATACTCAGTAGGGTTTTTGCGAGGGATGTTGATAATAAAGAAGTGATGAATATTGCGAAGATGTCGCAGTTAAAAGAATGGCAAATGCAGATTATTTCTTTCAACGCAGAAGAGATTCCTGAAGGCAAAGAGACGCATGACAACCCATTGGTTGTAAAATTGGAGATTAATCCAAAACCAGTAGATGGCGAAGACGATGAAGCAGAGAATTGTTGGGCGATCAATAGAATACTGATTGACACAGAAGTTCGAGAAACATCCTCTTTTACCATACTTACAAGACTATGGGAGGAAAGGATGCGAATGATACCTTCAACATACAAGATATATGGTTTCAATGGCACAACAAACAAGCCTAAAGGAGAAGTTCATATGAGAATACCTCTGCAAGGATTATCTACTGATATTCTGTTCTGTGTGGTCGATGTGGAATTCCCTTATAATGCATTGATTGGAAGGCCATGGTTGCACGACATTTTGGGAGTAGCGTCAACATATCATCAGTGTATAAAATTTCCTCATCCTAGTGGTGTTGGAACTATAAAAGGAGATTGGACAGAGGGACAAAAATGCTATGAGATCGATGTGGAGAGCTGCGAAGAGAGAGCTGAGAAAAGAAAGGGTTGGAAACAACATGCAAAAGATGAGAAAAGAAGAGAAAGATTAATGGTGGATGCCATTGATGTAAGAGGAGAAGATACATTGCGAAACAAGTGCATGAAAACAGTTGGAAATTATGATGGAAAGGAATCATTAAGAGATTTGAATGATATAGAGGCAGAGAATAGCAAGAGCAAAAAGTGTAAGAAGTGAATAATCATCAAAAAGCAACAACAAAAGATTGTTCGGAGTAAGAGGAAGAAACAATAATTGAATAAGAAATATGCGAGGATCTCGCCATTAGGAATGTATGACAATTTGATTGAAGAATTGAAAAACAAAAATGATTAAACAATGTAAGATTGTGCGATAGTTTCGCAAACAAAATGAATGATTGAATGAATTAACAAAAATGAAAGAGTGAGTGAATGGGACGAACCTTTATGGCGTACACCCTAGTTCGCGAATGACATTTCGCAAGAGGCAAATGTAAGACCTAAAGTGCGTCATATAAGGGGGCATCTCTTGACATGGCTCAGTGAAAAGGTTACACCGCTCCCGGAACCCGAGTCATGAAGATTTGGGGCCCATGAAAGCCTATCCTGAGAGATACCTTGGATTTCCAACTATATATATAAGGTTATACCCTGGTTGGACGCCCGAGGATCTCTTCTTAGGAGTCGATGTATGCTCAAGGCGCCGGGTACACGGTTGAGCCAAGAGTGCCTGGGGCATTTGAAGTGTCTCGGCCATTCTTGGCAAGTCTTGGTATATGCCGCACTCGGCCCAAGAAAACTCAACTTAGGGTGCAGTCTCGTAACCATAAGCCATATAGGTATAAGGGATAAGAGGCTGCGAAAACAACTGGTTGTTGTTAAGACCGGATGGGAGGAGCTAGTCTTGTATGGCCGATGTATGCCTCCTTGAAGGGGCAACCAGGGAGAAGATAAGGGAGGCACCCTCCATTAGGGAGCTGATAAGTGTCAAAAGACGCAAATGTCATGAGACTTTATTTTCGCAAGGAAATTTAGGCTTGTCATATTTGTGCAATGATCCTGTAGAGGCAATAATACTGACGCAAGGATAAGGCGAGATCAATGGGTTTTTGCATGAAAATGCAAAAACGTCCTGCGATTTCGTCGCAAAGACGACAATGTCATGGGATTTTACACTCGCAAGAGTATTTAGGCCTGTCATATTGTCGCAGAAAAATATCCTGCAGAGGCAAAAATACTAAAAAAATGATAAGACAAGGTCAATGGGTCATTACATGAAAATGTAAAGACGTCCTGCGATTTTGTCGCAACGAGGGGTGGCGAAATAAGACCTTTAATTAGGAAGGCAAAATAAGACCACACAAAAATGATAAGGCAAGAGCAATGGATTTCTTCATTTGTGAAGACATCCTGCGATCTTGTCGCAATAATGAACTTCAACATAACTAAAGATATAGACATGCATAAAATTGAGGAAGCGAGTAAGCTTGCGAAAACGATTATGTTCCATCATAGAGTTACAAATAATAAAGGATGAAGTCAGAGATTTCATTACTCAGATATAATTGGTTAAATCACTCATTTGAAAATGAATAACAGAGGCAAGTATGTGAATGAATAGGATAAAATCTTGTTATTCATTTCCACATGATGGATTTATGCATTCATAATGATAGTTAGCTGAATTATAAAGAAGAATTGCTTGACGAATACGCGCAAGTAAAGAAAACGAAGATTGAATTCACATTTTACAATCCAAGAAGATTGAAAGAGTATATATATTACAAGAAGCGAAAGAAGAAAAAGAAGTTAATTCTTTGAGGATTCTTCTTCTTGGTCAGATTCTTCAGTTCCATCATTCTTTTCGCCAGAATCTTCTTCTTCGCTAGCTTCACTATCAGAAACATCCGAGAAAGGCGTATCCTCAGGAATAACATCGCGAAGACAAGGATATGAACTAAGAGGAATGCGGTGATCATTGCAAACCATTTCAATAGTTTGATTGCGAAAACGAACAACAAGTATTGTTGAAATTCACCACCGTAGCTTGCAAATGTTTCTTCAACTTATAATACTTGTTATTGCGAAGAGAAAGGCCTTCATGAGTTCCCCTTTTCAGACTCAAGTTCTTCAATCCTTGTTTGAAATCTCTTCTCAGATTCTGCAAAACATATGATAATGAATTAACAACACTATAACAGTACTACAGAGGTAAAGAGCAAGAAAGAATAATAAACAACCTTCTCTCGTCGGATATCATATCTATAACCAAGGCAAGTATGCTCGGTATGAAGACTAACATCAACACCTAAATTATTCCCCGGCATTATCTAGAACCTTTGCATCCCAAGCGAACTCATCATCATTATTTATAACAAGAAGCGAACGAACTTGCTCTTCTCGCTCCATAAGTATGGCATTCTGACGGAGGGATTCATCTCGTTCAATTTGTACTTCGAGAAGAGATTTTTGAAATGTTGCTAATGCATGTGCACCCTTATTAGCAGTACGGTCTTTCTCATCTATAAGGCCACTAATTTTCTTCCTTTGAATCTCGATTTTTTTATGGGAATCAAGATACATTTGTTTAAATCGGTTGGCTAAACCTAAACTAGCTCTATGTTCAATCTCTAAGAGGCGACATTTGGTTCAAGTTCATTTAATGAAAGAGAATCAATTTTGTTTGATGAGTTACTTAAAGACTCGTTGAGATGGGTGAGAAGAACATCATTATCCATAGGCTCGGGAAATGAATGGAGAAGAATGGCTTCTTCGAGAGAGATTATATATGTCTGCGAAAATAATAAATCGTGCAAAGAATAGTAGTCGACAAAGTAAAGACGATTTGAAGAGTAAAAGTTTTATACCATAAAGTTGTTGGTTTGCACTTTGAAGAGTAGACATCTTAGTCTTCGAGAAGCGTATAAAGTTTCCAATTGTTGAATTCTTTCATCTTTCTTGCGAGACACCGCAACCTCAGTTTCTAGTTCTCGGATCTTCTCTTTAAGTTGGAGATTTTTCTTTTCAAGGTTGTCGCGTCTTTTCTCGAGATCGGAGGCAACAACAAAGGAAACTCTCCCAGACTGTAAAGGAAAATAAAGAAATTGTTAAGATAAAGCTTATAATAGAAGTTACAGAGAAGCAAAGGAATATGAATATACCAAAGCATTGAGAGCATTCAAATGGCTGGAAGTCAATGTTCGTGAAACTCCGCGAAAAGATTCATTATCCTCTAATAGCGGGGCATCGCAAATATTCGCGAGAGCTTTGCAGGTTGCAGTTAAATGATCATCGCTGAATCCTTGCATAGAATCGGAGAAGATACCAGATAACTGCGCCATAGCAGAGGTGACTGAATGATTTTCCTTCGCAGAAGAAGTACCAATCTCATTTTCATCTTCGTCGGTGTTCTCGCTGGTTTGGGAATTAGAATGAGAAGGAGATTGGAGTTTCCGTTTTTTAGAAGATGGACCAGAAGATTTATTCTTGCGAGAAATGATTTTACCCTTGCCTTTAACCTTAGCGGCTTTCACTTCTTCAAAATCAACCTTCGCACACGTATGAAGATAAGAAACAGAGGCAACGATATTGTTTAAAATAACTAAAGCAAATGTTTCTTACTTCATCCGTGAGTGATCGGAGTATTGCCAGGGTACTCGCCTTTGGATCTTCCTTATACTTCTTTCTCATTCTGACAATATAAATATTTTTGAAAGGTTTAATAAGTAAAAAAGGAAGAAAATGACGCAAAGCGAAATTAAAAAAAAAAAAAAAAGGGAAATATACCTCTTTTGCCTTCTCAGACCACTTAAACTCCCAAGGATGGTAATTCGCGAGGTGTGCAGGAAGAACATGTGAACCTGCGATGTAAGGTCCACTCAAAAATAAAGGAACAACCCACCATTTCTCATCCTTGGAATGACGAGGAGTACTATTATTGCCCGAATGCCAATCAATATCTTGCATGAGCAATTTATCAGCATCAACATTATCTTTTTTCTTCAGTCGAGCGCCCCAGCGAGATTTATCATTTCTCATGTTTATTAATGCATAATTCGCAAAGAAACTTTCTACAGTATACTTCTCAAAGAATTATCTCCAAATTTACAAATCTAGGATCTCTAACGAGAAAGGGATATAAAGATCCTTTACCAGCGCCACGGTTTGCGAATTCAAGCATTAAACGGATGCAGTCGCCACTCAACTGATAAACAGCTCGCGAGAACTTTTCATGAGCAAGGATTTCATAGAATTATGGTATCTCGGGATTATATAGAGGAATGGGAAGTCCTGCTAGGAGTTGACCTAGCGAGACTATGATTTTATGATCATCACATTGATGATCAGAAAACAATTTTGCAGAAAGTATAGATGAAGATTCTTGATCAGGAATGGTTGATAAAGTGAAACCCTTTTCTTGTAACTTCTTTTGAACATCATTGAAAAGGGGTGCGTATGTACGACCAAGCGAAGCCATTATTAGAGTAGTATGGGAATGAAGGGAGAAGCAAAAAGCAAGATAAGGAAAAAGGATTTACAAAAGAGTGGCAATGCAAATTACGAGAGGAAGGAAGTCAAGGAAAGTTGCAGAAAGAAAATAAAAGAGAAAAAGAGAAAACTATATATAGAGATGAGAATCCTCGAGAAAACCAATGCATTTAATGCGAGATGGGACGTGAATGGTCAAGAATAAGCGGTTGAAAGAGACGTGTCAAGAAAAGAGTGGAAGAATAAACACCTGTAATAAATTCCGTACATGAATAAAACGAGTAAAAATGAACAATCGTGAGATAAAGATGAGCAGTTGCGGCATTTTAAAATATTGGTTCTCATGACATTCTCTTCTTCGCAGAGAAGGCATGAGAAGAGGCAAGATGTAGGGGCAGAATATCGCGACATCAATACTTTGCGAGAGTAATAAACGACTACATTACGAAGGCGTCGCAGGTAAGAAATATAAATGACGCAATAGATGACGAAAGCCATAACGTGAGAAAAGTGTGAAGACTTGGCAAGATTTAGGAGTGTCGCAAGGAAAAACGTTTATAACACTCGCGACACCTCGCGAGTTATTCCCGAAAATAAAGGACAGCTTAGCTGTCATCCACTATGTATTACCCTAATTAAAGGGTTGAATTAGTCTGTTGTAGAGAGGGTTCTTTTTGAATTGTTAAGCAAGTCATAAGGAGAGAGAAAAGCTAGAGTGATTGTAATTTCTTTAGATCTGATATATCTATCCTTGTAAACATTTCGAGAAGATTATCAATGAAAGTGTATAATTAATCATCTTCCAATGTGTTAATTAAGCAAATTCTAGTGAGGGGTGTAGTGTGGGATTTCCTGCAACTACACGAGCAGTGCTTTAACAAACTCTGCCAAAGTTGTTCGCCTCCAAACAACCCACAAGATATTAAGCCCAATTAACATTTACTAAGCATGTCAATCTCATGGAACTGCCATGCAACTCCATCCTTGATCAGCACTACCAGGAACATGGCAAAACCAACTCCTTCCTTGCATGACATTCATTCATTCAAAACCATTCATTCAGCAGACTACCCCATCTATAAGTTCACTCCATACCAACATTAACCTGTAGCAACACCATCTCTGCAGCTCAACTCCTAATTCCACCAGCGACGCGAGCAATCCTTTCTCATCACAAACCAACTGCAACTGCATCACTTCAATCACTCATGCACACCACCATCTTCAGTTCAAGTCAGCTGCATCCACTGCTCAAACCTGGAACCTACTGCTGAGTTTAATAGCTCCACCAAAACTTAGAGCAACAACATCATTTCAGCTTCTACCACCTACATACCCTTATGCACATAGCCTTCAATCCATTACTTATGCAACACAGTCACTGCAGTTGAGCTCCACCACTGCGTAGCCATTTCTGCATACCCATTCTTACCAGGACTCAAGCCCAAGACCATGATTAGCCACCAGTCATGCTCATTGCTTGCTTCCATCTCAAACCATTATTCTACTTCTATAATTTGAATAACAACACAATTACCCGTTATACTCACAACCATCTCCATTATCATCCACCAGGCCTGCAATTCAAGCTCCAGTCCATCACCTCAACATCAATAGAAACCATTTCTTCTCTAATTAACCACAACAAAAATACCTTCTCCACCTAATTACAGACTCAGAAACCCTCATTTCTATCTTTTCACTGAGTTCTTCATCTGTGAATCGATTGCAGCAGACTTTCTTCTCTAATTTCTTGAATCAGCTATAAATATAACTTCATTAACCCCTGAAAATCATCCATAGCAAACCCATCCTATAGTTCGTCCCAGATTCGGACCATAAATCACATAAATTCAACCAATTTCTTCTCAATCAATCACCACCATCTCCTCTCTGTGGATTCAATTTCACCAAACCTTAATCTCCACCAGAAACCTAAAACTTCAATCTTCCATCTAATTTCAAATCTACTCATGTCTTCCATCAATTTCTCTGTTGAATCCGATCACTTAATGGTGCAGCCATTCTCACTTTCTGTCCTCTCTAACTTTTAGGCAAATGTTAATGAGAAGAGAGAACACATTTCTCGATTTTAGGGTTAGGTAATAGCTGAAATGACTTTAGGCACCCGGCTGCTTGGATATGGGCCACCAAATAGTCTTCTTGTACCGTCAGTTCTAGGTAAATGACATGTTCAATCATTGATTTTGCTCATAACTTCCTCATGCAGCATCGATATGACCTCATTCTTTCGCTGTTAGCTTCGTCTTTTTGTTCTCTACTAGATAATGAGAAGAAAGTTGGATTTTAACGAGTTTCACTTTCTTTTGCTCCAATGACTCCAAAGCACCTAGTAAACTCAAAAGCAAACATAAGATACAAAATTTACAAGAAAACTTCAAAGAAAGCATAAACAATAGATAAATATATAGGTGTTTTATACACCTATCAAGTTGGTGGTTGAGAATGGTTAACAGAGTGAGGGAGTAGTGGTCGTACCTAACCGATAGTCTTTCCTGGCGTAGCGGACGTGACTTCACAACCTCCACTTTTCCACTCCTTCCATAACTTCCACTCCTTACGAGATCAATTATGCTGCAAAAATTACAAATAGGTTACTCAACCTATTCACAAAGAGATATCAAACTTACACAGACAAGTTCTATGTGTACCTTTTCTCAGCTTTCTCACAGTCTTACACAGGAACGCCTTAACACAATAGTTTCACATCAAACGTCTAAGAACTCCATAGGTCAACGACATCATACACTTCAAATACATCATCTCAATACTTTATTTGCTTCCCTTCTAAGACCAAACCCTATCATTCCTCTGTGATTGAAGCAAAACTTGAACGACAATTTCTTGGTTTGGGTTATCCTTATACGATTTTGATCTCTCGAATCTAAGTACTTTTACATTATATTGTTTTACTCTTAAAACACTAGTGATGACCTACAATTTTTTCTCCGCCTAAAATGACATAGTTTAGTGTACATCTTTAGGTAAAGTGTCGACTGATTCATTACATGTACACCTTTAGGTGAAGCGTCGACTGATTCATTACAACCATGAACATAAGACAATACCAAGTACAAAACCACCGATAGTTCGCAGTCGTTTCATGAGCAATTATTGAGAGCATTCAAAATTCAAAAACCAGAGTAAAATAAGGGCAATTCCTATGGCAATGTTCAAATCTATTTTTTTGTTGAGCCAGGTGGACAAACTGGGTTTTCCACTATGGTAAAGCATTCGGCGGTTGACCATCAAGCGCGATAAGGAAGTGCAGACGCTGGCGTTTGTGGTACAAACGCTGGCGCTCGTCGTACAAACGCTGGCGTTTGTAATAGACACGTCGACGTTTGAACCAAGGCCGCCAACGACTACTTTTAAACGGTAACCGGAACGGCTAGTTTCTACCTCCATAAATACGGCTCGAGTTTGATCTCAAAAATTCACAACAATCTTTCATCCGATCAATCTTTTCTTAATTTCAATTTCCTTCAACTTTCAACCATGAATTCCGATTTGATTCTTCTGAGGAAGATATGGAGATGGATGAAATATTGTACGAAGAAGAGGAAGAAATGTGTATGGAGTTTTTGCATCAAATGGATGAAGATGCAAATCAAGATAGAAAAAGGCGAAATGTTATGTTGCAATTACAATCCGGGATCATACCAAAGCCTTTAGAGCCATATGAAGTTGTGACTAGAAGATGGACGTGGCGAGATCGACATTTTTACCACGAAAAGATGATGCATGATTATTTTAATCATGATTGTGTCTATTCCGATGAGGATTTTCAGCAACGATTCCGCATGGGTCGTAATTTGACGCAAAGGATTATTGCCGAGCTTTGTCAGGTACAACCTTTATTTAATTATCAGTATGATGCACGACATGTACGAGGCTTTAGTCCCGAATAAAAGGTTACTACGGCCCTCCGTATATTATGTTACGGGGTACCAGCGGATTCCACAGTCGAGCATTTTGATCCAACCTTTTTAAGAAAGCCTACTCAGGAAGATGTTCAAATAATAACTGAAGAAAACACCGCGAGGGGTTTTCCAGGAATGCTAGGTAGTCTAGACTGCATGCACTGGACGTGGCATGCGTGTCCGGTTGAATGGGCAGGCCAATATAAGGGTCATTATCCAAAACCAACTGTAATTTTGGAAGCTTCAGCTAGCTATGATTGTTGGTTTTGGCATGCCTTTTTTGGACTCCTGGGTTCAAATAACGATCTCAACGTTTTGTATAAGTCACCATTGTTTGAAGATCTTAAGAATGGGATCGCGTCGCACTATAATTTCACCATCAACGGTCATCACTACACTCAGGGTTATTATCTAGCAGAAGGAATCTATCCGGAATGGTCAACTATGGTTCAAGCTTATAAACAAATAGGTTTTGAAGTACTTTAACACCCAACAAATAAAATGCATAAAGGATGTTGAACGCGCTTTTGGCATACTAAAATGGAAGTTTGCCATCATAGCTGGGCCGGCACGCTTTTTTGATCTTTAAGAAATGAACAAAATTATGCTGAGTTGTATCATTCTGCATAACATGGTCATTGAAGAAACCAGGCGTGACCCAACTTAGACTAGTTTTCCAGATGAAGATTTGGCGCCCGATCTTGTGGTGAAGCATGGGCGTCCAACAAGAGAATATAAACTTGCCACTGACAGATTCCAAAACCGGGGAATCTATGGACAACTTAGACAAGATCTAACTAAGCAGATTTGGGCTTTAAAAGGAGCAAGAGACGATGCGCGGGGGCGAGGCAGAGGGAAAGGCAGATATATGTTATTTTCAATTCAGTGTTGTTTATTTGAATTAATATGTTTTTTAATTTAAAGTTGTTTGTTTAAACGACTATTTTTAATTTAGTGTTGTTTATTTTAATTAATATGTTTTTTAATTTAAAGTTGTTTGTTTAAACGACTATTTTCAATTTAGTGTTGTTTATTTTAATTAATATTTTTTTATTTATTTTGATATTGTTTGTTTAAAAGACTATTTTCAATTTAGTGTTGTTTATTTTAATTAATTTGTTTTTTATTTTAAAGTTGTTTGTTTAAACGACTGCACTTTAAAATTAAAATTGAGGCAATTATATTAAAAGTAATTTTAAATAACCGAGTACAATTAAATTAAACTTAAGTAAACAAGAATATTAAATTAAACTTAACTAAACAAGAATTAAAATCAGTTAGCAAGACTGTATTCATCTTCATTTTCTTCCGAGGCATCATCTTCGTCTTCTTCCACATTCACAAACTTGCCAGTTTGTTGAGGGGGGACTTGTTCAGGGACTTGTTGTTGTTCGGCGGCGGCTTTTTGAGCTTCGGCCGCATCCATTCCCTTAGTCCATGAAGTAAGTTGTCGTTCATTCATTATTGAAGTGTTCAAGGAGAGTAACTTGTTTAACTTACAATCCATGTAGTGTTGTTCTTGCGAAAGACGACTTTTTTGTTGATTATTTATAGCAATGCCACGGTCCCTGACTCTATCTGCTTCTAACTGCATCTCGAATTCCTTGTGATCAGCATAGTTGAACTCGCTTGAACCTCCTTCTAATGCTCGTTGGGCTGCGTCTCTCGCTCTTTTCGTAGCTTTCTGACCCCCTCCTCTTCTTCTTTTGGCGCTGGAGTTAACGTCTAGATTAGTATTGTGTTGTTCCTGACTACTTGGAGTTCCATCAGGTGAGGAAGCATGCCCTCCATTCTGAAAATCCTGCGAGATTGGACCATGTGGTGATCTTGAAGGCACTTGATTACCTTCCAGCAAGTATGGATTAAACTTGTTAAGCACCCTCAAAATGGTGAAACAAGTTTCATGTTGGAAGCCCGTTTTGTGGGATCTTTGCCACTCTTTCCGACATCTTCGTTCCACATCCGGTTCGCCTTCACCACTTCTTGTGTTGTGCCACATTTGAGTGATCAAAGCTACAAATTCACTAACGGCTGCTGAAATTGTGTGAAAACGATGAGACAACCCATCGCCATCACGTCTATTGGGGTTACCTGTTTCTTCACAAATTTTTTGTAAAATCTTATCATAAAAAGTTTTTTTTCTCTTGACTAATACCATTGATGTCATCTAATGTATATAATACATAATTTCTGCAAAGTGCCTCGTCTTCATCCATTGTATACTTGACACCACGAATTCTTGTGTTTCGTGGTGTTTCTTGTTGTTATGTTTGTTGTGGTGTTCGTTGTTGTGAGGATGCCATATTTGTTAGAAATGAAATTTATAGCGATGAAATTTTTTCTGGTAGGTTGAGTTGATATGAATAGTTTGTTTGAAAAAAAAAAGAAAAATTTTTAGATATGGTATGAAATTGTGTAATTTTGAGGTAGTGATGAAGAAGGTGTGTGAACTGAATTTATAGGGAAACAAAAAGGAGCAACAACCGTTGGATGGAAGGAGCCGTTGGCGCTTCTATGAAAAACGCGGCACTTTCAGGAAACACGCCGGCGTGTGAAATACCAACGCGCACTAGAAATACAAGCGCCAGCGTTGTTGGATAAACCGCCAACATTGGTCCAAGGCCGCCCAACCTTCCATCAAGAGCGCGCTACATCATCCACCCAACTCAACAAACCAACAAATTTGTTGGTTTGTACATCCATTTTTCATATTAGAGCATGCCCAACGCTTAACTATCAAGTATACGGAGTAAATGTAAATTGGTGGAAACAGTGTCGGATAGACTGGTTCAGTCCTCTTATAAACCTGTAAAGTTGATAAAGTTGGGGGTAAAATTGTAAAACAGAAAATGTGCACCGATTTCACACTAGTAACATCACAACATCGTGATCGTACTTTCCTCTGCTCTCTCTCTATACTTACAATCATTCTTCTTTGAACAAGTTTCCGAAGTTATCATTAACAACCTGAACTCCAGTTCGGCATTGTCGAAGTTCATCAGTACTAGGTTTGATCTTATGATTCTCCTCTTTCTTTCTTTTTTTGGCTTGTTTTGGACATGATATATAGTAAACAATACTGTGTTTTTTTTCTCTTCAATTTTGGTTCTTGATGTGTCATTTCTGTAAACCTAGTTGTGAATTTCTGAGAAGCTTTATCAATTGTTTACCATGGGAATCATCGTTGAGGAGTTAGAGTGCGAGATAAGAAGAAAAGACGAAGAGATTGATTTTTGGAAGGGGGAAGTGGACTATTGGATAAGTAAACATTCAGAGTTAGAGAATCGGTATGTGAATCAGAATATAGATGAATTTAGGTCTAATGAGTTGAATGAAGAATTAGAAGATTATAGGACTAAGTATGATGCATTATACGGGGAACTTGAAAGGAAGAACATGGAGTTTGATGTTATTGAGGGTAAGTTGAAGGATTTGACGGTGACAAGGGTTGCTACTGAAACTGAACTCCGTAAGTATAAGATGATGTGTGATAAGTTGAGCGATTGGAAGGAGGAGTTTCAGAAAAGGTGTGAAGAAAATGAGAAACAAGCAGACTTGGGGCTGAATAATGAACTTGATGTGGAGAAAAAATTGGAAGGTTATGAAACTAAGTATAATGAATTGTCTGTGAGGTTTAATGTGGAGAAAGTAAGAGGGACTTGTCTTGACAATGAGATCAAGGAAAACAGGAGAATGTGTGTTCAGATGAACAAGCAGATTGCAAGTTTAGAAGAAAATATAAAAGCTATAAGGAAGGAGGGAGAACAATGTTTTGAGCTCAATAGGAAGAAGTTCGAGGAATTGGAGCGTGAGAGAAGAAGAGTAACGGATGAGAACGAACTTTTGAAGGCCAAATTTAGCGAGTTGGAGAGTCAAACAGCCTTGTGGCTAAAAGAATTAGAAGGTTCTGGCAAGCATCATGGTTTGTCTTGGGAGCTGGAAGGGAAGGAAGTGGAATGTGAGTGGTATAAGAATCCATTGAAGAACCTAACATTGATTAAAGATGTTTATGATACTGAACTTGATGGCTTTAAAACAGCATTCAGTAGACTGAAAGAGAAATTTATGGGTCTAGAAGAAGATCGGAAAGTTATGTCCAGAAGTGAGATGAGAGCACAAGACAGAGCCGCTCACTTGGAAGAGGTAATTGCGAAGATGGAAAAGAAGTTGGAGATGCAGGACTTGAAGCTTGAAGATGAGATTTCAACTCAGAGATGTTTAGTTTCTCACGATGATGGTGAAAGAGAATGTGGTCAGACAGGTTCACCAGATAAAGTATCTTATGGTGATACAGGGGATAACAATACAAACAAAAGACCTTGCAGTGAAATGGATGGTGTGATCGATGACGCTCATGTGGTTGCTTCGTCGACAATAGAAGACAAAATGTTGAACAACACTGAAGAAATACATATGTTTGAGCAAGATAGTTTGAATCCAGCAGGTATCTTTGAGATTGGTGACAACAATGATGAAAGGAAAACTAGCCCAAAGAGTTTTTTTCGCACTGGAGGCAAAAGAAGCCTGAATGTTCCGACTGGCGATACAACTGAAAGGCACTTTAAAAGATCATTCTCTGATCAGAGATGCGAGGAACATGGCAGCAGTTGTGAAGAAGATGATATCCCATTATCTTCGGAAGCAAAAAGAAGAAGGTTCTCGACGGAAGTAACTAGTGATACCGAGGAAGATGATACAACTCCACTTGGTGAATTTCAGGAGAAGAAACTGGAAGAGCTATTAGTAATTCCTAAATCCAAACACTCTCCGGTGAATCTTTGTGCTGGGGATGTGTCTCTCTCTTCTCGGGGTCAAAATATTGAGGAATTTGTCCCCCTTTCACAGCAAGGACAGGTTTCACTGACGGAGTGTGACGAGAAGAAGAGTCAGGCTGATAGTACATTGATTGAAAAATTCATATCTTCAAATAATCTGGAAATGAGCGGGTCATCACAAGTTACAGTAGGCAACCTAAATTCGGAAAATGACCGAGAGAAAGTATCTGAGCATGAGGTTGGTGTCAGTTTGAGTGGATTATTTGTAAATGGGTCTGAAACTTTTGATAGTGGAGATAGCTCAAGTGACTCGGAAGATGCACTGGATAATGAGTTGGATATTGGTGAAGTTGTAGCAATGATGAGAAGTAACACAAATAAAGAATTGAAATGGCAAAATGAAGCAGACGTGCTTTCTTCGTTCAAGAAGCATCCCGTCCTCTGCATGAAAGCTGTCTGTGCTCTACATAGGCAGAAAACAGATGAGGGAAAATCAATAATGGGTCCATTTAGCAAGTTCGCTGCGCACAGGTATAATTTGCACAAGCTCGTTATATTCATTATTTTGCTTCCTTAAACTCGTAAATAACATTTGAAATTTAGATGTTTTGCTGGCACCTCATAACTGCTCGCTTGAGTATAAATTATCGATGTTCATATCCATTAATGTTTATTTTAGTATCCCATTCGGTTGGTATCATCAATTTAGCACCTGAGGTATACCTTTAATGAAGGATTACTTTTTTTTTTTTGATATAAAGCTGTTAGAGCAATAACATAGTAGGTAATAATTTCAGCCCCAATGTCTTCCTAATGTGTTTCATTAGCTAAATGAGGGTGCTTAAGCTCCTTCACCACCAATCCCCCATGTCTGGTTCCCTAATGAGACCATGCATTGCATAGTGTTGCCAAGTTTTTACCTTACTCGGTACTACTACACATTTAAACATATTGTTTTTGGATTCTTTATGGAACCTTTATGGTTTCCCGGCAGCTCCCTGCCGCTTCTTCTCGTTGTATCCACCTCCAGCTCAAGTGCTTCAAGAATTCTCCTTCTGTCACATCCAATTTATACCTTTGCATGGTTAAATGTTCGTGCCACCTAGATTGTTAGTGAAGCAGCTTTTCCAGCCAATCTCTTCTCCTGCATGATTGTATAATCATAAACTTACCGCATTTTTATTCCATTTCAGTTGCTCTATTTACTGGTATGTTATGGACAAGGTGCTACTTATCACAGTGCTTAATATGGTCCTGCTTTTTAGTCACTATCAGATCATGTCCTTGACCCCCAACAAGCTGATGGGCCGAAGTTTGATCATAATGAATGCCTTGTGTCAGAACATTAGGCACATAGGCCATCCGTCGTTTGGATCATCTTGATTGTAAGAGCGTCACTAATAGATGCCTAGGTGTAAGAGACATTGGTATGTACATCAGACTAATCGAATTAAATGACCAGAACTACCATTTAATAAGTATAAGAAAGAAAACAGTTAATTCTAGTTTGCAAGCAAAAGCATCTCCCAACAACTTCCGTACACATATCTCCATTATGAATGTTTAGTTTGCTAATTCATTGCTGGCTTTCTGATCTGTTCCCCACCAGAAACTTTTAGAATGAGACCAGTATGTCGTGAGAGTCATGGATGCCCAAAAGGAGGAGAAGTTCTGAAATTCCTCATTTTCTATTACAGTTACACCATTGAAGCTTTGTACTAATTATTTTTTGCAATCATTATACTGCAGTGGAAGAGAATTAGCTGTGTTTCTAACGGATGGGAATCCCGAAGGTGACTTGAAGAAGTCCGTAGAAGAGCTGGAAATGTTCTTTCCTGAAGGGCTTGAGGATTGTAAAATTTTAGCCACGCATTACTCAAAGCAGTTATTCACAATTTACCGAAACAAAGAAGATCATCTCTTCCTTCCTTCTTAGGTGAAGGCGTGAAGCTCTTTGTTCCTTCTTGGGTTAGCATCTTGACATCAGATCAAACTGCGAGCTGTTCGTAACATATGTATATTTTTTTTCTCCTTAACCTCCGATCTAAGTGTTTGAACTGCCTTGCTGAGATAGTAAATAGATCTTTTCTCCTATTATTCACGATAAATGTATCTTATCTTTTTTTTTCTCTATTTTCCATTCCCATTTTTCCTATTTTCTATAGGCCTTCACAATTTCTAAAATCAATTTACTTTCGATTCCAATTTTTCTTACATACTACATATAAAAGTCAAATTGACTCTGATTTTTTTTTTTTTTTTTTTTTTTGAAGGAAACAGATTTTCATTGAATTAATCCTCATTCAAAATGAGGCGTTGCATAATACAACTAGGTGGTTCATCATGAATCCACCATCTGTTTACATTATTAGAGATTGAACTTTGAGCTAAATTATGTGCAATAGAATTGACATCTCTAGGAACTGAAGTAAAACTAATTTCACTAAATTCCTTGATGCGATCACGGATAGAGAGAATTGTTGAACGAATACTCCATGGTTTCTCATTCGTGCTCCTTGTTATAGCCTTAGGAATTTCTGAAGCATCCCCTTCCACAATAATCCTGGTAAATTGCAGTCTGTTAGCCAGTTGAATACCTAATCCATAAGCTTTTGCCTCTGCAACAGTAGAAGATATGGTATTGAAACAAATAGCGCCACTTCCAAGATGGTTCCCAAAAGAATCTCTGGCACAGCTGCTGCTGCTGCATCACCATTATTGAAGGCAGCATCGACATTAATTTTGATGACACAGTTCGGAGGAGATTCCCATGAAGCTGCATTGTTCTGACTGACTGTAATATTTGAGCAGAAATTTAAGGCATTGTGAAGATCAAACATCTTGAAATCTTGTAACGCCTTTTGAATACATTGTGAGATCGATGGTTGAGTATTGTTGAAAACTAAATCATTTCTCATCTTCCATATATTCCACAGAATGCAAGAACCTAGATTCAACATAATACCCTGATCAGGATATGAAAGCCAATGTTGGATAATTTGTCGCAAACTCATACCAGCAAAAACTATTATAAGTATCGGACTTTCCTGTAAAACTGTCAATGACAACTGACAATTGAAGAGGAGATGGAAGACTGTCTCTTCATTATTACAGAATGGGCAAGCACTGCTGATCTGATTATTAAATTTACTGAGATTGTGATAAACTGCTAGACCTTCATGAAGAACTTTCCATAAAAATATTTGTATCTTAGGTTGAATCTTTATTTTTTTCCAAAACAATTTCTAAGGAAATTCCGATTCTGAGGAACTTGTGGCTGTATTAACGTAGCGGAAGCGTAATAATTTGGATCAAGGATCCAAAAGGTAGTGAAAACTAGTGTGAAATTAATAGATTCACGAAAGTTATAAGAAAACTAGAGAACAATAACTAAATAAAATATCTTTGATAAATCAAATAAGATAATAATGTTGAATGTGTAGGAATTCTACAAGGCTAGGCCTTCTTATATAGGCTTCACTATTTCCTAAAAGTAATAAAACTAGAAAAGGAAATCATACCAAACTAGGAAACTAATATGTTCTAGAATAGTTCTAGAATAGGGAAATCATAAATTAGGAAATAATACTAGAAATAGAATACGGTTTGACACTAATGTCAAACAGGGGTGACTTTGTCTAGATGTTCTACATCAGGCCCCCCTTCTTGAAAAGAACTCGACCCCGAGTTTGGTGTTGGAAGAGAAACATCATCGCCGGGAAAGTAAGGAAAGATATCCTTAACATTGAATGTGGACGAAATGTTCATATTAGCTGGGAGGTCGACAACATATGCATTGTTGCTGATCTTCTTGAGAATGCGGATATGACCAATCTTCTTATACTTCGTCTTGTTGTATGTACCCGTCGGAAAACGATCCTTGCTTAAGTATACCATAACCAGATCACCAACTTCATAGGATTGAAAACGACGTCGACGATCAGCATCTATCTTGTACTTGGCATTAGCAGCTTCCAAGTTTTTCTTTACCTTATCAAGTAGCACTTGTAGGGACTCTATCATGTGATCTGCCGCAAAATTGGAACTAGGAATGGATGGTAAAGAGACGAGATCCAATGTATGGTTAGGAACCTTGGAATAAACAATCTGAAAAGGTGCATAACCTCTAGACCGATTAGGAACTGAATTATAGGCGAACTCAGCTTGAGCGAGAGATAGATCCCATTGTCTAGGCTTGTCTCCGGATAAACAACGAATAAGATTCCCTAATGATCGGTTTACTACTTCAGTTTTTCCATCTGTTTGTGGGTGAGTTGTGCTACTAAACTGCAGTTTGGTTTGGAGACGAGTCCAAAGCGTCTTCCAAAACCAACTTAAGAACTTAGTGTCTCGATCAGAAGTAATGGTCTTTGGAATACCATGTAAACGGACTATCTCACGGAAGAAAAGATTTGCCGTAGTCACAACATCCATAGTCTTCTTGCAAGGAATAAAATGTGCCATTTTTGAGAAGCGATCAACAACCACAAAAACAGAATCATGAGCTCTTTGGGTTCTTGGTAAACCTAGCACAAAATCCATTGATATATCTTCCCAAGGAGCATCTGGAACTGGAAGAGGAATGTATAATCCTATATTTTGTGCATGACCTTTACTTCGTTGACAAACCATACAACGTCGCACAAAATCATGGACATCCTTTTTCAGAGAATTCCAAAAGTAACGAGCTTCGACTAGAGATATAGTCTTATCTCGCCCGAAATGGCCAGAAAGACCACTGCTATGTAACTCCTTAATAAGGTGTTCACGAATGGAACCATCAGGAATGCATAAGCGGCTACCTTTAAAAAGAAACCCATTATGTAAAACAAAATTACCCGTACCTTGTTGTGCGGAGTAACATTTCTTCCATAGTAAGGAAAAGTCTGGATCGTTAGGATATAACTCTTTAAGGGAGTCAAAGGAAATCACTTCAGCACAGATAGTAACAAGGAGCAATTCACGGGCACTATGATTTGTGAAACGGCTTAGTGCATCCGCAACCTTGTTGTTCAAACCAGACTTGTGCTGAATAGAGAACGTATATTCTTGCAAGGTAGAAATCCAACTTGCATGCATTCTATTGGATGGTGATTGATTCTGAATATACTTGAGGGCTTGGTGATCAGTATACAAGACAAAATCCTTGTGTATTAAGTAGTGTCTCCATTTTCGTAGTGCACGAATCACAGCATAGAACTGTAACTCATAGGTAGACCACTTTTGACGAGCTTCGGTGAGTTTTTCGCTAAGAAATTCAATGGGTTTACCTTCTTGGGATAAAACAGCACCAACTCCTAATATGGAAGCATCAGAATGTACTTCAAAAAGCTTGTTGAAATCAGGTAGTACAAGGATAGGAGCAGAAGTAAGTCTTTCTCTTAGTAATTGAAAACTTGATTCAGCTTCATCTCATCCATAAGAACCTTTTATCCTTCCAACTCACGCAATAAGAGCTGCGATAGAGCCGAAATCCCTTATAAATCGACAGTAAAAGGAAGCTAAACCATGAAAAATTCGAGCTTCGAATCTTTGTCTTCGGAGTAGGCCAATCACGAATAGTCATGTGATTTTGGAATCATCTACTTGAATACCATCAAAGGAAACAACGTAACCCAAAAATGTAACCTTAGAAGTGAAAAATTGACACTTCTTTAGATTGATAAATAATTCATTCTCCTTGAGAGCGTTGAAAAAAACCCACAAATGAGAGCGATGTTCCTCTTCAGATTTAGAATAGATAAGGATATCATCGAAATAAGCCACAACAAACTTACCAATGAAAGGTTGTAGGACTTGATTCATAAGCCTCATAAACGTAATTGGAGCATTAGACAAACCAAATGGCATAAAAAGCCACTCGAATAGACCATCCTTTGTCTTAAATGCAGTCTTCCATTCATCTCCAAGTCGAATTCGGATATGATGATACCCACTTTTAAGATCAATCTTAGAAAATATTATGGAATCGGAGAGCATATCAAACATATCATTTAATCTTAGAATTGGGAAACGATAACGGATTGTGATCTTATTAACAGCTCTACTGTCGATACACATACGCCAAGTTCCATCTTTTTTTGGCACAAGAAGGGCTGGAACAACACAAGGGCTCAAACTAGGTTGTATGAAACCTTTAGACAGTAATTCATCCACCTGTCCTCGAAGTATATCGTGCTCCTTAGGGCTCATACGGTAGTGTGGAAGATTAGGCAAACTTGCACCAGGCATGAGATCTATTTGGTGTTGAATATTTCTCATAGGTGGCAAAGAATCAGGCATATTAGATGGTAAAACGCATGCAAACTCATCTAGTAAGGACTGCACTTGAGTAGGAATAGTTGTATGAAGGTCAGGAGTAGAAGGTTGTACAACTAAGGCATAGATCGTACCTGATTCTTGTGCATCAGCTAAGATGTCAGGGGAAACCAACATCGTAGTCTCTACTTGTTGTACACTTGGCTTAGGTTTCGCATAAGATGGTTGCAATATGATTCTGTTTCCATTGTACATGAATGCATACGTATTAGCTTTACCTCTATAAGTCACATCTACATCATATAGCCATGGACGTCCAAGTAATATGTGGCAAGCAGTAATATCCACAACATCACAAACCACTGTCTCGTTATATGCTCCAATTTTAAATGACACGAAACATTGAGAATCTATATTCGTCTTGTTGTTATCATCGATCCAACCAATGGAGTATGGTTTAGGATGTGGATGAGTAGATAATTGCATCTTTTCCACCAATCTATATGAAACAATATTTTGACAACTTCCACTGTCAATGATCATATCACATATCTTGTCTTGCGCACGGCATTGAGTGCGGAATAGACGATTACGGGTTGGATAGTCAACACGAGGAATGGACAATAGATTTCGAATAACATAAGAGACATAATCACTTTCATCTCCTTCCTCTGCATATGCTTGTATATCTTCGATATTTCTATGAACATCTTCACTTTCTTCCTCATACACAGCAGACTCTTCTTCGGTCATCAATGTACGCCCACTTCTACATTGGTTTGATGTATGACCTGGCTGCTTACACTTATAACACTTGTTTTCAGTTGGGTACGCATAAGGGTTTTGAGGTTTTCGTCTAATGGGTGGAGCATTACTGGGCTGGGGTGGAGTTGGTGGAGTCTTTGTAGTAGGTGGGTTTTGGGAAGAAGATGGTTGGGTGGTAGTGGTAGTGGTAGTAGGAGAAGTACGGGACTGGAATGGAGAAGGTTGTTGCCTATTAGGAAAATTTTGAAATGAAGGTTTTCTAGGGTGTGAGAATGAGGATTTTAGGTATGGTTGTGGAGAAAGCATGAAAGATTCTATCTTTAAAGCATTATTAATGACAGAATGAAGAGAAGTATATTGTTGAGTAGCTAACCTTTCTTGTTTATTCCAATCAAGTCCATTGATGAACCACCCAATTGTTTGATCAACCATCTCATTCAGCTGGTTCCAAGATAACAAACGGGAAAATTCAGTTACATACTCTTGTACCGTGCGGTTTCCTTGGCGACAGTTTTGCAAACTGATGAACAAGGTTTGTATGTAATCCGGAGGAAGAAATCTTCTCTTCAACAGTTGTTTCATGACTGTCCGGGATTGAACTTGTCGCAATCCTTGATTGGCTCTTTCTATTTGAAGATGATCCCACCATGAAGAAGCTGGTCCATTAAACTTGAAAGCAACAAGCTCTACTTGTTGATCTTCAGGTATGCGCATATAAGCAAGGAAGCGATCAACTGTACACATCCAATCTAAGAAATCTTCAATGTGTAAGAGTCCATCAAACGGGGTTATATCATCTTTGGGGCGATAGTTTTGTGGATTTCCCATGTTCCTTTACTGGCGCGGTGGTGGAGGATAATAATATGGCTCATAATCTTCAACATCAATTGCTTGTTGTTTTTAGAAGATTTGAGCAAGTTTTGGGGAGTAGAGTAAGAGCTGAAATCTTCAAAGAATTCAAATTGTGGGGTTGTGTAATGTGGACAAGAAGAGTATCTTTGGAGTGGATTGTAATGGATGATAATATGATTTATTTAGGGAGAGCGTAATTCTTTGGAAGAAGGTTGGGAAGAGGTCAGTGTTTGAAGATGAGCAGTAGAGTTGGGAGGGGTGGAAGTATGGGGATGGATAATTTCATCTTGGGTCTTAGATTTTTCTCCAAGTACCTTCTTTCCTTCTTCTTTCTTTCCTTCTTCTCCCATGAACTTAATAAACATACTTTCGAAATTTTTTTTGTGATATCATCGAAACGTTCATCCATTACTGTGGTTAGCTTCTTTCAATATTGATTCCCATTGCTTTCACATCAGCTTCTAAGTCTTTCCTCAAACTAGTTCTTAACTCTTCAATCTTCTTATCACCCATGTTAGTGGAGGCTCTCAATCGAGGCTCTGGTACCACTTAACGTAGCGGAAGCGTAATAATTTGGATCAAGGATCCAAAAGGTAGTGAAACTAGTGTGAAATCAATAGATTCACAAAAGTTATAAGAAAACTAGAGAACAATAACTCAATAAAATATCTTTGATAAATCAAATAAGATAATAATGTTGAATGTGTAGGAATTCTACAAGGATAGGCCTTCTTATATAGGCTTCACTATTTCCTAAAAGTAATAAAACTAGAAAAGGAAATCATACCAAACTAGGAAATTAATATGTTCTAGAATAGTTCTAGAATAGGGAAATCATAAATTAGGAAATAATACTAGAAATAGAATACGGTTTGACACTAATGTCAAACATGGGTGACTTTGCCTAGATGTTCTACATCAATTATCTATCAAGAACATGTATATAAATTTTGAAGTAAAAATACCCGAAGGAGTTTTCAGCCAAATTAGTTTATCTTCCACCTCATTATCTAACAGAATGTAGATATCCAAGATAGCCTCGACTTATCTTCATGATTAATAAGATCTGAAACCAGTGTAACATCAACTGTGGAATTTGGTAGTTTAGATGGCCTAAAACCTGGTATCCCCGAAATCCATGGATCATGCCAAACATGGATGCAATTTCCAGAACCTAAGAACCAACAACAATTGTTTATAAAAAGATCTCTTACTGAGAGCATATCTTTCCAAGTATTTGAGTCACCAGGATTCGGAAGACAATCCCAGAAAGAATTATCTTGTAGATACTTTGCAGAGCATAATTGAACCCAGAAAGCATTCAAATTTGTTAGAAATCTCCATACTAACTTTGAAACCAATGAAATATTCACAAATTACATATTTCGAATACCTAATCCACCATCTTCTTTAGGTCTTTCCACCTTCTCCCATTTAATGAAGTGAGCTTTTCTTGTATTAATATCATGACCCCACCAGAAGGCTCTTTGAGTACGAGATAGTTCTTTAGTGACTCCCTTAGGAAGAATACAGGTACCCATTGTATAATTAGGGACTTTTGATAGAACACTTTTTGAAAGAACAGTTCTTCCTGCTGGATTGAAGAAAAAATTCCTCAATCCTGCTAATTTGGAAATGAATTTAGAATTCAGCGGTTCAAAGGCTTCAATACTGCAATCTGATTTCAAAGGATATGTGCCTAAATACTTTTTATCTTTTTCCATTTCCCTAACACCTAATTTCTGGATTGATAACCATCTATTAGAAGTAGAGGTACCTTTACTGAAGTGAATAGAAGACTTCATATAATTTATTATCTTCCCAAAAAAAGAAGAATAAGTATCCAAAATACACTTGAGATGTTCCACATTTGATTCAGAATTATTTCCAAAGAAAAATAAGTCATCGGCGAACATCAGATGGCTTATTACTGGAGCATGGACATTGATTCTAAATCCACGATAGAGACCATTTGATTCAAAATTCTCCATGAGAAGAGACAGACCTTGAGAGAAGATGATGAACAATGCAGGTGATAAAGGACATCCCTGACGCAATCCCCTTCCACTTTTAAAGTTTCCATAAGGAGCACCATTCAAAAGAATAGAAAAAATAGAAGAAGTAACACAGCTCATAATTAGATTGTGAGAATGCCCATGAATACCCATTTGATGAAGCATAAAACTTAAGAACGACCAAGAGACACGATCATATGCCTTCGACATGTCCAATTTAAGCGCAAAGAATCCTTGTTTAGATTTAGACTTATTCATAGAGTGAAATAACTCTTTTGCAATAACAACATTGTCAGTTATCTGTCTATTCTTAACAAATGTGTTCTGAGACCAAGAGATGAAGTAACTCAAAAAAGGACTAAGTCTGATAGCTAAGATTTTGGCCACAAACTTATATAAAACATTGCATAATGTAATGGGTCGAAATTCCATAACTGTAGCAAAATTCTTGACTTTTGGGATTAAGCTTATATGAGTATGATTCAACTTACTTGGGATTTCTCCTGTGTTAAAAATATGTTGAATGAACTGAGTAGTATCTGCACCCACAATTGTCCAACATTTTTTTATAGAAAAGAACAGGAAATCCATCTGGCCCTGGAGAGCCTAAAGAATTCATATTCTTGACAATTTTCCATATTTCTTCACCAGAAGGGATAGCAGACAAGGATAAATTTTCTTCAGTACCCATAGAATAAGAAGAAACTTGTAAATTTGAAGGAACTTGAATGTTCATATCTTCTTGGAACAAGGTTTCAAAGAACAGAATAAGTTCCTCAGCAATTCCCTTTGGATTAGAAATCCATTGTTGATCACTAGTTTGAATACAAGAAATTTGATTCTTCTTCCTTCTCTGTTGAACTGAAAGATGGAATTGTTTAGTGTTTTTATCCCCAATTTTCATCCAAATCTGCTTCATTCGTTGCTCCCAATAAGTAGCCTCCATAATGATGTAATCATTCAATTGAGCTGTTGTAGCTTTTTCTTGACGAATAACATTAGGGTTAGGAGATAATGTTTGAAGATGAAGCAATATTTTCTTGAGCTTCCTGATTTTGTTCTTTATACAGCCTATCTTGTTTTTACTCCAGTTTTTGAGGAATTTTCCAAGGGAAGTAAGTTTAGTCATCAAATCTGCAGGGAGATTGATATTCCAGCTTTCCATAACAACTTTAAGAAAATCAGGATGTGTACACCAATATGCTTCAAATCTGTAGGAAGGTGGATTTCTTTCTATATTTCTGCATGTATTGGGAAAAATAGGTGAGTGATCACTTGAGATTCTCGGCATATGAAGAACACCTGATTTTTCAAACATTAAACACCAATATGGAGTTGCAATAACTCTGTCGAGTCTCTGTCTTACTAGGCTTTGAAACTGTCTGACATTGCTCCATGTATAAGCAGGACCCGAAAAACCCAAATCCAACAGATGATTTTCATGAATGAAGCTATTAAATTGGGATATGGTTGTGTTTAAAGATTGATCACCTCCAAATTTTTCTCTAACAAAAGAGAGTGCATTAAAATCTCCAATGAAGCATTTAGGGCCAGAGACATGTTGAGAATAAACCGATAAGCTTTGCCAAAATTGACCTCTATCTGATCTGTTTGGTGGTCCATATACACAGAATAAGTTCCACGCAGGATGAGGACCTGATTGTTTAATTTGCAGGTGAATCAGATTTTTAAAGGAAGAAATAACTTCTGCATCAATATTATCTTGCCACATTAACCAAAGACCACCACTGCGACCTATTACTGGAACAATACAATGATTAGAATAACCAAATCTATGAAGAATAGAATTAGAAGAAGCTTCAGATAACTTTGTTTCTGAGAGAAAAACAATGTTAGGTTTAGAGCTTCTTAGGAAGGATTTCAGTGTTTGAATTGTTGGGTCATTCCCTAACCCCCAACAATTCCAAGCAAAGACTAACATGGACCGTGCGGCCTATTAGGGCTAGCCGCCATCTCCAATTGATTATTTTAATTCTTGATGAATCCTGTAGCCATCTTTGGTTGTGTGGTTCTAGTATGTAAGCATGCTCCATCCAACATTCGTTTAGAACCTCTCGAATTGTTGTTGGTAATTGACCTCAGAATAGTGGCATTGCTAGAACTCCTAGCCAACGATTTCCAATCACGCTGTTCGGTAGCCTTATTTGATTATCTGGGATTCCATAAAATCCGTCCATTGTTACTACTCTGTGATCTGTTGTTGGACCCGGATAGAAGTTGATGAAGGTTCTCATTGATAGACTTGTTTGAAACATCAGTAGAAGTAGATTTATGTTTCTTGGTTACACACTTGAAAGATTCAGAAACTTGCAAAGTCTTGAAGTTATTGCATTGGAAGTCTGTTGATGAATCTTCTTGATTGTATGCAATGGCTTTTCCTTTGGATAATTCAGTGTTCAACTGTTGTAGAGATGGATGTTGAGCTGTTGTTAAAATTTCGAACTCTGAATTTTGAGCAGTTATGGAAGAAAAAAGATCATGTTTTTGATTGGTAGTGTGAGAATGGAAGTTTAGGGAGTTGTTAACCGTCAGATTGGTATTATCCTGACGAGAGCCAGATAGTGGTAACTTCCTGAATAAGTTATCTTCATAGCAGTTACGTGAGTCAGCTGATAAATTGGATTGGATGTTCCTAGTAATCATTGATTTGGATTGATGAATCATCATCCATGTAATCTCCATTGAATTAGTTTTTCGAAAATTGCCCAAATCTTTATGTTCTTCCTCCTAGTAATCAAAATCTTTAAAGTCTTCCATTTTATTAACGTTGTTCTTCACAGAAACATTGATTGTACGATTATATTTTGGAATAATTAAATCATACGCCTGTTGATGAAGTTCTGGTGGGAAATCTTGGTGAACTTTGTCTTTCAAATGATGAACTTTAGGACACATTTTCATCAGATGACCTATGAGACCACAGAAAGTACAAAATATAGGAAGTCTCTCGTATCTAATTTTAGCCGAGATTGTATGATTATTAGATACAGGAAATGTGATGGATTCTTTGAGTGGTTGTCTAACATCAATTGGCAGACGAACTCTTGAAAATTTTCCCCACTTCATGGATTCTTGGACTGTTTTAGTTCTCTGACTTCCAGCATACGAAATTAATCGTTGAATGAATTTTCTGTCCAAATAGTTAACTGGTAATCCATGGAGTTGAGCCAAGAATTCTACTTTGTCAAATAGATATTCATGTGGTAGTTTGTTAGGAACACATATTTCAAGAGCCAATAAATCATCTCTTGTAACCCATGGAGATGACTCCATAATAAATTCCGAGTCTGAGTGGGACTCAAATTTGATAAGAAATGTCTCTGAAGTGAGTTCAGAAACGTAGAATTTCTGGTTAAATGATCTTCAGAGTTTTTGTAAGAGTTCTCTGACGTTTGTTATTTGGAATGTTCTGGGAGATAGAATCAAAAGTACCAAACAGTTCTGATAATTATTTGATAAGTTTGGTAAAGGAGTATCAATGCAGATCTGTTTTGATGGAGTCTCTTGATTAAGAAGGTTTGCAAATTGTCGGATCATGTCCATATTCGGATCTTGTTGTTGTATATTGGACTGAGAAGATTGAGACATGTTAAAAAAGAGAAACTAGGAAGTTTTCAGAAATGCCAAAGGCTAGGAAAGTTTAAAAGGTTCTGAGAATTAAAACACTGGAAATCTTCGTTGAAATACGAAGAAATCCAAAGTACTTTTAATTTACATAAGGTACGATTGTTTATGTAATTACAAAATGAAATGAGAAGGATATCGATGGATCTGGGATTGAAGAAGAAGTTGAATTAATAGAGAAGTTTTTTTCCGAGAGAAAAGTTGCAGAGAGGAGAGAGAAAAGTATAAAATATAATATACTTTCCTTTATTAAATTGACTCTGAATGTGACTATTTTTAATTGTCTTCTTCTTCATTAAAAAAACCAAAAACTACCAAATTAGAAATCCTAGGTTAGATTCATATTTTTAATGGGAGCGGATCCCTTAACTTAATTATTTGACCGAATTTTTCACTTAAGGTTCTAGCCGTAGATCAATACATATCCAGCCGTTAAATGTATAAGACCTAGTATGGTTAAAATTTGGCTTTGCTCGGCTTAAGCCAAGCCGATAAATGCCTCTTTACCATAAGAATTTTGGAAAATATAGTCTATTACGTAAATCAAGGAATATCATCTTCCTCTTTCACTATTTCAGCATCAGTTAAGCCTCCATATCTTGAATCATCACTTTCCCCTTCTTTGTGATTCGGACTGGTTAAGTAATTCATTTTTAAGCACAATTACTTCAGCATCTGTTGAGCCTCCATATTTTGAATCATCACTTTCCCCCATTCTTTGTGATTCAGACTGGTTAGATAATTCATTTTTGATCTTATAAGCACAATTACTATACCATTATTTCGTTGATGTTGTGAACTAATATTTCTTTAGCTATTAATTTAGCTAAAGTTTTAGGGAACTCTCTTTGATACACATTATATGGCATTGCATAGGCACATCTAAAGTTTTAGGGAACTCTCTTTGATACACATAATGTAGTATTACATTATGACGGATAACATTGATTAAATGCCTTCCTAAAAACTATATACTTCAAAAACGAAGATGGTTCCACTGTGAGTAATAAATCCCTCACCCAAAAATTGTCAGTGACGTATAGTTAATTGGTATAAAAATTTGAATCCATTCGCGTGAAATGATTTATCCTCGGATTCACAAAACATAGAAGAGCAACAGTTGTGGATCAAGATGTGTAAAGAATGACACAAGAAATGAGGATTTAATGTTGAATTATTTCTTAGATTTTTTTCAAATAAAACTGTTACAGACGGACTCAGACAATTTTAATATGAGAGAGAGACATCTGGAGCAGCTGTACTGGTGTGACTGATTAAGTCAAGTCAAATAGACTAGACATTGACTTGACACATTATTTCTAACACACCCCTGTAAACTAATACAGGCATAATGTGAAGTTTGAAAAGCTAACCAAAAATAACAAAACAAGAAAGCAACACCCCTGTAACCAGGAAACAATGTGCAGAAAGCTAAAAACAAAGACTCTCTGTCTCAAACAAAAAACAACTGCTAAGTAACTGGAACATCCAGAAGTAAATGAAGTAATCTTGAGTGAGCGGGAAAGCACATGCCTTTAGTAAATATATCAGCTATCTGCTCTTCACTTGAAACATGAGAAACAATAAGAAATCCAGAATCTACCAGCTCCCCGGCAGTGTGATATTCAATCTCCATGTGTTTTGTCCTGGCATGAAAAACAGGATTAGATGATAAAGCAATAACACTTGTAGTATTATCATAATACAGCTGAACTGGTAATTGAAGGGGAACATGTAGATCATTCAGTACATAAGAAATTCATTTATGCTCAGCAGTAGCTACAGAAAAAGCTTTATACTCAACCTCAGCAAAGGACTTGGAGACAGTGGGCTGCTTTTTAGATGACCAATAGATCTGAGATGATCCTAAGAATACATCATACCCACTAGTGGATCTTCTATTATCAGGGCATCCAGCCCAATAAGAATCAGTGTATGCTTTTAGTAAGGTCAAATCACTAGGATAAATAGTAAGACCTTGACCAATACTGCTTTTTAAGTACCTGAGAATTCTCTTGTCAAGAAGAAGATGACAATATGTAGGAGCATGCATAAATTAACTTACATAGTTAACTCCAAAACAGATGTCAGGTCTTGTATGTGTAAGATACTGCAATCCTCCTACAATAGTTCTAAACTCAAGTGGATCATATGAATAGAAGCTCTGTGTGTCTTAGCTACTGGTGTATCACAAGGTTTGCATTCTAGCATGTTAGCCCTTTCCAAAAGTTCCAGAGTGTACTTCTTTTGTGTTAAAACTAAAGAATCTGAATGTCGCACAACTTCAATACCCAGAAAAAAAAACTCAGATTTCCCAAATCTTTCATAGCAAATTCAGTCTTGAGAGAAGCAATGAGTTTTTCCATCAAGCATTCAGAATTACCAGTTAAAATTATGTCATCCACCTAAAGAAGTAAAACTAAGATATCTGAAACAGAATGAATAACAAACATAGAGTGATCATTCACATATTTAACAAAACCAGCAGACAGTGTCTTGGTGCTTGTTTTAAGCCATAAAGACTTTTCTTTAGGTGACACACATGATCAGGAAAATTTGGATCCACAAATCCCGGAGGCTGTTGCATGTAGACATTTTAATTTAATTCTCCATGTATAAAAGCATTTGACATATCTAATTGTTTGATGTGCCAATTGTAGGTAACAGCTAGAGTAAGAACAATCCTTATAGTTGTTGATTTAATGATGTAGTTTAGAAATAGTGGTAAGAAAGATTCGTTCAACTCGAACTTGTGAAGATTTGGTTTCGACTCAAATTAAAATAGAAAACTCACGATGAAGTTGTTATCAAGATTATAAAAACATTGAGACTCAGGATTCCACCATTAGCCAATTATCGGTGATTCAATCTAATTAATATTCATGCAATTCTTTTCGTTTTATAGTGATTCTAATATGTTGCAAAGGTAGATTTTCAAAGTAACAATTGCAAATCCGAGCATAGAACATCAAGGACCCTAGGTTAAGCATGCTCTATCAAAAGAAATCACAACTGCTCAATTATTAATGCATAAACCAATTTTAATTCAAGGCAAATAATCATAAAAGAAATTGCAAAAATCATTAAAAATAGAAATTACCACATAATAATTGGAAGAAAAAAAATGGCTTCCTCCATCGCCTCAGCTAAGGGGTTTAACTTCTCATATTAATCACTCGCTCAATATATTGGTTCATAGCTCAAAAGTTGATTAAAAGGAAGAAAAGGTGTAAAGCAGCGGGTTTGTAACATGTATAATTGTTATAGAACCCACTGTTACAGAGGAACAGTTGCAGAAAGAATGAAAATAGTGGCTAAAGATCTATTGCAGGCACTGTTAATAAACGATATATATCTTTTGCTGTTAAATCTGCGACAGAGTCAGTGAGTCTTATATTCTCCAGCTTCTTCTTCCTCGTCTGCAACTAGGGTTCTTCCCTGGATTGTCCTCTCTGCTCCGGAAATGCTCTAAACTTCCCCCCCAAAGTCTCGATAACCTCCTCTGGCTCTTTCCCAATCTATATATATACCACAGGAACCAAAATATCCGCGGAAATCTCTTCCAAACCTAATTCTTTTTCCTCAGCCAAAAGTTACGGGACTTGGCTATTTCTTCTCTCCTCTACGCGTTTGTAATTTTACAAACTCTTCCTAGGATAGAAACAAGTCTCACGAAGATATCCTAGCCTTATCTCCACACGTAACTTCCATATTTGGAATCAACACAAACCCATAATAGCTCAATGCCCTGTTTTATGAGAAGTTCGTGTAAACTCCCTATTTCATAGAATCTGAAACACCTGTCAGTCCTGTTTGATCAAACCAATCCCAAACCAACCCATATCAACTAGGGGAAATTTGGTTTAGGCCTCACCCATGGGTAACCCATAATATCAGGCCCCTAGTTAAAAGTATTTTAAAACCAGGTCCTGACTTAAAATGTATTTTAATAGAGGTCGAAATGACCAGATTGACCTTCAATATATAACTATCTAACCTAGGTTTTCTCTCACACAGACACATTTATTTTCATTTCAGGAGAGAGAAACCGGATCTCACTCTCACTCTCACCAACCACAGAAACAGATCGAAAAAAAAAACAAAAAAAAAATCTTGTTGAAATCGGTTGCAAACACAGATATAAATCTAAAACTATTCATCATCTTCTGAATCGATAAACGCTAAAATCATAACAACAGATCGAAAAACGTTAGAAACAAGAATTTCAGTTTCAGATTCAAACCCTAAATCGATTTAATTTGAATCGATTAAACCAACTGCATATTATGAAAGGAAAGAGTCTGATGATAAAAAAAATAGGTATGTTTTAATTTGAAGATGTTACTTTTGAATTCTAACAATCAAAATATGCTCAAGTACAAATTGTATGAACATTGAAAGGAAGATAAAAGAACAAAACGATTAACTAAAGATGTTATTTCTCTTTAGTTAATTTGATTTTTGATTTTTTTGTTTTTGAATCAATCGATTTGTTAATTTGATTTGTTTTTTTTATTACAGATCCAAGAAAAAAGAACAAAACAATATTTTCTTTTGAATCAAATGATTTATCCTTTGAATACAAGTAATTTTATGTATACATTTAGGGTTTATTTACAACCTAAAATTCGTTGTTGATAGATATTGTAGTTGATGTTCTAGTTCATGTTGATGTAAGTACACATGTATATTGGAGTTTAAGTTCATGTTGATTTTCTAGTTCATATTGTAAGATGACTTTTGTTATGTGATGACGTACAACATGTGTAACTAACGTCTACACATCCAATTTGCATGTGTAACTTGCGTCTACACATCCAATTAGCTTGTGTAACTTTCCTCTACACATCCAATTAGCATGTGTAACTCGAAGTTACACATTCATACAATTAGATGAATATGAGTTTCTCTTACAAAGTTGTATTGAAATGCCTTGATCCGTAGGTTATACTCATAAAATTGTGTTTGTAGTTAAATTATTCAGATTACATATGCATGATATTGAGAGTAGGTATATATGATCTTGGATGGCACTAAAAGTATGTAGCTGACATGATATTGATGTAGTGGTTATGTTGGTGATTGTTATATGATAAGTTTTATATTAATTAGCTTGCATTTCTGGTTATGGCACTCTTCTTACAGTGGTGATGGTGGTTACATGAGTATTGATGGTGGCGGTGGTAGTGGTGGTAGAATATATAGTGAAAGTGAGATTTGAGTGAAATCAATTGTTGAAAGCGAAGAACGAAGATCAACATTGAGTGATCCGCCTATAAAATTTGATTTAAGAGTAATGTTTTGTGTTTTTTTTTCTTTTTTGTCTACATAGTAATTGGTCTGACTGATCATAAGTGTTGTGTGACCGATCCTTGTAATTGGTGTAACCGGTCCTAGTAACTGGTGTGATCGATCACAAGTAGATACCATGTGTATATGGAACCGATCCTTGTAACTGGTGTAACCGATCCTAGTAACTGGTGTGACCGATCACAAGTAAGTACCATATTTAGGTATAACCGATCCTAGTGATTGGTATAACCGATCTTAACCCATGTGAGTGCCTTGGAAGGACCGATCACAACTAACCATTGTGATTTGGTATGACCAATCACATAGTAGTCTTGAAATTCTGGCAAACCAATTCTAAACTTGTTTGGAAGTGTGGTATAACTGATTCCAAGAAAGAAAATCCATGTAAATATGAAATAAGGATTTGCAGTGAAAAGATATCAACATACTTTGAACACGAGCAATAACTCTTATCATTTATTTTTCAAAGATATTCCTTGGTACTCAAGGTGATCCTATGCCGAAATAAATTAAGAATCTTTTTATTAAGGTTTTAGATTTTATATGCTTTAATTACCAACAATTAATGCGCTCTAGAGAATAAAAATAAGTAATATGCAATTACTAATAGGAGATTTTCTATTGAGATATTTCGGAAATATTGGACAAGCATTTATTGGAATTTGGAAAACCGAATTTTGGCATTCATTGCGTATCTTGAGAATATTTTCGGTTTTGGAAATTTCTTGGGGTCCAAACATCCTTGGTCTATAAATACATAAGTTTGCATTACTATCCTAAGAGCAAGACAAGCTTCATTTCTTGTTTTTTCTGGTGGAGCCGTCTATTTGGAGAGGAAAGTATCCTAATTAGGTGTAATCTCTCACGACCGCTCGTTTAAAGACTTATGTGGGATCAAGAAGCTCTACGAGTACCGTTGGTGGGAAACTAGATAATTGCAGTGTTATTAGTTTCGATTTGATTTGATTGACTAACGGTGGTTGAAACTTTGATTGCACTTAGTTTGTTTATGCTTGAGAATCTTCTCTTATGATATAAGATTCACTCAGACTAGATCAAAGTATCGAAGGGAATTTTAGAACTGTTGTTAGATCTAAAGACATCCTGTGATAATCTATTTTTAACAGACTCCAATATGTGTGTGATTGATCACAAGATATTCAAGTGGTGTTGTGCAGGTTTTGAAGATAAAATAAGATTTGAAGACGAAGAAGAATTCTTATTATTTTTCGTATCTTGTGGATTTAGTGCACAAACCTTGATCGGTTGGGATCCAACTAGAATCAGTTTATCTTTGATAAATCTGATTGATTAGTTGCGTGAGATCGGCATTGTCTATATTTCTCCTTGAGATCTATATTGATTGAGTGCGAATCTATATTAAACGGAAGAGCCTTTGTCAACGAATCATCTATATCTTGTAGCAAGATTGATTAGAGTGGTTATGTAAGGAATCACAAGCTCGTCAACGCTATTTTACCGGTCTAGATCAAGAGAAGAATTAACCGTTAATGATTCGATTAATGAAGTATGATCGATAATTAAAAGAAATTTATTGATCAATAATCTGGAGATGAGACTAGTATCATTGGACAAATCTCGAAAAGTTATGCGAAATGGACTACTTGATCGCGTCTATCGGACATTGGATGAAGAAGAATTCATCTAAATTGTATGAAGGGCAAAATGGTCAATTTACTGTGAATGTTATAAAGACGTCCAAGTTTTCTTCTCTGGGCACCCAACGTCTGCCCTTATCCTTTACTTCGTGTGCCTCAATAAATTCCTTTGCCTTTATTCCCAAAGTGGGATTCATTTTCTTCTTTTCCTTTCTTCTTTATCTTCTTCTTATTCTCTTCTTCTTCTCTATCCGTAGCCTCGGGTGAGTTGAGGGGTGATGGTGGTTCTGTAATTGGTAGAAGGCGGAGTAGATCAAGCAACAATCAATGGTGATGGTGATGGTGTTGGTAATTGATTCAGAATCGAATGAGGAAGTAAATTAGTAAGAGTAGAATTAGGGTTTCTGGGAATTTAATTAAAGTTCAATTTGAGTGAAGATTTAAGTTTAATAAGATAGAATCAGTAGATGGGTTATTAGAATTGAAGTGTAGATTGTGTTCTTCAAGGAATTGAATTTCAAAAGTTAGGGTTTCTGGTAAAAGAGGAAAATAAGTTTCATGGGTTAAATTGCAGATGAAGGATATAAAATTGAGGGTTTAGGTGGAAGATTAGAGATGGGTTTTGTTGATGTAGTAAATTAGGATGTTGGTTGTGTTCGAATCATAGAAGTTCGATTTGGAAATTATTTTAGGGTTGTTATGAGAATAAAGGATAGAGGTGAAGATTGTGAGATGAAGGCTAGGGCTCAATTCTCTTAGTAAGAATGTGTTGGAGCTATTATGGGTGTTGATTCAGGACCCGGGAGATAACAATAAGTTTGAATTAAAATTTCTAAAGTTAACCTTCAATTATTGAGAATACTGATTTGATTCAGTTAGTTGTTGATGGGTTTGTGTTTAGATTGAGGAAGAAATAATGATATGGATTTTTGTTATGTCTTCTTTGTGAAATTGAGTTGAACAGTGAATAGAGGGTGGAGTTGAAGGTGTTATAGGTTGGAATGGTAGTGGTAGTGAATGTATGAGATTTAGAGTTCAGGATATACACAAGTGATGGAATGTGTTAATGGTGGACTATAGAAGTTGTAATTGTGCTTATGAATGTTTTGTCTGAATAGAAGACTTGGTTGGATGAATTAAGGGAATGAGTACTGTAGGTTGGTAGGTATTGAGATGGATTAAATGGAACTATGATTGTAGATTAGGTTTCAGTTTTGAATTACAGTTGTGGATGATATGTTTGGAGTGTTAGTTATGACTGCCTGAAGAAATAATGATGTTGCTATTGAGATTCCGGTTAAGTGTGCAGAGTTGTATGAATTGGTAATGTTGTTGCTCAAGAAGAACTGAAATGAGATTACAGTTGGAAGAGAAGTTGTAAATCATAAGATGATACATGTGTTGCTTGGTTGGTGTAAGTGAATGTAAGTTGCAGGATGTGATTGTGAATGGGTTTGTTGTGGAGGTTGTGCTATTGAGAATTGAGGAGAAGGTAAATCTCAAACAGAGTGGTGATAATGGTGATGTGTGTAGGGGTTTGAAATGAAGATGGTAGTTCTACAAAGATGATGATTAGTTTATATTGATGTAAAGGATAAATTGTACTGGCAATGGCAGCTGATGTTGGTGTCTGAAAGAAGTTAAAGTGTTCATTGTTGCAGATTGAAATAGAAGTGTACCTCAGGCATGATGGTAATGCATTATTTTATTTTAAGCCTGTTTGTGTTGCACCATTCCGGTGCAACAATGCCTTTGGCCTGTGCAATGGCTCAGGCTAGTGTTCTTTTGCTCAGTCAGATGTCTGGCTGATTTAGCCATTCTCACTTAGTTAATCTGACTGAGTTGAACCGTGTTGAATCACTGATTTCCTGTCTGACTCGTTAACTTGACCCTTGATCCAGTTTGACTGTAGTATTGACCTTTGACATGTTGACTGGATGTTGACTGTTAGTTGACCTTTGACCGTGTGTTTGACTGTTAGTTGACCGGTGATCTTCCCGATCGCCTGAAATATTTTCCGGTGATTATTCCGGCCAGTTTCCGGACACTCTTGCTACCCTTTTCGATTATTAATTTGGACATAGAACTATTAGTGGAAACTTAGTAAGAAAACAGAGGAGGGAGTTCTAGAACGAAGTTTGAGATAGAGTAAAGGATATCGATTGGGATTCTAAAATTCCATTTATGTATCATTGTCATGTTGATTCAGATGGTAGTTACACGTTCAAGATGATGACAATGTTGAGGTTGATCGTGGATATGAAATTGTAGATTGGGAATCTTGGATTTGAGTGGTTTGCCTTCAATATCAAGTGGGAACTTTGTAACCTTCTTGTAATCATTAAGTCTTCTTCAATTGCGAGCATGATGCGTCTTACTTCTTATGAGCATATCTATGTGTAAATTGAGTGGGCATGTTGTGTTTTATGCATTGTTTGGATTCTCCGAATATTATATTTATTTTTATGTCTACTAGCTCAGATGAGGCAAACATGCTTCGGCTTTCAATATTATCTTTTACATTTTCTTGTGAGAATCCATTCGTTTGCATATGATGCTTGATTGTAAAACCTTCGGGACCTATGATGTTAGTTTTCTTGAATCACGGGGTGGTTGGACTTACGATGCTTGTTGATTGTTGATTGAATAATTTAATGTGTATTTGAGTGAAATCCCCGCGAGGAGTGACTGTGGTCTCCTCACCGCTCATTGCTAAGTTCTAGTAGCATGGGAAGTATAATATTATGCAGCACGGGAAGTGCAATATATTTATATTGCGCATATGATGTACCATATTATTTTTTATTTTATATCCTAATTTATGTCGTTAATAGCTCAGATGAGGCAATATTATATCGAGGTATCTGGGGAAATTACGCTTATGCATATTATGCACGATGACATGTTTTAAATTACTATTCTTTAGAATTGTGGAGCATATTAGTGATTGCTGGAAAGTTATATGTTTCCATTGGGCACCCTTTGGGATGATGTGCTCACTCGTTCCCACTTCAGTTTCAGTATTCAGTTTAAGAGGTGCACGTGAAGATATTCGTTTTTGTAGTGTAAAGTTTTAGCGAACTGAATATGTTTATTTATCTTTTAAAAATGTATGCTTTGTTAATCTGTAAAACAACACATTATTATATTCATATCACTCGAGAGATTTTCATTTAAATGATATCAGAGTATATGGATTTGTTCTGGGATTAGTTTATGTAATTGAGATTCTTAAGATCTTTAACCTAGATTTGCTGCTTCAATGAGGATGTAATCTTATTAGCTAAGCAGGTGATTAGGTTGGGGCGTCACAAGTTGGTATCAGAGCTTACTATTAGATCTTACATGGGCAACAATAGATGATAGTTAGTATCAAATGGTGGACTAGATTAGTTTAGAATCGGGTTGGGTTGTGAATCTTAATCACTAAAAGATAACAATAACTAAAAGATTTGTTTGATTTATTGATTTGTTTGTTTGGCTATGTGTATGTTTTATGAAGTAAAAATTGTAGGGTAAACCGATTACTTTATGTTTTGCAAAGATATTAGAGAATAATTAGTCTAAAATTATGATCACATAGACAATCCGACACTAGAAAAATAACGAGGTTAGTATATCTGATAAACCCCAAATTAATTTATCCAAACTGAAGATGTTTATTTATCTTTTGGTATTGAGATGGATTAAATGGAACTGTGATTGTATATTAGGTTTTAGTTTTGAATTACAGTTGTGGATGATATGTTTGGAGTGTTAGTTACCCCAATGTTGTTTCTCAAGAAGAACCTGAAATGAGATTAATTTATTGGTGGAAGTGAATGTAAGTTGCCTATTGAGAATTAAGGAGAAGGTAAATCTCAAACAGAGTGGTGATAATGGTGATGTGTGCAGGGGTTTGAAATGAAGATGGTAGTTCTACAAAGATGATGATTAGTCTATTGTGATGTGAAGGATGAATTGTACTGGTAATGGCAGCTGATATTGGTGTCTGAAAGAAGTTAAAGTGTTCATTGTTGCAGATTGAAATAAAAGTGTACCTCAGGCATGATGGTAATGCATTATTTTATTTTAAGCATGTTTGTGTTGCACCATTATGGTGCAACAATGAATTTGGCATTGCAATGGCTCAGGCTAGTGTTCTTTTGATCAGTCAGATGTGTGACTGATTTAGCCGTTTTGACTCAGTTAATCTGGACGTTGACTGTTAGTTGACCTTTGACCGTTAGTTTGACTGTTAGTTGACCGATGATCTTTCCGATCGCCTGAGATATTTTCCGGTGATGTTTCCGGCCACGCTTTCTACCCTTTCCGATTATCAATTTGGACATAAAACTATTAGTGGAAACTTAGTAAGAAGAAAGATGAGGTTGTTCTAGAACGAAATTTGAGATAGAGTAAAGGATATCAATTGGGATTCTGAAAGACCATGAAAACATGAGGGTACCCAAATATACATCAATCTAAAACTTTTCCACCTGTAAGTCCTTTCTCCGAAAGTGATTGTCTATGGACTGAGTCGAGACAATACAACTAATCGGTTCACACTTCGTGTGATTGTCTATGGATACGAGATCGAGACAATACGATAATAAGATAACTTGTGTGATTGACTATGGATACAAGATCGAGACAATACAACAACGAAGTATGTTTACTTGATAAAAGGTTCAGACTTAACCAAACACAATAGAATTGCTATCAAGTAAATATGAATTAACATTTGTATATTATAATAAAAACAATTATAATTACGGAAATTGAAAAGTAAAAGACACAACAAGATTTTGTTAACGAGGAAACCGCAAATGCAGAAAAACCCCGGGACCTTGTCCAGAATTGAATACTCTCAGGATTAAACCGCTATACAAAATCTAAACCAACTTCGTATAGTTGAGACCAAGCAACTAAACCTATATTTCACCTAGTTCCGTCTGTATCCCAGCACCTCCAACTTGCAATAAGTCACGCACTTGGAACAATTCCTTTGGTTCGTATTCCAAACAGTAAAGGAACAACAAATCTGTTCGGTAACAACTCTTTTCAAACAAGTGATATGAGTTTGACAAAAGGCTCTTCCGTTTATCCCAATAAACTCCTTTGTCCGGTCCTTAGATCTATCTTTTCAACAACTACTAAAGTAATTGTTAAGATTATGCAATCAAAACTTTGAATCACAAAGAAACGTATTGATGCCGATCTACTCAACTAATCAATCAAGATTATCACAAAGATAAACCGATTATAGTTGGATCCCCAGCCGATTAAGTTTTATGCACACCAAAGATTATGAACCCAAATCAGAAATCTTCTTCGTCTTCAAATATTCTTAGATCTTCAATAAACACCTGCACACAATCAACTTGAATCTCTTGTGAGCAATCACATACAGAACGGAGTCTATTAACAATGGATTATCACAAGACGTCTTTAGATCTACAAACAGTCTAAAGATCCCCGTCGAAACTTCGATCTAGTTTGAGTGAATCTTATATCAGAAGATAAGATTCTCAAGCATAAAACAACTAGGTGCAATCAAAGTTCAACAACCGTTAGTCAATCAAATCAATCAAAAACTAATAATAAACTGCAATTATCTAGTTTCCCACCAACGGTACTCGTAGAGCTTCCCAATCCCAAATAAGTCTTTAAAACGAGCGGTCATAAGAGATTTCGCCTAATTAGGGTACTTTCCTCTCCGAATAGACGACTCCACCAGTAACAACACAACTAGGTTGAAAAAGCGGGGGTACATCAACCACACCCAATATTTCTCTTAGCAATCTGTATGGACAAACTCCAATATACTTTTAAGAGAATCAATTAGACTCAATCTTAATAAAGTATATCAAAGAGTTTTATCTCTCTTTCTTGATTCAATTCTTTCTCAAGTAAATAGAAATATGCGAGTCTAATTGAATACAAGAGAAATCACTTGAACGGTACCAAACAACAATGTACAAGGATCAATTAATTTCAATCAACAACCAAAGGTCGGATTTCCAATTGATTGATTCAAACGCACAACCTGTGATATTTCAATTATATAAAAAAATATAATGCGGAACAAAAATAACACAGACACCAGAATTTTGTTAACGAGGAAACCGCAAATGCAGAAAAACCCCGAGACCTAGTCCAGATTGAACACCACACTGTATTTAGACGCTACAGACACTATCCTACTACAAACTAACTTTGGTCTGGACTGTAGTTGAACCCCAATCAATCTCACACTGATTCAAGGTACAGTTGCGCTCCTTACGTCTCTAATCCCAGCAGGATACTACGCATTTGATTCCCTTAGCTGATCTCACCCACAACTAAGAGTTGTTACGACCCAAAGTCGAAGACTTTAATAAACAAATCTGTATCACACAGAAAAGTCTATAGAATAGATAAAACTGTCTCCCACAGAAATACCTACAAGTTTTGTTTCGTCTTTTGATAAATCAAGGTGAACAGGAACCAATTGACAACCCAGACTTATATTCCCGAACAACAGCCTAGTATTATCAATCACCTCACAATAATCTTAATCGACGCGGCGATAGAAGATATTGTGGAATCACAAACGATGAGACGAAGATGTTTGTGACTACTTTTCTATCTTGCCTATCGGAGATATAAATCTCAAGACAATCGTTATGATTGTACTCAAAACGATAGAATCAGCAAGATCAGATTACACAACTACGAGAAAGTAGTATCGGTCTGGCTTCACAATCCCAATGAAGTCTTTAAGTCGTTAACCTGGTTTGCAAGAAGAAACCTAAGGTTAAAGGAGAATCGACTCTAGCTAATAAAACTAGTATCACATGGAAGGTGTGGGGATTAGGTTTCCCAGTTGCTAGAGTTCTCCCTTATATAGTCTTTCAAATCAGGGTTTGCAATCAATGTTATCTTGGTAACAAAGCATTCAATATTCACCGTTAGATGAAAACCTGATTAGATTCAAGCTAATATCTTTCAACCGTTGGATCGAAAACTTAGCTTGTTACGCACAAATGAAATGTACTATTTTGGGTTTATGTAACCGTACCCAAACATGAACATTTGTTGGTTCAACAATAGTTAACCAAATGGTTAGCCATATGAGCACTTTCATATCAACCATGTTCTTTTTCACCATAACTAGTTCAAATGACTCAAATGAACTAGTTAGAGAGTTGTTCAATTGCAAGGAAATCTTATGTAACTACACAAGACACAATCGAAGCAAAAAACGATTTGATTCACTCGAATCGGTTCATGAACTATATAGCCACGGTTTGCATTTTGCATTCCTTAGTTAATATAAATAAGTTCACAAACAATCGCCTTTAGATATAACCAACTTAAGTTCGCAGACTTAGTTCGCGGACTTAAGTTTCCGGAAGGAGTTCTAAAACTCCAGCTGATTTTCTCGGGTCGAGAACTTCCGCCAGTTCGCGGACTGGGTTCACGGCTCTTGTTCCGGTTCTCTTGATCAACAAAGTTTGCAAACTTAGGTTCAAGGAAAAAAGGACTTATACATGTATATGTTGCCACACAATGCTTATATCCATTATTGGTTATATGATCTAAACTCTTATTTCAATCATTGAAACATTCTTAGAGGACATTTCGTCAAAGTAAGCAATTTTCAAAGTGATTGAAACGTGTCATTACTTTCGCCACTAGGTAAAGATGAACTTGGCCAAAGCAAAAGCTTACCAACACATATTTCGAGAAATAGATAGGCGAGTTAAACTCGGCTCGAAATAGCAAATGTGTATAATCAAAGTCTATATAGCAAAACGACTTTTGTCTCAAAATAGGAGATAAAGTAGATAGACTTTTGAGTGATAGATAAGTTCAAGTCTCCACATACCTTTTAGTTGATGAACATCCACCAGTTCCTTGAGTAGTCCTTCGTCTTGTATGATGATTGCCATCGAGTTCTTGAGCTCAACTACACTTTCTATCCTAGTCCGAGACTGAGCTATAGTAGACTAGAAATCAAGACTTATAGTTTTGATCACTAACATTGACAAGCATGCTTGAGATAGCAACGCATGCGAGTTCGACCGAGCAATGCTCTAACAATCTCCCCCTTTGTCAATTTTAGTGACAAAACTATCAATACATATGGAATACAAAAAATAAATGAATTAACTTTTGTAGCTCCTATTCCACATGCCTAATCTTCAACATTACTCGAAATCTTCGTCACTTCCAAGTACTCCAATGATCCCAAAGGTTGTAAGTTCAGCATCATCGTTGTTGAAAATCCGTAGCTATAACAACAAGAAAATAAGAGTTCTCAATCATTGTTATACAGTGTCATAGTATCATTATATAGTATCAAAGTTCAATTGCATCACAACTTCGACAACAATACTATGGTGATATGTATCACTCCCCCTTAGTCAATACTCCATCTCACATGGAAAACCATATGTATTTGTAGTGTGAACTACATATTAATTCTCCCCATTTTTGTCAATAAAATTTGCAAAGGTACGAAAACGGGATCCTAATGAAATTTCCGAAAAAGACATTCCATGACCAAAAGAAAGCGCATATCATCTTATTTAGATGCAATCATATAGCCGAAGCTAAATGCATTTATCAAGGAGTTTATAAAGATACAAGATAACCCCTCTAATATTCCACAGCCGCACTCCCCACAAAGATTTGGCAATTAAGCACAAGTTCAATTAAGAACTCTCCCCCATAATATGTCATTCCCGAAAGAACAACAAGAGCGACCTTAATTTCAAAAGAAAATAAGGATTTCTTTGGACATAACAAATCACATACAAGTATGAATTTGAATCCAATATAATTAATTAAATTAACCACAAGAGAACCCATGATTAATTTAATTGGAAATGCTCAACATAAGTGAACTTATGGAGACTAAAAAAATCAATTAGATTAATCACAAGAGAACCCATAATAATCTAATCGGAATACACAACCAAATTAACCACAAAAGTAATCAATTTAATTGGTCATGCTCGACATAAGAGAACTTACGGAGCAACAACTAAATAACCAAACAAGGATGATTAATTTAGTTGTACATGCTCGACACAAAGTATCTCACGGAGCAACAACTAAGCCAAAGAATAACTCAGTCGATTGTGCTCAACATAAGACACCTTATGGAACAACACAATATGTACACAAAAATTATGGATCGGAGATCGACCTTATACCGTGGAATAAGCAAGGATTCATTCTATTTTCCATCACCATTTGCACAATGACATACAATAGACATAATCCTTGTAAACAAAAGATTTTAACCTATCTTCCATAAATAATTGACATAATAGGCTTAACTTTTGTATTGTCAAATGTTCATTCCTTCTTTTATCAACACATGCATATCGACATATAAAGGACTTAACTTTTGACAAGGTATGGGACAATCATAGTTCACGGACGCAAACACACATATCCCATAACGAATTGCAATATATAAAACCATAAAGATTAATACTGCAAAAATCATCTTCCAAACAATTTTAGAATTTAAACCAATAAATCTAAAAACATGAAGATGAAAACGTTGGACATAGCTATGTGTAATCACAATAATGGCTATTCCAAACTCTAGTTATTCTTCTAAATAAAACAAGAAAATAGAAGATTTACTAGACATTAAGACCTTTGAAGAATTCTTTATCGTCCCCGAACTCCTTGTCGTCAACAGCCATTGGGACATAAGGTTCATGAAGATAGGAGTTAATATCAATAAACCTTCTTGACTGATGTCGAACCAGGGCCTTCTGAATCTCGTGAGTCTTAAACACAAAAGACTTTATTTGATGAATCTCCTTTTGCATCTCCTTCAACACTTCAAGAATATCAGAAAACTTCTGAGAATTTGAAGGAACAGCTCTGGGATTCCTCACATTCCTTCTTTTTCTTTTCAATGTCGGAGCTAACGGAGATTTCTCTTTTTCCTTCATGATTGATGGCTTGACAGTCATATTAACATCCTTTCCACCAGAAGACATGGTACTTGGAGCATCCATAGGCGTATGGGTTTGTGAAAGGAAATCACAATCTCAACAAGTGGTCTTGAGATAAAAAGAAGTTTTAAGGAAGGAAAAAGAATGTAGGGTTAACCTTTAACAGGTTCGTGCACGCACAATTTTGAACCCTAAAGAGAGTAGAATTGTCGAGAATAACCCACTTTCACTGATAGACAGGAATTCGAGAAAAGAAAAAAAAAACTAAGAAAAGAAGAGAACAACCTTTTCCTAAAGCCTGAGAACTACATAATCTTGTCTCTTTTGATCAGGCACATGAGACAAGATTTCCAAAACAACACAATCAAGTTGCGTTGTGGTGAACAACAATTTTTCCACCATTTTCCTCTTTAGAGGAATCCACATACCTCTATCTAACAAAACGACTTGACCATACTTTCTTCTCTAATGGTCTAGGTCTATCCTTGGAAACTAACTTCTTAGACGAAGATAAAATCCTACATACCTCAGCGGTCTTCTGAGCAAGTTTAAGCTTATTTGCTAATTGATTTGCTCTTCATTGATGTAGTTGCAGGAAATCCTACACTACATTTTCAAAATTTTTAGAGAAAGACTCAATGATGTTATAGAGTTCCACGTTCTGAAAAGAGACTTTTCAAATTCATCGATAGGTGACATGATCTTGAAATCAGCCAAGCGATGGAATTTTTGCAGATTTCCGCCACCTGCCAGCCTCATTGACCTGCAGTGTCACATGCGTCTTCGCAGAGGGAGAGATGCTCAACATCGATGGAACAATCCTTTCATCACCGGAGCTCTGGAAGAATCAACCATAGGAGTAATCCTTCGAGGTGTTTCCAAGACACTTGGTATAATTAAAAGCTTTCGAGACATCTTGTGTATGCGTGCAATGCTAGAGAATGTATTTTGTCCTCATACAGATCGCACAAACACGCACTCATAAGGTCTCAAGCGTGTTTGCCTGCCCGATGCCCGATTAAAGGTTAAATGCTGTCAATCCACACCCAATACTCTTAGATAACACGTATGGACAAACTCGATACCATACTCAAGTGAATCAACTGTAACTAGATCTTAATAAAATGTATATCAAAGAGGTTATATCTCTTCACTGATTCAATTCTTTCTCAAGCAAATAGAAACGCTGATCTAATTGAATACGTGAGAAAATCACCTGGAGCCAGGTACCAAAGTTAATTAATATTCAAGGATCAATCAATTTAAATCAACAACCAAAGGTATGATTTCCAATTGACCGATTCAAAACACAACTTCGTGGATATTTCAATTATATAACAAAATATAATGCGTAAAGTAATAACACGATTTAATTTTGCTTTAATGAGAAAACCCGTAACATGCAGAAAAACTCTGAGGACCTAGTCCAGTTCGAATACCATATGTATTAAGCCGCTACGGTCATAGTCTATCTACAAACTAACTTATGATGGACCGTAGTTGAACCCCAATCGATCTCCACAACGATTCAAGGTGCGATTTGCGCTTCCTTACGTCTCTGATCCCAGCAGGATACTACGACTTGATTCCCTTCAGCTGATCTCACCCACAACTAAGAGTTGCTATTCGACCCAAAGTCGAAGACTTTAATAAACAAATATGTCTCACACGAAAAAGTCTACTGAGAATAGATAAACATGTCTCCCACAAATACCTATGAGTTTTGTTCCGCTTTTGATAAATCAAGGTGAACATGGAACCAATTGATAACCCTGACTTATATTCTAAGAACATCCTAGTATTATCAATCACCTCACAATAATCTTTTAATCGATGTACGAGCGAAAAGATAGTGTGGAATCACAAGCGGTGACAGACGAAGATGCTTCAGTGACTCACTTTTCTATCTTGCCTATAGGCAGCTATAAATCTCAAGCCAACCACATTCTGTACTGTGTACTCATTAAGCGATAGAGATCTGAGCGAGCGGGACGCAACTACGAGAGTAGTATGGTGCATCCGGGTTTGCAATCCGACAGAAGTCTTTAAGAAGTCGTCAACTCCGGTTTTCAAGAAGAAACCACAAAGGTTGTAAAAGGAGAATCGACCTGGCAGCACACAACCAGTTATCACGGACGGCGAGGCGGATTACAAGACTCCATCATAGCAGTTCTCCGCCTCCGCTCTTCAAATCGGGGTTTACCAATCTAATGTTAGCTTCGGTAACAAAAGCTATTCAACATTCACCGTTAGATGAAGCCTTGATTAGATTCAAGCTAATATCTTTCAACCGTTGGCTCAAAAACTTAGCTTAGCCAGCACACAAATACGAAATGTGCTATTCTGGGCTCATGCTCAGTACTGGAACACATGTACATTTGTTGCTTCAATAATAGTTAACCAAATTGATTTAGCCATATAGAGCACTTTCATATCAACCATGTTCTTTCACACTAATCATAGTTTCAAATGACTCAAGTATGAACCTAGTTAGAGAGTTGTTCAATTGCAACGAAATCTCATGTAACTACACAAGACGTAATGCAAGCAAATGATTCGATTCAGTTTGATCTGCTCATGCACTCTATATCCACTGGCTTACATAGCATTC
>JAJJWW010000974.1:0-46462 GCA_023531295.1 Papaver armeniacum | reverse complement strand
GATTATGGTGTTTCAAATGAAGATATCAAGGTAATTTTTGAGATTTTTAGGGCAATTCTTTTTTTTATGTTGAATCGTTGTATGAATGTTTTGTTGTTGGGGTTTTTTGTTTTTGTAGGTAAAAGATTTTGAGTATAATGGATTTTATATAGATTTTGATTAGGTTTTGTTACTGGAAGAAGTGGTAAATCAAAAGTTGTTTCAAATTTCAGTAAATGGTAAGCTAGGAAGCTTTGGAAATGATATCAAGTCTTCTTTGTTTTTCTCCATAACCTTTGTAGCCAAATACAATGATCTTTCTTTTGTTCCTTTATTAACATTTCAATGTTTCTCTGGTTAGGAAGCTTTTAAACAATGTTTTCTGGTGAATGCTCCTTTACTCTGCAGAGCTGCCTCCCGAGTTCCTTCCATGTTCTCAAGTATGCTATGACCATTGATGGTAAGTTGTTTTGTGGGAATTTGTATAGGTTTATGCATTTGTTGCTCCAAAAATCATTGGTGGAAAAAAATGCTCCAACTCCTGTTAGTGAACTCGGAATGGTTGAGATGTCACAATCACTAAACTTGATTGAGAGATAGATTGATTTTTTATTTCATTTATTGTTGGTTTGATTCATCTCTTCTTTCTATTCAAAGGCAAGTTTATTCAATTATTATTGCTTTATCAATTTGATTTGTGATTGTTTAAGCTTCTCAATTACTTAGGTTGTTCATAGATTTTGATTTGGTAAATCTTAAATCTGGGTGTTCATGAAACCCTAGTTTTGTATATAACATAGTATTACTGTTAGTTAACAATTCAACCGTTAGCTTGCAGCCAATTTTTGATGCGTCATAATAGTATATGCCTGGAATGTTAGGTTAAAATTTGAGAATGATCGGACTATGTTAAGACCCTGAATCAACCCAACGAACTGACTGTGATTCTTCAGGGATTAAATTCAGAACAGGTCAGTTTGAGACCTTGTATTTCGTAATCTAACTATTAGAAATTGATGAATTTTTGATATGTGTTGATTTATGATATTTTAAATACCTTGTAAAAATTTCATAGGGATCCGACTTAGATAAGTACTGCAGAAGCTTTAACATTTTTGACTGCACCTACAGATTTCTACCCCAGACTAGGCTTATTGTATGTCCCATTTTATAGAATCCGACCGTTAGTTTGATCTAAAAATTTTATACATTATACTATGTGTTTATATGAGTTTCCAATAAAATTCTTACACCGATCAGGTTATTGTATCACTGGTACTAACCAGGGTCAGTTGAGTGTACAATTTTCGGTGCTTATTTTCGATATGCCAGATTTGTGGTTGAGTATGTATTGGTTGTTGAACATGTTTGCATTCAGTATTGTGTTAGTCGCCGAGGTCAGGGAAACTTCTATCTTTCAACAGAAGGGGAAGAGAAAATGGCTATGGATATAGATCCAAAGCAGATTTTGGGTGGTATTCTTAGCTTCACTATGTTTGCAGTGCTTGGTAATATGGTTAAAAGAGATCATTGTGATAATTCCATCATTTGTGTTCTTACCCCCTTAAGTTTCATTAATTTTCATTAGGGAAGAATCTCACAGCAGTCGAATTTGACAAAGTTGAAGTTACAAAGCAAAGTCTTGTTAGTGTTTCCAGAAATGACATTAGCAGGGAGGTGGAAACGAGCTTAAGCAGTGTTGGACCAGGCAGACTCAGGTAAGTTCAACAAAGATCTTCTAACGTTTGATGGTTAAACATACCATGACTATTTTCTATGCTTCTTATCTGAAGTTTGTTGGCTATAAATGCCATCTCTATTTTTTGTGCTTCTCATTTGTTTCCTTATCATTATCTTTCACAGAATCGTGGTTAAAGTTGAACACTCCAAGGGCTTCATCACATCCTCATTGACTAATGGTCCCGAATACCATGTCTCATAGGTATACTGTGTTACCTTAACTTGATTTTTTTTGTAGACTGATGGAGTAATCTGACTTGGCATAACTTGGGCTATAATGAAGATATTAAAAAAAGAATGGTGACAGAGTTAGCTATCTTGTTGTTGATGGGTGAAAACTACTCCTGCAGAATTTGGTAATTTGGGGTGTGGATGAGGAATGAATTTAAACCTTTAAACAAATGCACTGCGCGGTGAGTGCTTGTAGATTCGAGAGATCAATCTGTGCAAGTCCGGCCTAAACCAAGAAATGGCCGTTCCGGACTTGTTTGGTCACAAAGTGAAGGAGATGGGGTTGATCTTAGGGAGGGAAGCGAAGAAGGTGTTGAGATTGTGAAGGTGTTGGCTTGCTTATGACTTGTAATGAAAGGTGAGCAGGCTTGCGGTTGATGCAAGCGAGGCTCCAGGTGTTTGAATACGATTTGTATTAACACTTGGTTTTTCTCGTCTGTCCGGACTTGTGTTGTTGTTTGAAATAGGGCGGAGAACCTATTTATACAAGTCATTGAGCCTCATTCACGTCTCTCGTGGGAAGTGGAGGAAGTGGAGTGATGGAGTAGTGGAGTTGTGCGTCGACCCGTCTTGCCCACTTCTCCTGTTCATCTCTAACCGTCCATGACTTCCTGACACGTTCTTGTGATGGCGCGTTGCACGCTGCACGCCGTAAACCGCCGGACTAATACCCCGTATGTATCCCCGAGTTTGTGACATGATTGATGTATGGAATGTGCGGATCGTGGATCCACGAAAGATAGCATGTAATGCTGAATTGAATAATCACTGCGTTATTCGAAAGTCGATACTTGTGAAGTATCGTGTGTATTTTATGCGGAGTGCTTGCATTGTGGTGTGGTAAAGTGATGGGTAATGACGCCTCACTAACCAAATAACTCCCGACCAGGGTTGTATAAACAAGTCGGGTGAAGTTGAACGGATGAGATGATGTTTGAGACACTCATCTCGCGACCGTTAATGAATACTAGGTTTTTGAAGAGGTGCGCAAGCATCACTCTTCGACTTGGTCGAAACCAAGCATGGGAAGGGCTTTGGAGAGGACCGACCGGTCATGCATGTTGATGGCATGCCGGTGTACACGTCCATGTCTCACTTTTCCAAGAAGGCGCGATCTAGGCCACTCAAATTGACCGGCAAAGAGGAGTGGTTGAGATCGGTTTGCGCGTAAATCCTTGCCGCAAAGGAGTTGGAAACCGCGCGAGATCCCTAGTTTGGGCACGCGTTTCAAGACGACACATCTTGGTCGGTCTTGGTCGATGGGTTTGACGGGGAATATGGCAGGCGGTAATCATGCCTATACCTTACTATCCCATGAAAACGTGATCTAAGCCATTCAAATCATCCGGTGAAGTTGAGCGGTCGAGATCAATTTGCAATTTGGGAAGCGTAACCACGCATGTTTGGGCGGGCGTTTTGGATTAGCCGGGCATGATATGCCTTGGCCGACCGCATGAGGAGATAGATGGGCCCACGGTGATCATGCTGGTATGATTGGACCTGTTTAATCTAATCTGTGACCCTCCATTCGTACCGGAGAAGATGGACGCGCGTGATGGCTTGAAACCCTAATTTGGCTTCCAAAGCCGTGCGCCACCTCTTGTTTGGGTGACGATTTTGTCACGGCCAAACCTTGTTGGTCTTGACCGACTGGTCAAGTGTGTAGGCGGTCTCACGGTGATCGTGTTGACATGCTCTGGGCCCTTTGAGTCTACATCTAGACCCTCCATCTATACCTGCGAAGATGGATGGTTGAGACTACTTTGCAACATATGTAATATGCCGCAAACCCTAATTTAGGTTTTCCGTCATAATGCTTGGTATGAACGGTTTTCTTTTGGCAAGCTAAGGCCAATGGCCGACCATGCGGGGTCGGCCGTGGGTATTCCATACCGATTGGGGGTGATGGAATTGATGCGGGGTCATCCAATCATGCTTACGGAGTTGGATGATCAAGCGATCGAGATCATATCCGGAGACCGATACAGATCAAGTCCGGATGCTCAATCGGGCTAGTATAACACACCGAGAGGGGCTCAATCGGGCTAGTATAACACACCGAGAGGGGGCTCAATCGGGCTAGTATAACACACCGAGAGGGCTCGGGCTAGTATAACACACCGAGAATCAGCCTGTACGGGTATTTCGTACATGGTTTCATTATAGTGCTTGGAGGTTCGTGTTACTCTATATGAGTAACACTCGGTCTCATGCCACACCGATAATGAGTACGGGAAATACAAGGTCGATATGAAATTCACAAGAAGGGATTGTTGCTACATGATCCATTCTTGGTGAATTAAGTGAGGGAATATCCAACACTTATAAATGGCTTTATCTTTTACAAGATGTCAAATAAGCATGATTTTTCTAGTTTTTTTTTACAAATCTAACCTTGAATGAAAATCCACCATCAACATTAAGTCCCCTGCCTAGCACATAATGGTTACACTATTGTGTGGTAGGCATGAGATGGTGACAGTTAAAGATAAAACTTATGAGACAAAGTTAGATGTTACCCGTGGAGAGACGGGTCGTCCTGTCCTTCGAGCATGTCACGTTCAAGAGACGTCCGGGAAAGTGTTCCCTAGCATGATGTCGGTCTTGCCGCTTTCGATCGACCTTGCTATGACTCGCTTCGGTCGAGGGGCTATTGCGCATGCTTCGTTCAATCATGGGGATGTGCCTAATCGACCGATCCATTGCGCCCGATTCGTTCGTGGGGTTCTGCGCGTGCTTGATCGAACGTGGGCTTGTTGTGTCTGCTTCGGTTGAAAGTGGGTCCACTATGTACATGCTTCAAACGTCGGCCATGTGCTTCGACTGAAACCGGCCCTGTTGTGTGCGCCTATTATACCAGCCTTATGTCATGATTAACACCAGACTTTGCGACTTGAGCAATACCAGCTTTTGACTTGAGCAATACCGGACTTGAGACTTGAGCAATACCGGTCTTGAAACTTATACCGGATCGAAATCAATACCAGACAGACTTGAACGATGTTTGGACCGGCCATTGTGTGCTCCGATGTGAGTTGTGTCTTGCCGTGTGTGACTACACTTCTCATGTGCTTTCATACAAGTTCTAACTCCTGTTTTTTATTTTATTGCGGTAGAAAGAAAAGAACTCCCGTTGATATGTCTTCTGAAGATAATGCTTTGGTGGAAGTGTTGACACTTCAAATACATGCCGAACATTGATGATGAGTTGTTCACCGCGCCCTCTCAATTATATGAAAATATTCGTTCCACAGATAACCCTCCTCCTATCAACTTCGTGGTTTTTCATGCTCTGCTGGATCCTCATGAAGGATGAAAGAGACGCACGTTGAGCAATGAGTACATCAAAGACAACTTGACCGGAGCGTAGATTATTGATGTAGCTTGAGTGTTGAAACGACTCGAGAGGATGTTAAAGTGGCTTCGGTGTGAACGTTGAGGTAGATCCCGGAGAGAGTGTTGAAGCGGGATTCGAAGTGAACGGGGGTCCCGGAGAGAGCATTGAGGCGGCTCTTGGATAGACCATTGAAGCAGCTTCTGCTGGAGGAAGCGTTGAAGCGGAGCGGCTCTTCAGTTCGATTTACCCTTGCGAATTCCATGATTCTTGACTGACCATCTTTCTCGTGTTGAAGAAGTCTTTGACTGAAGGTGAAGGAACTTCATGCTGAGCCTCAGTCCCCAAGCGTGGTTTACATGGTTTGTTCGTAGTGGTTGTTGTCGAGCCAGATATGGAACATCTTGGACATTGTTTCATCATTGTGGGAGTCATGCATGTGGTACTGGAGTTGGATTTGATGGACGCGCGGGATGTTGTATCTTGGTGGTTTTCCTCTTGCTGCTTCAAGGAACTGCTGTAAGGGTCAAGGTTGTATCGCTTTGTTGGTGAGATATATGCCCCCGGATCTTGTTCAACCACTGTCTGATAGAGTAACTCGCCCGGATCTTGCTCGATATGACGGTTGGACATCGTTATCTTCTTGAGGATGCTCCCTTGAGGTATCGGCTCCAGTGGAAGATTACCGTCATAGAGCGTTGATACGTTGCACCGGTATTCCTTAAACCAAATGGCAGTATGGTATAACAAAAATTTCCGAGAGGAGTTCGAAAAGATATCTTACTTGCATCATGCTCGTACATTCTTATCTGGTTGTAGCCACTGCATCCATCCATGGAGGAGAACATGCTGTGTCCGCTGTTTGCATCTACTAACATGTCGATGTCAGGTAGAGGAGGATTGTTTTTGGAGCATCACTGTTCAAGTTTCAAGTCTATGCAAAGACTCCGATCTATCCATTTTCCTCGTGTCTGAACTGCAACCGTTTAACCGACTTGGATCCAGGTATGACATGTAGATGATGGATGACCAATTTTCATCTAAATCCGGCATTTCTTCATATCTCCAAGCGAACATGTCCTGATACTCTTTGAGAAGTTCCACGGGCTTCGCGCGTTTATCCGTACACAAGGTTGAGCTGATGGAGATAGGCCTAGGAGATTCCTCAACGATTTCAATTTCATTAGTTGTGGAGTTGGTGCCATCTTGCAGCTGTTGTGGAGCATCTAGCACTTGCTCTTGTGGTTCGTTCTCGTTGTAGCATTCCATTAGGTGGAGAGACTGGGTATCCATCCCCGCCGATAATGGCGAGTGTCGGTATACCGTTTTCCTTTCTCGGTCACGACTCGCCATAAAAGTTCTTTCCCTCCCGGTGTGAACGTGGGTTGTGGCTTCACAAGATGGAGAAGAATGCTTCAATCGGCAAAGATGCATCGTGGGTACTAGCCCTCAATAATGCAAGTCGGTCTTCTTCCCGAATTGACGCCCACATGGGGAGTGGGATGCAACGAACTTGTCTCGATTCTTTCCACGGAGCTTCTCCCGTATGTGCTTTGGTTTGGTTTCCCTCGAAGTCCGTCATTGTGGTAGGCTTCCGTACGACCTTGCCCGGGAGAACCTTGGATGTCCCGAGAATCTTGAGAGTAATGAAGATGATCCCGTGTAGATAAGGGTCGTCTTGAACTCGAATCCTTGATGCGTGCGGTGACATGTAGGGAACGGTCGTGACCTTCCTCCGGTTGATTGCAACAAAACGTCTCCGCGTGCCGATTCTTCGAGAGGTGTGAAATTTCGCATAAACTTTCCACTAGAGAAACCGCTTCCCGATCCACCGGCCTCGGCTCATAGTGAAAACTGTTGACCGGAGGAGGATCGTTGTGATGATCGGTCCCAGTGTAGAAGTCTCCATGACAGACCGCTCATATCCGATGTCGCTTCTTTGATCGGGTCCATGTAGGTCCGTGCCGTTGAAGTACCTTCTCCGGTGCGTTGAATGCATTTCTTGTTGGCTCCGGGGTCATTGGGTCATGTGGAAATCGATCGATTAATGTCTTAAGAAAAGTGAGTACCTCTTTCGAGTTGCGTCCATATCCGTTTGAGTCTTAGCAAGAACTTCCTCGCTTCTCCATCAAGTCCGCAATGGTAATGGGGGTAGTCCTCCTCTCGTCCCTCCGGCTCCTCGTCCCGATGAAGGAGTGGAAGTTGTTGCTCCGGTGACTACCGGAGGTGTTACACTTGATGAGATGTCGGGATTTGCGGGCCTGTTCCGCTCTCGGTGATGGGAGGTGTTATAATATCACTGCTGAGTGATCGAATTGAACGTTCCCATCCTCTGTACTCACGTGTTCCTTGATTGATCTCTCCTTCCTCAAGAATTTCTTCACTTAGTTGAAAGTTCGATGCGGATTGAACAGTCTTCCGAGCTTCGACAAGGGTCTTGAGATATAAATCTTCCAAATAGGATCCGTAAGCTGCAGGCTCCATTTCTTTATCCTAGAGACTTTGTGGTACCCCGGACAAGTCTCTTCTTCTATGGAGTTGCCTCGAGTCTTCGTCGGCTGGACCATGTTGTTCGTCTTTCCTGAGTCTCCAGCGGTTGCGCGCTCTTTTTGCCTCTCCACCGGTAAAGGTGTGACTCCTGACTAAGGATTTAGCATTTCTTGCACTTTGCTTGAGTAGATGCATGCCGACCCTTCTTGTAATTGTGCTGCTATATCATTCAAAAAGGCGGAATGTCTCGCTCTGTCTTCTAGTGATACCGGCTTGATTTGCCAAGACATCCTCCAGCATTCTAGCTACACTTCCCATGGTATCTGAACCGCCCGTGGTTTCCTGATGAGGATGCATCGTGAGCCGAAACCGAAGAATTGAGAATTCAATTTTTTGCAACCGATAGATCAACCTCCCACTGTGGTCGCCAATTGTTGATGGGTGAAAACTACTCCTGCAGAATTTGGTAATTTGGGGTGTGGATGAGGAATGAATTTAAACCTTTAAACAAATGCACTTGCGCGGTGAGTGCTTGTAGATTCGAGAGATCAATCTGTGCAAGTCCGGCCTAAACCAAGAAATGGCCGTTCCGGACTTGTTTCGGTCACAAAGTGAAGGAGATGGGGTTGATCTTAGGGAGGGAAGCGAAGAAGGTGTTGAGATTGTGAAGGTGTTGGCTTGCTTATGACTTGTAATGAAAGGTGAGCAGGCTTGCGGTTGATGCAAGCGAGCTCTGGGGTGTTTGAATACGATTTGTATTAACACTTGGTTTTTCTGTCTCGTCTGGACTTGTGTTGTTGTTTGAAATAGGGCGGAGAACCTATTTATACAAGTCATTGAGCCTCATTCACGTCTCTCGTGGGAAGTGGAGGAAGTGGAGTGATGGAGTAGTGGAGTTGTGCGTCGACCCAGTCTTGCCCACTTCTCCTGTTCATCTCTAACCGTCCATGACTTCCTAACACATTCTTGTGATGGCGCGTTGCACGCCGCACGCCGTAAACCGCCAAACCAATACCCCAAAGATGTATCCCCGATTTGTGACATGATTGATGTCCGGAATGTGCGGATCGTGGATCCACGAAAGATAGCATGTAATCTTTGAATTGAATAACTGCGTTATTCGGAAAGTCGATACTTGTGAAGTATCGTGTGTATTTTATGCAGTATTGCATTGTGGTGTGGTAAAGTGATGGGTAATGACGCCTCACTAACCAAATAACTCCCGACCAGGTTGTATAACCAAGTCTGTGAAGTTGAACGGATGAGATGATGTTTGAGACACTCATCTGCGACCGTTAATGAATACTAGGGTTTTTGAAGAGGTGCGCAAGCATCACTCTTCAGCTTGGTCGAAACCAAGCATGGGAAGGGCTTTGGAGAGGACCGACCGGTCATGCATGTTGATGGCATGCCGGTGTACACGTCCATGTCTCACTTTTCCAAGAAGGCGCGATCTAGGCCACTCAAATTGACCTAAGCAAAGAGGAGTGGTTGAGATCGGTTTGCGGCAAATCCTTGCCGCAAAGGAGTTGGAAACCAGCGCGAGATCCCTAGTTTGGGCACGCGTTTCAAGACGACACATCTTGGTCGGTCTTGGTCGATGGGTTTGACGGGAAGATGGCAGGCCGGTAATCATGCCTATACCTTACTATCCCATGAAAACGTGATCTAAGCCATTCAAATCATCCGGTGAAGTTGAGCGGTCGAGATCAATTTGCAATTTGGGAAGCGTAACCACGCATGTTTGGGCGGGCGTTTTGGATTATCCGGGCATGATATGCCTTGGCCGACCGCATGAGGAGATAGATGGGCCCACGGTGATCATGCTTTGGTATGATCGGACTGTTTAATCTAATCTGTGACCCTCCATTCGTACCGGAGAAGATGGACGCGCGTGATGGCTTGAAACCCTAATTTGGCTTCCAAAGCCGTGCGCCACCTCTTGTTTGGGTGACGATTTTGTCACGGCCAAACCTTGTTGGTCTTGACCGACTGGTCAAGTGTGTAGGCGGTCTCACGATGATCGTGTTGACATGCTCTGGGCCCTTTGAGTCTACATCTAGACCCTCCATCTATACCTGCGAAGATGGATGGTTGAGACTACTTTGCAACATATGTAATATGCCGCAAACCCTAATTTAGGTTTTCCGTCATAATGCTTGGTATGAACGGTTTTCTTTTGGCAAGCTAAGGCCAATGGCCGACCATGCGGGGTCGGCCGTGGGTATTCCATACCGCTTGGGGGTGATGGAATTGATCCGGGGTCATCCAATCATGCTTACGGAGTTGGATGATCTGATCGAGATCATATCCGAGACCGATACAGTCAAGTCCTGGATGCTCAATCGGGCTAGTATAACACACCGAGAGGGGCTCAATCGGGCTAGTATAACACACCGAGAGGGGCTCAATCGGGCTAGTATAACACACCGAGAGGGCTCGGGCTAGTATAACACACCGAGAATCAGCTTGTACGGGTATTTCGTACATGGTTTCATTATAGTGCTTGGAGGTTCGTGTTACTCTATATGAGTAACACTCAGTCTCATGCCACACTGATAATGAGTACAGGAAATACAAGGCTGATATGAAATTCACAAGAAGGGATTGTTGCTACATGATCCATTCTTGGTGAATTAAGTGAGGGAATATCCAACACTTATAAATGGCTTTATCTTTTACAAGATGTCAGCGCATGATTTTTCTGGTTTTTTTTACAAATCTAACCTTGAATGAAAATCCACCATCAACACTTGTGAAATGGCATAACTTAGTAGATTCCATTAGGATTGTTTGGAGAATTTGGTTAATTCTTTACCTGTTATTCTCAATGCTGAACCTGTCAGACATTGTTGTTAAGGGCAGTTCACATTTCAGTAACCATTCGAAACTTTTGCTTCTTTAGTTATTCAATTGCTTCTGCACTTGGTCTAGTTCAACTAGTATGATGTTCTTTCCTTGTTCATCAATTTTTCATTCTGATTCAGTCATTCTATTTCTGTATTCATTGTGCAGAAAGGCTACTGATGTGTACCAACTTTAATGTTTAGAGTGAGAGCATTAAACTCCTAGCAGCTGCAGCTTTAGTTGATGCACTTCGTCGTTTATCAGTCTTTCAAGGCTAGGTAATTTCAGTGAAGTGCACCTGAAGTACTTTTTGTTTCGCTTTGTTTGCACCTTTGGTTTTCTTCTGTAATAATTAGCTCATGTTGTTGCATCCCGGGGAGGTGTTTTATTTGCCTTTATCTTTGCGAGAGTGGGTCTTTATTTTATGAATTTTTGGTAGTTGGAGATGTATATCTATTTACAGAATCAATGCTCTTGTCAAGTGATTCTGCCATTGCTGAAATAAATTATTGATCAGCACCTATGTGCTACATTTTAGACCCATATTTATATTAGATAGGCCTCGTTATTCTGCTAATAATATTGTTTTAGACCATTTACAGGAAATACGAGCAATTCCGATCACTGAAGGATAAACAACTATATTAGAGGCTAATTAGCATTTTGCGACAAAAATCACCACAGTTATACTCATGGGCACCTGAAGGAGAGAATTTAGGACCGGCAGTCATGAAGCTAGTGACACTCGTGGGGTGTAAACAAAACCAGTGGCTAACTAAGTTGATACACTGTAGTAGCACTCTATCATCACCACCACTATTTCTTTATCCTATCTCATGTGTCTGCACTGCAGCAAAAGAAAATGAAAAATGGTTTCTCAATTCTTCTTCCCAACTTCACACAGTAGCAAACTAGGGCACTTGATTGTATATGTTGAAGAAGGGAGACGTTTACCACTTCAAGAAGAATGGGTTCGATTATGAATTGGTGATGCTGGTTCTTCTCGATCGATTTTCTGTGGTTGAATGGAAATAGAATCTGGATGGGTCTTGGCATGAATTGAAATTGGGGTTAATGGAAGTGTTGGAGTATGAGCTGATACAGGGAAGGAAAATGGGTTTGTTCTGCTGGTGATGATTAATTGGCAGCAAATATGTATTTCGCTGGTGGAGCTGGTGGTGATTCATCGTTCACCGTGGACAAAAACAGGCAGTGAACGAAGGTGGCATTTTTATGAAATGGGTAATTACAGGTGACGAATTGGAGTGTGTGTGTGTGTGTGTGTGTGTGTTGGTTGATCGATCGGCTGCAAAGAAGAATGGTGTTGGTTGTTGACAGCTGCTGTTACAGGAAGTGGTGTTTATGTTCGAGTCTCCTGCATCAAAAGAATCATGGGGCTTTTGGATTGAAGTGGAAGCTTGTGTTGTGGGCAGTCTAAGGCAGGAGCTGGAGTAATTGATTACGCCGGTTGGTTGCAGTATCGAAGATGGTCAGAGCTGTTACAGTCGATGGAGTAAGCAACTTTGTAACTGCAGATGTGTGCTCGAGTCCCTTTGGGTCTGTTTAGTTCGTATCTCGGCTGTAAAGAAGAAAGGTCTGGATTGAGCAACAGTACTTCGCAGCAGCCAAGTGAGATTGGACGGGAATGAAGATGGATTGGCAAAGCTGGGTGCTGTTGAGTTTTTGCATTACGAAGACACATGTATTGATGTTTGGCCGAGGTGGAAAATGGAACTGGTGGTGCTGTAGAGATCAGATGGTGGCTGTATATGCGAGATTATGAGCTTGCGTTGAGTTGGAAGAGACCAAGAAAGGTGGTGCTTATCTGGACAGAGCTGAAGTACTTGGGAGATGGACGTTCAAATGAAGGAAAGACTAGCAGTAGTGGTGGAAGAGTTCGACATGGGGGTTTTCTTTGGCAGCACAGATAATAACTGTAGTTGATGGTGTTGGCTCGAGTGTGGATTGAGTGAATGGTGGAGTACAAAGTGACCAGTACCTGTTCGAATTTGGGAACTGGATGTGATAATGGACCGAACGGACTGGGCCTTTGGCTAGTGGCTAGGTTTACTGAGATTGTCTTGGCGTAGGACGTATAAAAAGAAAGGAACAAAGAAGAAAAGAGGGAGGCCGGCTAGATGCCGTTTTAGGAAGAGAAGAGAGGCGCGGCTGTTGAGTGCTCATACCGAAGGGGATAACAACTGATTCCATCGTGGTGACGGCGATTGTGATCGGTTTATCTTTCTCATCTCTTAGTCATTTGTTTTGCGTGGGTTTTAAGAAACCCATAGCCATGTTCTAATTTCTTCGTAACTAGGGTTTTATGTTTGAAACTACTTTGGGTATTAGGCTATTTTGATTGATTAATCTAGCAATAGACCATTATGATTTGAATAAATTGATCTTCGAATATTGTTTATTGGTTTATTGAAAAATGAGTTGTTGCTCCACCGGTTTAGTAATAACCTTTGTGCGTAATTGGATAATTTTACAAATAGTTTTGGTGTCGTTATTTGATAGTTCATGCTTGGGTTGAATCCTTTGATGGGTTATACTTAGAAGAGCCGGATACAATTTGTGAATTGATAATTTAGTTTCGTATAACTTTCTCCCTAACACAATTTGATGGTGCTTGCTTGGGTTTAGTCTTTTGATGTGCCATGCTTAGGTGTCCCAATGATATTTGCGACTCTAATACATATAATAGGTGGTGTCGATAGAACGAAGAATAAACATATATTTGCAATCATGTTTCATTTCAGTAATCAAATAGAGATAGTAGTGGATACCATGAAACCCTGGTTACCGACTCTCCCATTGAATTTCTTTTATTAGTTTAGTTTAATTTTATTATTTCTTTTTACGTTTCTCAATTATAAAAATCTCAAGAACATCATTTCTGATTATTAGTGATATTGATAACAGTATTTCCACCGCTCCCTGTGGGTTCGACCGTACTTGCCTCTGTCTATTAGTTAGACACCGTGCGATTACGGTTTATAAATAGGTATCTTCAGAACCTATCAATTTTTATCGCCGCTTCCGGGGAGCGGTTGTGGAATATTGTAATTAGTATTTTTGATTTTGTAAATAGTTAGGTTTTTATTCTATTTATTTTCATTCTTTTGTATAGTTTTTCTATTTTTATTTTTATGATTTATTTTTCTTTTTGACTCTTTCCGTGTGTTAGAATTTTATTTCAGGTACCTTTTTGAGGATGTCGAGCGCTTCTCAGGAGACGTCATCTAAGATGACACTTGGAGAATATATGCGTAGAAGTTCACATCCTCGGGAGACTTCATCTCATATGACGCTTGGTGAATACATGTATGGGTCACGGATAAAGAAGTTCTTGCTTATAATCGTCTCAGGTATGGAACTTGGAATCCACGTAATTTCGTTATGGGTGGTTATTCAGGTGAGTATCAACCCCAATACCATGAGGGTGAAAATGAACTTGACACTAGAAGTGATTTTAGTAATTATGATACCGATATAATATCCGAATCTATTGTATCTTACTCAACTCATGATCATTTAACCGATTATTTGTCTATTCAAAAGGACGAGTTGTGTTAGAGACGCCATTTATTCGTATAATGATGATTTAGAAGAACATGTTTATACGTAAGATACTAGTGTTGAGTCTAACGACTTACGTATTAGAGACGTTCATAATGAGGTACCTTCTAGTCATTCGAATAGTGAGATTCTAGTTGCGTATAATGATGAGTCGATTCATGATATTGTTGTCCCATTGAGCTCCTCTTTCGCTGATCCATCTTGTGATTTTATGAATGTTGATGTGAATGTTGAACATATTGATATTGGTCAGATAACTTGTACCTATGATTTTGAGCCTTTATCTGTTTGTTTAGCACACTTTGCTGATTCGGATGACCCGATGCTTATTGATATTGTCAATGCATTGCGCCTTCCAATAGTTAATCAAGGTATCTCACCAACGGAAGTTATTTCCGCCGACTTAGAACCAGACTTAAGAGTTACTAATTTTGACAAACTTGAATCACTAGATGCATGTTTAAACCATTGTTCCGAGTTGGATGATTTTGTGCCTTTTTACGTTGTCAATGCATTGATTCCTATGATTTCTAGAGAAGATAATGTGTCGACCAAACGTATTTCAAATTGATTTAGAACCCGATTTAGAGCGTGTTTCCAAATAAAAACTAATATGTTTGTTTTCTATGAGAGTGATATGCTTATCTTGACTAAGGATTGCTTTCTATTGAGAATGGATCTACACGTTGGTTTTGTGGTTTATAGTGTTTTGCGAGTTCATATTAGCAAATGACTTCGATTTGTTGGATTGATCCCCAACTTTTTAGACTTTATATATATGCTTTGTCACTTTTTGGTGCAACCTCACCTTGTTTGAGGTTCTTTATGTGCGCAAACATGGATACAAGATTATGCTTTATGGGAGTCAACCCATACGATTTCGCTTCATGGGAAACAACCCATTAGATTTGTTTTCTTTGCTCTATCTTTTATTTGTTTGCTTGAATTTACCATCTTAATGTCTACGTTGGATGACCCAATTACATTGAGGACAATGTAATGTTTAAGTGTGGGGGAGTGGCGCTTTCGTTAGGAATTTTGATTTAAAAAAAAAAAAAAAAAAAAAAAATTGAATATTATGACCACTGTGTGTAGAGGGTCTTAAAAAATGACCACCACAGCGGGTCTTAAAAAAAAAAAGTTATTATCATTATAATTTTTAGGGTTATGACAAGTCAGTGTAGCGGGTCTTTTGTATAGTATTTTCTATGACCAGCTGTGTAGCGGGTCTTGGTATGGTATTTCAAATTTTCATTTTATGACCAGATGTGTAGCGGGTCTAACTCTCTCTTATGATATGACCAGCTGTGTAGCGGGTCAATTCTTTGTTTTGCTCGAGGACTAGCAAAATATAAGTGTGGGGGTGTTGATCAGCACCTATGTGCTACATTTTAGACCCATATTTATATTAGCTAGGCCTCGTTATTCTGCTAATAATATTGTTTTAGACCATTTACAGGAAATACGAGCAATTCGATCACCGAAGGATAAACAACTATATTAGAGGTTAATTAGCATTTTGCGACAAAAATCACCACAATTATACTCATGGGCACCTAAAGGAGAGAATTTAGGACCGGCAATCATGAAGCTTGTGACACTCGTGGGGTGTAAACAAAACCAGTGGCTAACTAAGTTGATACACTGTAGTAGCACTCTATCATCACCACCACTATTTCTTTATCCTATCTCATGTGTCTGCACTGCAGCAAAGAAAATGAAAAAATGGTTTCTCAACTTCACACAAAGAGCAAACTAGGGCACTTGATTGTATATGTTGAAGAAGGGAGACGTTTACCACTTCAAGAAGAATGGGTTCGATTATGAACCGGTGATGCCGGGTTCTTCTCGATCGAGTTTCTATGGTTGAATGGAAATGGAATCGGATGGGTCTTGGCATGAATTGAAATTGGGGTTAATGGAAGTGTTGGAGTATGAGCCGATACGGGGGAAGGAAAATGGGTTTGTTCTCACCATGATGATTAATTGGCAGCAAATCTGCATTTCGCTGGTGGAGTGATAGGTGTCGTAAAACACCTAATTTTATATCTAGTATTTATGCTTTCTTTGCGAGTTTTCTTGTAAATTATGTATCTTATATTGGTTTTGAGTTATTAGGTGTTTTGGAGTCATTGGAGCAAAAAGAAGAGGAAATAGGTGAAAAGGGGCCAAAATTGTCATTTCACAGGGAAGTGCTATTGAGAGCCTAGCTGAGGATAAGGGGTAACCATATGAGAGATTCGCTAAAGACATATTATTGTTCGTTAAGGGTCTACTACTGGGTGGTCCACATCCATCAGTGGGTGCAAATAGCCATCCCAGTTCACTACACAACACTGTATCGAGAATTCTCTTCTCATTACAACTCACTAGGAACCAAGAGATGTGTGAAGAAAAGATGGATGTTGTCTGAGTGTGGAGATTCAGAGGAAGAAATGAAATTGATGATATGAGAAGATTCAAGCATCAGTGAAGGATTAGGAGAGATGGGGTCAGTCGAATTTGAGACAAAGAAATTGAATAGAGAAGACCTGCCACTGTTATCAATTTGAGAGAAGGTATCTGAGATGAATTAGGGTTTGGTCGAATGAGAATTTGAGATCGAAATGGAGAGCACAGTGAGATGATTGAGCTGTTGAAGAATCAAATGAATGGGTATTCGAGTTTAGTGAATCTGTGATGTTCTGTGTTGATTGAAGAAGCGAGGAATGGATTTGAGCTTAAGTTTGACAGAAATTAGGGTTTGAGGTGTAGGTTCTGGTGATACTAAATCATGGTTCTCTTGCAGTTTTAATGAAGCGGATTTGATGAATTTATACAGGAAAAGGGTATGAGCCGTGAGTCACTGGGAGTGATGATAAGTTTCAAGTCAATGAATTGTATGAATTGCAGAGCTAAATTACAAGGGTATTTCGAATACGAAATGGGAACTGACATTGGGTTCGTGCTGTACTTGAAGGCTAGTTAGGTTCAGATATGAGCAACTAGAGTTTGCTGGGAAGGTTTTGGACAGAACTCTCAAACCGAGAAGACAAGGAAAGATCAAATTGCTGCCATGCGATTCAGATATGAGCAACTAGAGTCCGTGAAGCAGATGGAGCTAATGGGTAATTATGGTGTTTGTGGTGATGACTGGAATGAAGCTGAGATTGCAAGTGATTAAAGAGATGACGCCGCTGGTGATTTGAGAATAAAGAAAGATTGAAGTTAGGGATTGAATTAACCCCAAAAATCAGCAGACTAGCAGGAGGCTGAGATGGCAGTGAAATTACAGATGATGCAGGGAATTGCTGGTAACAGGCCTTGCTGGTTATTGAGATGAATGGCAGTTGGTCTTTTGGCACTGCAATGAACTGAATTGCAGGCATGAAGTGAAGCTGGTGTTGCTGGGAAGTTGAGAATGGAAGAATGGAATTGAATTGCAGTGCTGCTACTGAGAACTGAAGCCGAGAAACACACATAACATGGATTTGAACGGGTATTTAAAATGCAGATGCAGGTGGTGTCAGGTGGTGGTAATGGTTTTGAGGCAGAGGTGGTGCTGTTGTTGCAGCAATGGCTAGGCAGCTTCTGGTTGGTTATTGGAGCTGAACTGTGGTGATCTCAGAAGGTTTAAGAAGCTGCAGAAAGTTGTAATTGCAGGTGGTGATGCTGTTGGTTGAAGTGAAGATGGTGATTCTGAGATGCACAGATGGGAGTTGTGAGACTTCAGGTGCTGGTGCTATCGAGAGCTTGTGTCGAATTGCAGAAAAAGAATCAGCTGGAATTGGTAGTTGAGTTGCAATGCAAAGTTGAGAGTGTTGTGGCAGTTGCAGGAATTGAAATTGGAGGAATAACTTTGTAGTTTCAGGTGGTTATGATGTGGATCTGTGGGGTTATGTTGAGCAGTGAGCTGCAAGTTTTGGTGATTGTGCAGTTGTTTTATTCTTGTGTTACTCTCGCTGGTACTTTGTTGCTCGAAGTTGTGAGAGATTGCTTGGGCTGAGACATTGTATAGATCTGATGTTGTATAGATGAATGTTAGGACAGGTCTTTGAGCTCATAAGGAAGGTTGATGTGCGGTGCTGGTGAGTATTATGCAGGTGTTCTCATTGTTGTGGTGATTATATGGAGTTGCAAGTTATAGTGCCAACTGGCTATGCTGCTGAAATGCAATAATGAAGCTGGCGATGTGCTCTGGATGGTTTAAGAAGCAAATGAGTGCAACCGGCTTGCTGATGTTGTTGCAACTGGAATGATATGAACTGCGAACTGATGGTGTTGTACTCTGAGCCGAAATGGCAATGGGTTCTGATGGAGTTTAAGCTACAATGAATGCCTGGGGAATGGTAGTTGAATTATGGGTGAAAGCATTGCAGGTGAAGCCTATAAGCATACAAGGGAGTGTGTATGAAATGCGGATGGGGTTATTTGTGGTTGAATAGGTGGTGCCAGAACTAGGAATGATGTTGTGTGTTGCCATGGATGAGAAATTTCAGCTGTTGTTGCAGTGATTGATGGTCTGACTTGAGGTTGTGCTGTGCAGCTGGGACAATAAAGGAAGGAGTTGCAGCTGCAGTTCGCTGTTGGCACAACCATGAACAGAATTGCAATGGAGTGCAACTGGTAGATGAATATTTAGGTTTGCCAGGATGAAGCCTGCGCAGACTATGAATTGGCAATAGCCTGAACTTGAAATGGACTGCCAGTTTCAGAGATCTGACAGTGGAGCTGATTCAAACCAGTTAGACACTGACTCATCTGACTGGTACCTACTGACTCCATCTAACTCGTGTATTGACTCAGCTTGAGACTCGTTGATTGGACTCCAGTCGACCTTGACCGATTTGACCCGCTGACCTAGGTGATCAAAGGTAGACTTTGCTTCAGAACCCGAGATACTTTCCCGGAGACCTTTTCCTAGTCAATTTCCTAGCCATAATACCAGATTTCCGGTGACCTCTTTTGGGTCATATTTTCACATGGGTATTTGCACACACATGGGCTTGGTGGATCACATGGGTTTTGGACTATGAAGACCTAATTTTAGAAGTTGGAGAAAAGCTATAAAAAGGAAAAGTCTTCTACAACTTGGGGATTATTTTTGGCCTCTACTTGGTTTTCTAGGGTTTAGAAACATGAAGTATTTTCTCTTTCTTCTTGTTATGAACTCCATGAACATGAGCTAGAGTTTTCTATTGGTTAAAGATGTAGTTGGATTTTGAAAACAAGTTATGGATTTTTATGAATTAGTTTTCTCTCAAAATCATTGTTTGATTTCTACGGTTTATAATAATTGCATGATTGATGTATTGCAATATGATTGAATGTTTGTTTAGTTAAGTCTAGAATTGATTGAACTCACATCCATATCTATAGCTAATTTGGGGTTCATCATCGAGCGATAACCTTGAATACGAGTAGCATGATATGATTCTAGGTTATAGTGATACATCCTCGTATTCATATGTAGAAATTGACCTTTGTTCGAATTGTTTGCGCAATGTATTACAATTGCATTGATTAGCCTATTTCTGAAACTTAATGCTCCTGGGAATTGAACTTAATTAGCGCAAGGCGTTAGGTTATTCTTTAGGTAGAATTCACATACGCAGCTCTAATGTGTGTGTGATGAATTAGGAAATTTACGGAGTATTCTTGCAATAAGGTATTATATGGCTTTTGATGATAGCGAGATTAAATACGAATTATAATCATACATTCAAAACTTGTTTGCAATTGAAGATGAAACCTTTACCCAATATTTCACATCCTTGATTTGCGTGTTTACTTTTTATTTGCTTTGCTTTTATTTTATTTTAGTTTATAAAAATCAGCAAACCCCCGGTGTTATTTATAGGAAACCGAAACAATTTGACAACCTAGACCTCTCTGTGGGAACGATCCTTTCTTGCCCTAGCTTCATTATATATTTTGAGTAGTAATAAAGTGTAATTTATATTTGTGTCGGCTGACAACCGGTCATGGAGCTGGTGGTGACTCATCGTTCACCTTGGACAAAAACAGGCAGTGAACGAAGGTGGCATTTTTATGAAATGGGTAATTGCAGGTGACGAAATGGAGTGTGTGTGTGTGTGTGTGTTTGGTTGATCGATCGGCTGCAAAGAAGAATGGTGTTGGTTGTTGACACCTTTCTTGTTACAGTGCAAAGTGGTGTTTATGTTCGAGTCTCCGCATCAAAAGAATCATGGGGCTTTTGGATTGAAGTGGAAGCTTGTGTTGTGGGCGATCTAAGGCGGAAAGCCGGAGTAATTGATTACGCCGGTTGGTCTCGGTGATCGAAGATGGTCGAGTCTGTTACGATCGATGGAGTAAGCAACTTTGTAACTAAGCGGTGTGCTCGAGTCCCTTTGGGTCTGTTTAGTTCGTATCTCTACTGTAAGAAGAAAGATCTGGATTGAGTAACAAGATTTCGCAGCAGCCAAGTGAGATTGGACGGGAATGAAGATGGATTGGCAAAGCTGGGTGCTTTGTTGAGTTTTTGCATTACGAAGACACATGTATTGATGTTTGGCCGAGGTGGAAAATGGAACCGGTGGTGCTTTGTAGAGATCGGATGGTGGTCAGATATGCGAGATTATGAGCTTGCCTTGAGTTGGAAGAGACCAAGAAAGGTGGTGCTTATCCTGGACAGAGTCAAGTACTTGGGAGATGGACGTTCAAATAAAGGAAAGACTAGCAAGTAGTGGTGGAAGAGTTCGACATGGGGTTTTCTTTGGCAAAGACGGATAATAACCGTAGTTGATGGTGTTGGCTCGAGTGTGGATTGAGTGAATGGTGGAGTACAAAGTGACTAGTACTGTTCGAATTTGGGAACTAGAGGTGATAATGGACCGAACGGACCGGGCCTTTGGCTAGTGTCTAGGTTTACTTGAGATTGTCTTGGCGTAGGACGTATAAAAAGAAAGGAACAGAGAAGAAAAGAGGGAGGCCGACTGGACGCCGTTTTGGGAAGAGAAGAGAGGCGCGGGCTGTTGAGTGCTCATACCGAAGGGGATAACAACCGATTCCATCGTGGTGACGGCGATTGTGATCGGTTTATCTTTCTCATCTCTTAGTCATTTGTTTTGCGTGGGTTTTAAGAAACCCATAGCCATGTTCTAATTTCTTCGTAACTAGGGTTTTATGTTTGAAACTACTTTGGGTATTAGGCTATTTTGATTGATTAATCTAGCAATAGACCATTATGATTTGAATAAATTGATCTTCGAATATTGTTTATTGGTTTATTTAAAAATGAGTTGTTGCTCCACCGGTTTAGTAATAACCTTTGTGCGTAATTGGATAATTTTACAAATAGTTTTGGTGTCGTTATTTGATAGTTCATGCTTGGGTTGAATCCTTTGATGGGTTATACTTAGAAGAGACGGATACAATTTTTGAATCGATAATTTAGTTTCGTATAACTTTCTCCCTAACACAATTTGATGGTGCTTGCTTGGGTTTAGTCTTTTGATGTGCCATGCTTAGGGTGTCCCAGTGATATTTGCGACTCTAATACATATAATAGGTGGTGTCGATAGAACGAAGAATAAACATATATTTGCAATCATGTTTCATTTCAGTAATCAAATAGAGATAGTAGTGGATACCATGAAACCACAGTTACCGACTCTCCCATTGAATTTCTTTTATTAGTTTAGTTTAATTTTATTATTTCTTTTTACGTTTCTCAATTATAAAAATCTCAAGAACATCATTTCTGATTATTAGTGATATTGATAACAGTATTTCCACCGCTCCTTGTGGGAACGACCGTACTTGCCCCCGTCTACTAGTTAGACACCGTGCGATTGCGGTTATTTACATATAGGCATCTTCGGATCCTATCAATTACTCTATGTGTCAACTTCGAATGTATTATTTTCAGGTCCTGCTGCAAATATATGCTCGGTGTACAAATATTTTCAAGTTTTGAGAGAAGGAAGAAGGTTAGAATTCGAGCTATCGAACTTTATTACAAAATCTTCTCAAAGTGACATCTGCTTTCAAGATGTTTGTGTGTGCCTATATTGTTCCCAAATTATGTAACTTTTTAATAACATGGATTCTCAGCTTATTTAATTGTGTTCAAACTGTTAATGGATTCTCAGTTATCTGATTTCAAAAATGGTTTATATATCATGTTGATTTCCATATGAACGGGGAAAAATAATATCCTGAGCTACGGCTTGGAATGAAGTTGTGGCTTTGAATCTAATCTACGGCTTGGAATGAAGCCGTGGCTTTGAATCTAAGTTGTGGCTTGGTTCTTAGCCTTTTTTTTTTCTGTTGCTGAAAAATTTCGCAACGGCAGGATTCGTTTGCGAATGAACAATTTAGCAACGACACTCTCCGTTGCGAATCACCGTTGCTGACCGAGATTCGCAGCGGAGCTTATGTCGCCGTTGCTAAAAATGTAACATGGTGTTTTGCTACAGGGATCTGCCGTTGCGACCCCAGTCAGCAACAGCCAGAGTCCGTTGCTAATCTTTAAAAATGGTGTAGTGTATGGGAAGTAATGGGGAATTAATGATGTCTCAAGAAGTGTGCCCTCTTTCCCTTTTATAGTGACCATCTTATGGATAAGTGCCCATAATATTAACATATTACTAAACTACCATTTCCCTTTCCTTAAGTTAATACTAAACCCTAAAAGGCTTTCCTCTTGGGCCAAAGCCCAACCAATCTTAATTTATTCTTGGATGGACTAGAACTATCCCATCCTAGTGGGTTAGGCATAGTCCCCTAGTCTGTCCATCCTAAAATGAACCCTTTATAGGCTAAGGGACCATCTATTTTAGGATTGGTTATTTTCATGTATCAACATTAGTCCCCTGACTGTTTGACCAGTCAAAGACCGTGTCAACAGTCACATGTTGATGCGACGGTTACAATTAGGAGTTATGGGCGGTTTAAGTTCACGACTCTTGGGATGCTTCGGTTACTGGTCTGCCCAGTAACTGCTCCTTCTTTTACCTCCTTATAAATAGAGGAGATCTCACCCCTGAATCCTCATCTTTTCACTTCCCCCTTTTCTCTCTCCTTATCTTCTCTTTTACTCATCATGTCTAATGAATCGCTTATCCGCGACTCGCCTCCCAGACCAGAGTCATACACACTTTAGGAATTTAGGAGTAGTCCCCAGCTTAGAGATAAGCTACAGCCGCCCGCTGCAGATGATAATACAGTTGTTTTCCCTACTGATGACATCTGGGTCGCGCGCATGCTAAATCCTCATCCTTATCCTCCGTATGGATCCGAGGGCTGGCTTATCCGTCCTCAGGCGAAGTCGCCTCTTATACCTTCCTTTGAAGATACACCCCGTTTGGTAGTTCATCGGGGGGATTATGTTTTCCCTTCAATCAACCTACGCTCATCCGCCGAATCTCATGCCACTTGGGAACCATGGATAGATTATATTCGTTCCAACCCGGATAATGCGAGGATTATTCGTTATTTAGGTATAGAAGCAGCTTTAGAAGCTTCAAAGTTTAGGTACGTCTGGAGGGATCATGATAGCATAAACCGTTTATGTGCGCGTTGGGGAATCAATCCTCACACGTTTCTATTTTCTTTGGGCGAAGCGACCCCTATCTTAGAAGATGTAGTGGCACTTATCGGTTTACCCGTTCATGGAGATACGGTTTTCGATAGTTGTTGACTTCATAAGTCATTAAACGAGAGCGACAGAGAACTTCGTGATCGCTTGCTCAAAGCCAAAGCGAATTCCATAACGTACCAGCTACCAGAAGAGCTTAAAGCTGAGGCTCCGAGTGAAATAGAGGGCCCGGTGGATCAAAGGAAGGGTAAAGCTACTGTGTCTGCTTCCCGTGATTCCCCTGCTAATATTCCGTCTTCTTCAAAACTCATGGAATCCGCCATAAAAGCTGCTCAGACAAAACCATCTACTGCTGAAGAGTCCGGTGATGTGAGGGAGGTGAAAAGCGACCAGAAACCCAAGTCCGGGCAATGCCGAGCCTCTTTATCCTATTGGGTTAAGTATTGGGCTCCTTTACTTTCGGGGCCCCGCGAGGGTGTTCCTCCTCGAGAAGGGGAAACGGACAGAGCGGAGCTGGCAACTTTCCTTCTTTTTTGGCTATGTCATTGTAGTTGCAGGAAATCCCACACTACACCCCTCACTCAGTTTTGTTGGACTAATCCATTAAAAGATATGTGATCAAGAATATTTGTTAATTGATTCCATAAAATGTTTACACAGTACAATAGAATTACACTTGGGAATTAAAGCGCTCTTAAATTTTCTCTCTCCTAATGACTTGCTTCCCAGTTGAGACTTTCCTCCCTGTCCAATTTCATTCAAGCATGGGCTTGGGAGCGTTTTAAAATACATACCTCCTCGCTTGAATCCTCTTGCTCTCTCGCAACAAGAGGAGGTCTTCCAAGAGGACGGTTAAGCGTCTTGTGACGTTTCCCGAGTCCCATCCTCGGATGGCTCTTTACCATAAGAAGGTTTTTACGAGGAAAAGCTCGAGAGACTGGGCATGGATAAAGTGCGATTTGATCTTATCACCTATCACACGGGTCGCATCTTGGTTCTCTTCATTATAATTTTTCAATCTCGAGAAAGATGACTTCTGGGGATATGCCTTCCACTTCAAGGACTTCGACATCATTGTTTATACTTTACTCGGACGTCTTCCGGTTTCTGTGGCGGAAGTTCTCTTCCGAGACGTATGTTGATGGGTGAAAATTACTCCTATAAATTTGGTAATTGGGGTGTGATGAGGAATGAATTTAAACCTGCAACAAATGCTGCTAGCGGTGAGTGCTTATGGGTCCAGAGATCAATACGTGCAAGTCCCGGCCTAAACCAGAAAGCGTAGTTCCGGACTTGTTTCGGTCACAAAGTGAAGGAGATGGGGTTGATCTTAGGGAGGAAGCGAAGAAGGTGTTGAGATTGTGAAGGTGTTGGCTTGCTTATGACTTGTGACGAAGTGGGCGAGGCTTACGTGATTAATGTAAGGAGGCTCGGATGTCGATTTTCTGTCTTGTTTTCCTTGTTCGTTCGAAATGAGGCGGAGAACTGTTTATACAAGTCATTGAGCCTCATTCCGTTTCTCGTGGGGAAGTGGAGGTAATGGAATGATGGAGTGGTGGAGTTGTGTGTCGGTAGCATACGGCGGTCTTGCCCACTTCTCCGGTTCATCTCTAACCGTCCATGACTTCCTAACACGTTCTTGTAATGGCGCGTTACCTAGCTGCCACGCTGTAAACCGCCGGACCAATACCGATAAGTATCCACGGTTTGTGACATGATTGATGTGCGGAATGTGGATCGTGGGTCACGAAAGATAGCATGTAATCACTGGAATTGAATAAGCTTGCGTTATTGAGAAAGTCGACTCCTTGTGCGGCATCGTGTGTATTTTATGCGGAGTGCGCATTACGGTGTGGTAGAGTGACGTGTGTGCTGCTCTGCTAACCAAATAACTCTGACCAGGGTTGTATAACCAAGGCGGTGAGGTCGGGACCGGATGAGATGATGTTTGAGACACACTGCATGCTGGCCAGTTGATAAGTTAGGGTTTCTAAAGAGGTGTGCAAGCATCAGGCTTGGCTTAGTCGAAACCAAGCATGGGGAGGATTTTGGAGAGGCGCAGACCAGACATGCGTGTGTCGGCATGATGGTGTGGCGCACATGTTAGTTCCCTCATGAAACGCGATGCTGAGGCCACTCAATTTGGCGGTAAAGAGGAGTGAGTGAATCGGTTTCTGGCAATCCCTGCCGCAAGGAGTTCAAGCCAGTCGTGATTCCCTAGGTTTGGGCACGCGTTTAGGCGACCAATCATTGGTTGGTTTTGGTCGATCACACTTCTCGGTGTAGGTGGTAGGTTGGTGTTCACACCTGTGTCTTGAGTCTCGTGAAGCGTTGATCTAAGCCGCGATTCGTCGCAGGGTGAAGTTGAGTGGTCGAGATCGATTTAGGATTTGGGAGTGTGTACACGGTTGGGCGTGCGTTTTGGGTTGGTAAGGGAATGATGTGCCTTGGCGCGTCGCATGAGGGGTAGATGGGCCCACGGTGGTCATTGCTGGTGTGGCCAGGCCCTTGCTCAATCTAATACGTGAGCCCTCCAGTCGTGCAGGAGAAGATGGACGCGCGTGATGGCTTGAACCCTAATTTTGGCTTTGGCAGCCGCGCGACCATGCTCTTTTGGGCGGATGGTTTTGTTGCAGCTACCACACGGTTGGCTTTGGCCAGGTGGTCAGCGTGTGGCGGTCGCATGGTGATTGTGTCGACATGCTCGGGCCTTTTGAGTCTACATCTACACCCTCGATCTCATGCCTGCGAAGACGGATGGTTGAGACGTTTGCGACATATGCAATATCGCAAACCCCCTAGTTAGGGTTTTCGCCCATAATGCTTGGTATGGACGGTTTCTTGCAAGCAGAGGCCAATGGTCGACCATGCGGGGCGTGGTGTGTACTCCATACGCTTAGGGGTGATGGAATTGATGCCGTGGCCATCGATCATGCTTGTGGAGTTGGATGGCTGCGATCGAGATGCGTATTTAGCGCTAAGGCGTGTGTATTCCATACACCTTGGGGGTGATGGAATTGATACTGTAACAGCTCAATCATGCTTGTGCAGGTTGGATGTTGAGATCAGATCGTATTTGGCGAGAGCTAAGGCGCGTGTGTATTCCTATACACGCTTCGGGGTGATGGAATTGATACGTAGACCATCCAATCATGCTTGTGGAGTTGGATGAACGCTATGATCAGTCGTATTTGTGCAGCTAAGGCGTGTGTATTCCATACACGCTCCAAACTTGGTGAATTAAGTGAGGAGTATCAGATCACTTATAAATGGCTTTATCTTTTACAAGATGTCGGTCGCATGATTTTACGGTTACTTACAAATTTAACATAAGCAAAATCCACCATCAACAGGTAAGTCCCTGCCTAGCACATAATGGTTACATTATTGTGTGGTAGGCATGAGATAGTGACATACAGAAATGACCAAGGCTGAGTGAATACATGTTCTGGGATAGCTTGCGACATCCAGGCGTTCCCGGAGGCTGGTTGGTCTTGATTAAGGATGCGAAGAAGACGGGACTTGATCGGTGAGTCGGCTTTGGTTCCTCTCGTACATACATGAGTTCAAGCAGCTCCTTCGGAGTGTGCGAGGTCGGGGACAAGGATTCCTCTTCTTAGGATTTAGGGCGTGGGTGCTTGCACGTTGCGGAGTTAGTTGTTGTGTCTAGAAATCTGACTTAGTCGGCGTTGAATCCTCGTATATCGGGGCGTCGTAATCGTCTTAGGGTTTCCTCGGTATTTATGCGGGTGAAGAGATTTCTTGATGCGTTTTTACGGTAGAGCTTCCTTGCAAAAACTCTATTTCCCATCATGTCTAACAACGATGGATCATCTTCTTCACTTGCCATCCGGGATCTCTAGTTAAGCGTGTACGACCCGCGTCGAGCTTCATGATCGGTCCCCTGTTCGTGTTCTTGAGTCAGAGAAGATCATCAGGTTTGTCTCTTCTTTCTTTCTTGAAATATTGTTTGTTCTTCATAGCGGTCGGGTGAATAATCCCTTCATTCTTGCGGAGATATCTGCTATAGGAACATGTGTGACAGTCGGTGGCGACGATGACTTAGCCATTCCTCTTCCTTCAAGCTTCGGAACACGCCTACCCCTGCGAACCTCGAAGGCACGAGCTTGGGTGTCTCGTCATCATGAATATCGAATGCGAGGTCTTTCGATTCGATGTTCGCATGAAATGCTTATCCTCCATTGCTCATGGGATGTCGGTGGATTCTTGGTGCGGAAGGAGTTTGTGGGTTTGTACACCAAGTTGTGGAGGAATCGGCCATGTCGCGGCCAGGGAATGTGGTCAGGCATTGCTCCCTCGCCTTAGTTACCGCGATCAGCTGCCTTCTTCCCATGATTGCGGAGATGGAGAGTATTTCCATCCCATGTAGCGTTCTTGAATCAAATCTTGAAAAGTGGGAGAATGTGGTATCTACATGAATCCATGATGTTCGACGTGAACAGGTTGCGACAACGTCTTGATGTCATCAAGGTTGATCGAGTTGGTATCTCAGCAAATGTTGTTCTATTCACAAAGGCTATCTTGGAAGAGGAGAAAGCTGCGGACTGCTGGAATCGAGGAGAAGGTGGAGCACAGTCATGCGGGACTTGAAGAAAAGAACGGAAGATATCGGAGGCTAAGCTCAGATGATGCTCTCAAGGAATTATAATCTTCAGATGGCCTCTTCTAAGTTTGTACTCCTTATTGTTAATGACGTTTATGTCGAGAGTTTTGAACATCTTTGCGGATAAATTGCATTGGGTTTGATTGGTGAAACAGGTTTTCATTGACACATCTACGAATATAGTTGATGATTCAAGCATGTAATGAAAATAAATGCTGTATTGTTGACACGGCGAATGAGTAGTGGTCGGGTGTAATATGCCTTGAGCCACTTTCCATTGATGGCTTGCTTCGAACTTGCCTCCGTCTGCCTTAATGATCTTGTAGTAGCCCGTCTCGCCAAGCCTTGGTATTGCGTAGAGGGCCTTCCCATTTCGGTGAGAATTTTGGTGCGAGACATGTCTTGTTGGATGTGTTTGAGCTCGTTTTCAAAACCAAATCTCCCACCTTGAAAAGCGTGGTTTCACAATTTTTGTTTATGCCACGGAAATTCGATTCACATTACACACGAGCGCGTTCCTAGCTTTATTCCTTCTAAAAATCCAGTGTCTAACTCTGCGATTCTAAGTCGGAAGATTTCGGCCTCGTTCCAGTGGATCCCGGTTCTTCTTGCAATCTGGCGATGGGATTCGATCTCTGGTAGGGAGAATGGCGTCAGCTCAGTAGACGAGTGAGTACGGCGAGAGCCTGATGGAGCTTCCCGGGTGATGTACGGTATGCCCATAGTGCCATTGGTAGTGATCATGCCATTCTGGGATTGTCGGTATGCGGATTAGTGCGTCGTCAGGATCGATGTCTTGTTGGTACTCGGCTTGCCGTTCCCTTGAGGATAGTAGACGGTGGAAGGACTGTTTAATGCGTGCTCCTCCGGTAAGCTCCGTGCACTTGTTGGCCGAAGGGAGTGCCATTATCGGTGATGATATGCTTGGGCACGCCAAAGCGACAAATGATGTATTCTTTAATGAAAGCGCAGATTGTAGCTCTGTAGTCCCCGTAGGGAGAGGCCAACCTACCCATTTGGTGAAGTACTCCGTTCCCGGTTATGATGTACTCGTCTTTGCTTTGATGACGGCGGATTGATCTTCCAGATAATGTCCGGTCCCCGGAGTAGAATGGCCATGGGGGCTTGCTTTATAGTGCGAGAGGGGTAGAAGGCGCATGAACGAGGTTCCCGTGAATTTGGCATGTGTGACTGACTTTGAGCAGCGGTGCATCATCCTCCATGGTAGGCCAATAGTATCTCTCGTGTATTTGGAAAAAGTTTCCTCTTCCCTTGATGTTCTCCCTTCGGTGATATGCATCGGTATGGTGGCGTTTCTTCTCCGGCCGGGCGGCGTAGCATATAGCCTCCAAGCTCTTGCGGTATAGGATCCCTTCATGGAGTATGAGCGCTTGGCTCTCTGCTTCATCTTAATGGCGTCCTTTTGGCCAGCGCGGAATTATCCCATCACGTAGACTCTAACTAATGCCAGGGACTCTGCTCCGAGTCCACAGGTGCGGTTCACATTAAAATCTCCAGTTGGTGTGGTGGTGTGCGGCTTGAATTCAGGCCGGGACTTACGGCCAGGTCTCAGATTGAGCCTCCATTTCGGCCGGTAATAACCCGGGCGTTGAAGTCCGTGGGTAAGTGATACCACCAGTGATTGCCCACAAATTTCATTGTGAATACGATCCAGTTTGCGGTTGCGCCGTCGCCTCCTAGACATCTTGGCAGGAGAGCAACAAGGTCCGCAGTTAGATGATACTGAGCAATACCATGAAGCATGGAAGAAGTTTTGCGGGAGTTTTGAGGCTTGACCTTTCCTTGGGAAAGTGAGGCTGTTGAGCTCTTGAATGATTGGAGTTCGCCGATCGTACGGTGCTTGGTGTCTTTGTGTTGCGGTAGCCATGTCGGTTCTATGGTTCTCCTTTTCAACTGGCTAAAGTTTCTTAGACTTGCCGAGACTTCGAGTTTGGAAGCCGATGTTGCCTAGGCAGTCGGCGTGTTTGTTGTTCTTTGCCGGCAGAGCGTGGGTTATGGTTGCATCGGCAAAGAAGTAGTTTAGTAACCTACCGTAGCCCCATCGATGCGGTGGGCTAAAGTGTTACTTCTTTAATGCATATACCTGCAGTTCATTTGATTCACCGGTAACTTGGAGTCACCTCTTATCTCCAGGACGTGTGACTCCTGCCTTGTTTAGCTATTGAAAGCCACTATGAGGAAAGCTTCATATTCTGCTGAGTTGTTGGTGCGTGCAGTGCCCTGAACTTGGAGGAATGTGAAAATACTTCTCCGGTTGGAGAAGACCAGCACTACGCATCTGCTCCTCCGTGTTGCGCTAGGGTAGCGGGCCGTCAAAGTACCACAAAAGCCACACCTGTAGCTTCCGAGGAATGGGAGGCGTGCAGGAGTCTCCCGAGGAGTTCTTCATGCCGACCCAGTAGGCAGCTTCTCAGGAAATCTTTGCCGGTAAGTGCGCAGCGCTTGACCCTTGACTAGCTCACGAAGCGTCACGCATCATTACCTCCTGGATTCACGACATTTTAGGAAGCCATTTTCCCGATCACTCCCGGCCGGACCGGCTGAAGGCAAAGACTTCTGCAGGGTCAGTTTAGACCACGGTAACTCTGCAGTTGGATAGCGAGGTAATGCCTAAACCTACGAGATGGAATGAGTTAAAGCTAAGCTTAAGCGCTAAAATGCAGGGACCGTAAGGTTGGCATCATCTCGATATTCGGCTTGAAGCATAGTATATGGGGCGTTCGATTCCCTCGTCGTCTTCCACAGAAGCCGAGTAAAAGGCCCCTCTGGCCGGTGTCCACGAAGGCGGATTGTTAGAGGACCAATGGTTTCCCTTGTACGGGGAGATTTCATGACGGTTGGAGATGATAGTATTCGTTGGACTTTCGGAAAGCTTCTGTTGAGTTGCCGGTCCAAACAAAGCTGGCTCCTTTGCCCCGGCAAAGGGGGTGAATGAGGGCGGTAAGTTGGAGCTGAACCGGGTATGAAAACGTCGAATGTAGTTTACCTTTGCCCATGAAACTTCACGGAGCTCTTTCGCGAGGTTTGGGGAGGCGGCATTGTGAGGTGCTTCGAGTCTTGGGCCGGTCTACACTTTATTCCCTTACGCGAGTCGCTTGGAATCCGAAATTCCTGCGGAGGGAGCAGAAAGCACATTTTAAAGGATTCAGTCTTTAACTTGTATTCTAGAGCACCTCTCCCGAGTACTTCGAGGTAAGGCGTTGGTGTGGTCGGCTCGGGCCTTTGACTTGACACGCAATATCATCCACATGGTCTTACTACTTGTTTTATGCGTCATGTAACGTTGGAAGATTGCTCGAGTCATAGCACGTTGGTATGTTGAGCCAGGCATTCTTTAAGCCGAGAATGGCCTACTGAGTATAAGTAGAAATTGCCAAGAGAGGGGTTCGGAAGAGGCTGTCTTACTCTGCGTCATGCTCATACATCCTTATTTGGTCCTGTAGCGCATTTGTAGCCATCCATAAAAGGAAAACTTTATCTTGAGTGTCAGCTAGTGGCGTCCCACTAACATATGTCGATGTTAGCGACGGAAAGTCATCCTTGGGCCGGCGCTTGTTCCAGTCTCACGAAAATCCACGCGGCGTCGAATACTGTCAGCACTACTTTCTAACCGGGACCACATTGGCTAACCAAACTCAAGTCAGGATGATGAATGGGTGCACGATGAAGCGGCGGCTAGCTGAGCTTACCGAGATCTCATTGCACGATTTGTTCTAGCCCCACCTCGTGCACAGTTGCCTCGGCGGTTGCCAGGTTGGCTTGGATCCGGGCATGGCGTGCAAGTGATGGGTGACCGACTTTTCATCCCCGAGGCCAGGGCATTTCGCCCCACGTATGTCCCGAGGCGGGTACATCTTGGTATTCCTTGAGTAGTTGAACCGGGGCTTGTACGTTGGCGTCTGTGGATAGAGTCGGGCGTGTGAGGCAGGCACTGGGGATTCATCGGTCCGTGTTAACAATCTCGAGCTCGAGTCGATCAGTGGGAGTGGACTAGTCTTGTAGGCGATCAGCGAGGGCGTCAAATGCCTCCTCTCGTGTTCGTCGTCCTTCGCGGCATCGATTGGGCGGAGAGGCGGATGGTCTCACCTTTCGACGTTGCTAACTTGGCCAGGTGTATTGTCTTCCCCGCCGATCACGGCTTGCCTCGAAGAGCGCTCCCTTTTGGCGTGAGGATGGGCTGAAGTTTCACCGGTTGGAGATGGACGTCTCGTCGGAGAGAGTATGTCGTGTGATGTTTGGCCCCCGAGCCCCGATGTAAATCGGTCTTCCTCACGGACCGAAGCCGTGGGTAGTGGAGTGCGCATGATTTTGTCGGACTTTCCAGCGACGGGCACTCTTTTTGACACCGAATAGCTCCACTCCGCATATTGGCGCGTACGGGAGACAATGAAATGCGGGAATACGGACGACCTCCTCATTTAGCACGGTCTTGGAGCAGCTTGGTGATACGTTGAAGGAATGACCTTGTGGTGGTGAAGCGAGGGGTCTCCACTAGTATCGTAGCTGGTAGTCAGGCTCCTTTTCTATGAGCTTTTCAAACTTTTGCTCGTGGCCCGAACCGAGGTCCTCGCAGGTAAATTCAAATTGACATGCCGTATGTCTTTGGTTTGATTCAACTCCAGTCAGTCATCGTGGTGGTGGCCAGCCTGCGATCTTACTGCATGGGGCTGACCTTGAGCGTCTGAGAGTCTTGAAGTAATCACGTTCGAAGATGCTCTGGCATAGTCGACGAGGGCCCTCACGGGCCTCTGGGCCCTTGATGTGTGCGCGGTAGCATGTAGGGCTCGGTTGTGACCTTCCTGCGCCATCATGTCATCTTAGTGAATGCAACATTATTTATACGATCATTTTACGCTGCCCGGTCGAGACCCCCGGACGAAGGAGGAGCAGGTATGCGTCGAGCTATTTTGTGGCTACTTGGCAAAACGTCTGCCGCAGTTGATCTTTTGAGGTGTCAACGTACACACCGTCTTCCACTAGAGACCACTGGCTTCACGCTCCTATCTAGGCCTCACGGTTCGTAGTAGCGCCTTGTTGTCGAGGGGAACTAGTCCCGGTGTAAAAGAGTGTCTACGGCTTGCGCTCTGTTTCGACGATCATCTTGATGAGGAGGTCAGAAGTGTGCACCATTACTGCGCTTCTTTGATCGGCTCCATGTTCCTCGACGAGTCTCATCCTGATATCCGGACCAGGCTCGCATCGTGGTTGGGATTCCTCTGTGCGCCCGACGGGACACGCCATTGGGAAGAGGGGCATCTCAGTTGGAGGAACTTCGGCCAGGGATTTGAATTTGGTGAGGAAGTCCTAAGACCAACCATCTCGGAACCCAGCCCAAAACGGGATTGGGTATTGAAGAAATTGATTTCTGACGAGAGGTCAATCTCCTTTGTAGTAGCATAATTGTTGATGGGTGAAAATTACTCCTGCCCGAATTTGGTAATTTTGGGGTGTGATGAGGAATGAATTTAAACCTCTGACAAATGCATGTGCGCGGTGAGTGCTTGTAGATTCGAGAGATCAATCGTGCACGATCAGGCCTAAACCAAGAAATGGCCAGTTCCAGGACTTGTTTCGGTCACAAAGTGAAGGAGATGGGGTTGATCTTAGGGAGGAAGCGAAGAGGTGTTGAGATTGTGAAGGTGTTGGCTTGCTTATGACTTGTAGAAAAAGTGGCAGAGCTTACGGAGTTAATGTAAGGAGCTCACGGATGTCGATTTTTGTCTTGTTTTCACTTGTTGTTGCGAAATAGGGCGGAGAACCTATTTATACAAGTCATTGAGCCTCATTCACGTTTCTCGTGGGAAGTGGAGGTAGTGGAATGATGGAGTGGTGGAGTTGTGTGTCGGTAGCATACGGCCGGTCTTGCCCACTTCGTCCGGTCTACAACCGTCCATGACTTCCTAACACGTTCTTGTGATGGCGCGTTACCGGCTGCACGCGCAAACCGCCGGACCAATACCCAGTAAAGTATCCCCCGGTTTGTGACATGATTGATGTGCAGAATGTGGATCGTGGGTCCACGAAGATAGCATGTAATGCTTGGGTTGAATGCTTGCGTTATTGAAAGTCGATACTTGTGCGGCATCGTGTGTATTTTATGCGAGTGCTTGCATTACGGTGTGGTAATGAGTGGCGTGTAATGATGCTGCTCACTAACCGAATAACTCTGACCGGGGTTTGTATAACCAAGGCTGGTGAGGTCGAGACGGATGAGAGATGATGTTTGAGACACTCATCTGCGGCCGATTGATGAAATTAGGGTTTTAAAGAGGTGTGCAAGCATCGACCACGAGCTTGGTCGAAGCCAAGCATAGGGGAGGATTTTGGAAGACACGACCATACATGCGTGTTGGCGGCATGATGGTGTAGGCGCACATATTCGTTCCCTCATGAGCGCGATCGCGGGCCACTCAATTTGGCCGTAAGGAGGAGTGGTCGAGATCGGTTTGCGGCAATCCCTTACGCAAGGGGTTGAGACCGGCAGTGATTCCCTAGTTTGGACAGCGTTTCGACGACCAATCATTGGTTGGTTTCGAGTCGATCACCTACCGTGTAGGTGGTGCGTTGGTGTTCACACCTATGTCTTAAAGTATCTCATGAAACGTGATCTAAGCCATTTAGGTCGTCGGTGAAGTTGAGTGGTCGAGATCGATTGCAGGATTTGGGAGGTGCTAGCACCGAGTTTGGGCGTGCGTTTTGGGTTGGCAGGAATGATGTGCCTTGGCCTAGTCGCATGAGGGTAGACGGGCCACGGTGGTCATCTTAGTGTGGCGACCCTTGCTCAATCTGTCGTGACCCTCCATTCGTCTGGGAGAAGATGGACGCGCGTGATGGCTGAACCTAGTTTTGGCTTTCGAAACGCGCGCGTGACCATGCTCTTTTGGGCGGATGGTTTTGTTGCAACCAACCACGGTTGGCTGTGGACCATTGGTCAAGCGTGTAAGCGGTCACATGGTGATTGTGTAGACATGCTCCGGGCCTCTGAGTCTACATCTACACCCTCCAGTCGCATGCCTGCGAGACGGATGGTTGAGACAGTTTTGCGACATATGTAATATGCCCAAGCCACAATTTAAGTTTTCCGCCCATAATACTTGGTATGGTTTCTTGGCAGAAGTAAATATTAAGGTGTTTTAGACACCTATCACACGGTGGATAAAGGGAAGGGTAAACTACGCGTCTACTTCCGTGATTCTCCGCTAATATTGTCTTCTTCAAAACTCATGGCATCCGCCATGAAAGCTGCTCGGACAAAACCAGTCTCTTCGTTGAAGATTCCGATGATGTGAGGGAGGTGAAAAGCGACCGAGAAACCCAAGTACGGGCAACGCCGAGCCTCTTTCTCCTGTTGGATTAAGTATTGGGCTCCTTTACTTTCGGGCCCCAGCGAGAGTGTTCCTCCTCGAGAAGGCGAGACAGACGGATGGCTGACAACTTTCCTTCTTTTTGGCTATGTCATGAGCGTATTGAGTACGATCCACAGGACACTATGTAAGAATGAGCTTATCCCTATGGCCGTATTGATGTCTCGCGGCGTGGCATTCCGCTCGCCTCTCTGTTCTTTGGCGGTCTCTATCATCACTTGGATTCTTTGGTGCGTGATATTCGTCGTGTGGAGCGGGTCCCATGAGGTTGGGACTTTCCTCCCTGCCAATTTCATTCAAGCATGGGCTTGGGAGCATTTTCCAAAATACGGACCTCCTCGCCTGAATCCTCTTGATCTCTCGCGATAAGAGGAGGTCGATCGAAGGACGGTTCTAAGCGTCTTGTGACCAGCTTCTGAGTCCCATCCTCGGATGTGTCTTTACCATAAGAAGGGTTTCTACCCGAGGAAAAGCTCGAGGACTATATGGATAAGGGTGCTTGATTTCAATCTCGTCACCTATCAAGACGGTCGATCTTGGTTCTCTTCATTATAATTTTGTTATTCAATCTCGAGAGAAGATGACTTATGCGGATATGCCTTCCGTCGATGACTTCGACATCATTGTTTCTACTTTACTCGGACGTCTTCCTAGTTTCTATGGCGGGAAGTTCTCATCCGAGACGTACAATACTATTCGTGTGGCTTGGAAACTAGGATTTTGATCGGGGAGTCCCTTACGACCCTCCCTTCCTTCCTCGATGGAAGAAGACAGAGAAGTCCGGAAGAGTTTTGATTGTTTTGTTTTCAAGAGTGGTCTTCGGATGAGTGATCGCCAATGCTATTTTGATTTCTACCAACCTCGGTCCAGTCGGCATGTTAGCGTTACCAATGAGTGGCTCAGGTACCGCAATAGAGTTAGTAGGAATGTGTTGAACCTTCTCATCAAAGAGCCATATGCTCCCAGCTTTAACTAAGGATGATTTCAAAGAGATGCACGCGTCGGGTGGCGTGAAGTTGAATACCGAGGCCGCCAAGAAGTATAAGCTATCCTCCGGCCAACAAGGGTCGCCCTCTTCGCAGCTTTTTACCAGTGGGATCCTCTTCGGGTGACGAGTCTTCTCAAGAGGATAGGAAGGGTAGTGCTTTACCTCCATCTCGGCTCCAAGAAAAGAAGGTGTACTCAACCAATTAAGCCTTGGATATTCCTCCGGTTGCGTCTCCTCCTGCTAAGGTACCTTTCCTTTCTCTTCCTCTGTTATTTTCAGTTGAATCCTACGTTTAGTCTCTTTATATTTTTTGCCATATTCTTTTAGAACTCTCCGCCTATTGGCTGCAAGCCCGGAGGACTCCTCTTTGAAGAGTACATTAACACGCCTCTCAATGAGTGGAGGGTTGATCGGTAGCTAAGAAGATGAAGCGAGATGTTGGTGTTTACCTATTCACGGTTACCTTCCATTGCATCTGCTAATGTTTCCCTCCATTTTCCCCGAGGCTCCAAAATGGGGTCATCATCTGCAAGTACCTTCATTGAGCGTGTGGACGCTCAACTAGGCCGATCGAGTTAGTCAAAGTAGTCTCGAAATACTATCTCCCCGTATGATTCTCTAATCCACTCGCCCTTTAATTGTAAAGACAATTCAAGATCCCAATCATCCTCTTCACACTCCTTCCGACATGTTAGGTGCAGGGGACGAGTCTGAGTCAGATCATTCTATTCATGATTATTCCCAAGAGGGCAGTGGTCTTAAAGGCAGCGCCAAAAATCAGAGCTCTTCCCTTTCTAAGTCCCGTGAGTGTACTATGTTCTTCCTTGTTAAGTTGCAAGTACTGACACGTGCCGGTCGAAATATTTCTGTTGTGATTATTAAATGCAGCTAGTGATATATATATATATATATACGTCTTCACTTCCTATATTCTTTCGATAAGATTATTTTATTTTCTCTTTTCCTTTTCCTTTTGCTTTCATCTCTCATTAGATCACTCGGAAACAACTGAGTCAAGTTCTTCTTCTTCTTCTTCTCGCCGATCGGTTCACTCTCCAGCCAATCCTCTCCTTCCTTGGATATGGTATAGGTTACGCATTTTAAATTTTATTTCCTTGTCGTGTTGGAGTATTTTGCTTATGTCTATTTTTCTTTCTTCACAATATGGGAAAGCGAGATGGTGCTCATGGTAAGGAGACGACTCGAACCAACAGGTTAAAGGCAGTGAGTCAGGGAGTGCCAATGATAAGCGACAAAAGCCTTCAAGCCGACCCCTAAGGTTTCTCGTAGCGTGGATGCTGATGCTGTGAGCTAATGGCTATTCGGATGATCCTCGGTTCCGATATCCTCATATCTATTTCCATGGCGGAGGCTGGTGTGGATAACCGCTACGAGTTGGTACATGGGTTTTGGGTCCCTTCGTCAAGCGACCACCTATCGGCGCATAGTGGAGAAGTTCGGACACATGTGTGTTCATGAAGAAATGCCTGTCAACTCTCTGATCGTGGCCAACGAGGATTTGCTCGACATAGCGGAGGGCCTTTCTCTGGTGGAGGAAACCCCAGTTGATCCAGTCACATTGAGGAAGTGGTACGCCACCATCCAAACTTATCTAGTTCTTCGATTCCCCATTCAATGGCTTAAGAACCTATTGGACCTGGCAAAGGCGATCCACAGTGCGCAGACCACATTGTCTCATGAGATTGAGTAGTTGGAGCAGGAATACAAGCGTTTGCTCGATGTTGCCAATGCTAAGAAGGAAGCATATGACCAACTGATGGCGGATGTGGGTCGAGCTACCAAGGATTTGAAGATCGCTCGGGATGATCTTGAGGAGGTCAATGGGCGCCTAACTAGGAAGAGAGGCGAGAGATGGTCGCTTTGGATATTTTACGATAATGATTTTTGAACAATAATTTCTTTGTTTTTGTTTTGGTTGAACTGAGGATTTTGATGGTTTGCTTTCATTTTGCAAGACATATTTACTATTTGATTACTCGCATTTATTATTATGGTTGGGTGGTAATTAATGTGGTATTACTATGTGTTTCTATAAGTAGGGGTAAGTGGCATTGCCTTAGTTAGTATCTTTCAAGATTGTTTCAGTATTTCATCTTCCTTTTAGTTGTTAGCTATATTTTGCAGCGGATGGTTCATCGCCTACATGGTTATACTTTGGCTTTGGCCCCTGTGCCAATACTGGCTATCCCTTATGAAAGGGATCATGAGCTAACTCGCCTGTTGTTGGTAAAAGCTGAGGTGGAGATGCTTAGAGAGGTTAGAATGAAAAATAAAGTGGCTACGCACGTGCAGTTTGATGAACAATATGAGACATATTCGATGGCTCAGAGGTCGCAGACGTCCAGGCGCCTGACTGCTGGCTGTACAGCGCGCGCTGGATGATACTATAGCTACTCGAAACAAAGTTGAGCGATTGTTTCAGAATCGCTAATTATGACAATCGATATTGAGCAAGCGATAGGCTGATTGTCGTGCTTTTATTACTCATCAAGCGGGTCCGAATCTCAGTGGGTGTGTTTTGACTTTGTGTGTTGTATCTGCTCTTATTCGTCTTGCCGATATGAAAGCAGAGCTAGCGCGTTTGTTAATATTGAAGGATGAAGTCGGGATGCTACAGACTCATCGATTGATTGCTCTAGATAAGGCCCGCAAAGCTTATGAAGAGCATAAGGAGACACTAGACATGGCTCAAGAGGCCCGATGCTTCTAGTGAGGTTATGCACAAGATTCATCAAGTATTAGAAGAGGTGCGTAGTGCTTACACCGATTCCACTACTCAATATGGCGAGGCACAATTGATGATGCGAGAACTTAGATGAAGACATTTCTTCACCTCTACGCTTATAGCTGAGCGTTCTTAGATGGGTTACTACCAGTTTTTTTTTTTTTTAGGGATTCGTAAAATCTTTATCTTGGGTATTGTGTTGTTTAGTTATATATACATGAGAGTTATCTTGGTTAATTACATTAAATGTTCCTTAAGTTCTTTTATTTCATGGCTAATCGTGTGAGGTTGGTTCTGGAGGTAAGGTATCTAAATCGCCTTTTGCAAGTAATGTGTCTTGCGCGTGATACTTTTGAGATCGAGAATTCGTGTTGGCATGAACGATTGGCAGCTGCGGATCATCTTGTGATGAAGACTCAGAGTGAAGGCGGGCTACCTGACATAACCCTTCTTGAATATCGTGGCCACTGCCGCGTGCAACGTCTAGTTACTCATTTCCAATGCGTTGAGGCGGATCATAGTGTTAGATCTATTGAGATGGTTCTTGTTGATGTTCATAGGGCACTTCGTGTCTTTGTAAAATTTTTTTATTTTTAGGGGTAAGTGAGGTTATGATAGTAATTATGCATTAGTAAATGCACTGGATGTGTATATTTTCGATATAAATAAAGTACGTTTACTGTTGTGTTATCTTTACTTCTTTGATCTGTTCACAGTTTATATACTAAAAATCTCTGGATGGCTCATCTTTTGCATGGCTATGTGATATCTTTGGCCTCTGTGCCAACGTTGGTGATTCCTTATAGAAGAGAGTCCAGATTAGGCCAGCTTGCTACTTGTGAAAGTCTGAAATAGAATTCTTTGAGGAGGTAAGAACAGACTAAGTCTTGCAAAGACGCACGCGTGATTCGATAAGCGGTGCAAGGTGTTTTTAACGGCTCAGGAATCTCAAGCATCCGGACCAGTTTCTTTCGGGATTCAACGTGCACTAGGCGATGCCGTCTCCAGCTCGTCAAGAAGCGGATCGATCATTTCAGAAGTAAGCCTTATAATGACGAGATGTTGATCGAGGCTATAGTAGACTATCATGCGCATGCTTCCCATCAGCCGGGTCGTCGCCTGCGTGGTTGTGCATTATCTTTATGTGTGATATCCGCTTTAGTGCATCCTTCTGATAAACGAGTGGAATTAGCGCGCTTATTGGTCCTGAGGGATGAAGTGAAAGCTCTACAAACTCATAGGCTAACTGTGCAAGATAATGCACGTCGAGCTTTTGAGGAACAAAATGAAACTTCTATTATGGCTCGCCAAAGGAATGCATCCGAGAAGATTAAGTATGAAGTAGATCGAGTGCTAGGGGATATGCGAGCTGCTCTAACTAAGGCTACCATTCAAAGTGAAGAAGCACTTGTAATGATGGAAGATGTGAAATAAGAAATCACACGCTACCGTGTGCTTATGGCTGAATCATCTTAAATATATATATACATATTTTTAGCCAATCTTAATGTTCTCCTCTCTTTAACTGAATCATCTTGAAAGGTTCTCTTCTCTTTTTTATATAGCCTAAAGGTTCTTGGATAAGAAATGGTTAGTAATTATGGAGGAAGCAATTGATGCTTTATGTTTAGCTCCCAGAGAACAAAAGATTGAACTACTACGAGCTATTGTTATCGAAAATACTCGACTTTCCCATGAGTGTGAAGAATTGTTCGAAGTTAGTCAAACACAATACTTTGAAGCGATGGATTTGCATGTAGATCGATTGAGTACTTGCCGTCTTGACCCTTCAGTAGAGAATGTGATGGCTTCAGACGAAGCATTTGAAGCGTTTTGTAATGCTCGCACCCGTATGGAACATATAGAGAATGACTTGGCATGTTGCGCGCGGTGAGACTGATACTGCGCAAACTCGGTGTTATCTTCGGCTCTTTGATTTGTGGAATATTTGTCTCATCCTCTTTATGTACTATCCCAAGTATTACATGAATATGTCAAATGTGTTATCTTTCTAAGGTTCCAATGCTTCGATAGGATTATATTTATTTTATACTTTCATTTTCTCTGTTTTGCCTTCAAAACTTGTAGGATCATGGAACTTAATCCCATATTGATCAACAATTCTAGGACGGTCGATTATGAAAAGTACCATTATCCGATCGGATAATGATGGGTCTGTCGAATCGGCCCTTATGATATGTTCTTTGATAAATGCGTGATGCATTGGCACTGAATAATCTCAGAAGTGGAATCGCCTCTTGCCCATTTGGATGAGTATTGATTGCGGTGGTGATGTACTTATGTCTTAGGATGATGTTGAGCTTATTTGTCCGATAATATCAAGCTCCAGTCTATGAAAAGGCCCAGAGGTGACAACCTTTGTCTTATTGATATGCAGGCGCGGATTAGTGATCAAGTGGCTCGACATTCACTTAAACAACTTCTTCACATGTTAATTTGTATCAAATTCCGTATTGGGCAGTAAAACCTCCTTCTAACCATAATTGTAGGAAAAGTCTCCTCATGCCTTGGTGTTCCATGTTATGAGTTGTATACCATAACTATCTCGATTCTTCTTATGATAGAGCGCGTTATCTTATCTCAGCTCTTTCTGTGAGATTCTTCCTCAAAAAGAAATGCGAGCTTTCCTTTGAATTTTCCGTAGCGTCTTGCATTTAATGGCAGCGTTCATACGAAAGGAAATCTATGTAAGGTTGTCTCCAATCCCTCAATCTCTGCACTACATACCTATTTGTTTGGTGTGGTGGCGCTTGGCCGGTCTTAAGCCTTTATCTGGTCAGCTCTTGCTTGAGCTGCCATGTTTAGCTAGTATACACCCATCCTACATAGTCGGCGGTATATTAGGATTCCCAAATCTGCATGCAGGACTCTTCATGAACGCAATTCAATATCTCTTGCGCTACCTTTCCCATAACGATAAAGCACCTCCCAGAAAGTATAGCGCTCCTCAGGACTATGAAAAATTGTTTTAACACCTTGGGCAATAGCTGATCATGCTTCCCTTGGTTAGATCCTCGATATATACTAAATTTCTCCAGTCATCCTTTTGATACAAACCTTTGCGTCCTCTTTCCATGTGCTTTCGGTAACGCCCTTCTTTCACCATTCTTGTTCCTTCCTTGACTTCATTTAATTGTAGCTGCTAAAGTAGCTAACGCATCCCGGCGTGTTTGTTGACCTCCCCGTATGTGAAATAGCAGTGCTTCCTCTTTTTGCTATCAATTCTTGGGCTTGGCTGGTAGGGGCTAAGTGCGCCTCTTTTCACTTTGGAAGTCGCACGATACTGTTGTGACTAGCTTGAGTCTCTTTATTCTCTATTGCTCTAAGTTGAGCTCTTGATAATATGTAATCAAGAATCGGTGTATATTACATACATTATTGTGCATTTCAAAATCTAGCTTGAAATCAAATGATATGATTCTCTTTAGGTGTTTCAAACACTATTCGCTCCTCTATAAGAGCCATATGATGATCCGTCAAAGCATTGTCCATGACATTCTTCCCTCCTCGACTTGTCGACTTCCACAAGGGTATGTCATCACTTATTTCGTCATGTCCATACACAGGAGCGCGGACAATAAATTTACAAATGCTTTCCCACGTACTCCTTTAGGTAGCTGATGCTGGCTGAATTCATATAACTACTGTGACAGGGCTGGCGTGTTAGGAATAAAGCTGGTTTTGCTAGATAGCGATTGGATTGCGGTTGCCACCCATATGTGGTTTCATGGCCAGTGGATAAGATCCCGTAATTTTTGTGTAGCATATATGAGCGCTAAAGCATGCTTGCTCTGCTGAATATACGAACTCATGTCTCTAAACCTCTGTTGATATAGTAGATGGGGCGTAGTGATCATTCTGCAGTGATCTTGGTGATAGCGCTCAGTCATGCATGTTGGTAAATGTTGTGTATAGATAAAGGGTTCACCTTTTGTGAGGAGGTCGTAGGACTCGTGCATATTAAACATTCTTTGAGCTTCTAGAAGGATGAAAGCTCTTGATCATCTCCCCATTCGTGCATGTTATAGCTACCTTTAATAGCGGTGTGAAGCCTTGGTGATGATTTTGCAAGCTAGGAATAAATCTCTAGTACGTAGGACACTTTCTGCCTATGAAAGTTGGAAGCTCTTTCACATTTCACAGGTGACCTCATAGTGGTAAATTCCCTCTGACCTTATCAGGATCGATCGCCATTCCCTTTGCTCCCAACAACAAACCTGAGGAATTTTGGAGTGGCTAAAGCCGTTTGAGAGGGTTCATCTTCAGTGTTTCGCATACATTGGCTCGCCTTAAATTAGTCCGGGTGATCTTCGTGCTCGAGTTTCACCACAAAACGTCATCATGTAAACCTCCATAATTTGATACCACATCATATCGTGGAAAATGGCTACCATTGCTCGTTATTGTTACTTTTATTCTTTCTTAAGCATCATGACGCAATAGAAATTGCCATACGGGGTGGAAGCGGAGTGCCTCGCATCTTGGACATCTGACTTGGTTGTATCACCCAGACCCGTCCATGAGATAAGCATTACCATATCCGCACGTATTTATTCCATTTATGTTTATATTTGGCATTGGGAAGTAAATGTTTTAGGGGCGTACTCAGTTGAAGTCTCGATAATCCACACGGCCAAGACTTTTCCATTCTTCTTTACTGCGGCACGATATTGCTTGATAAGGGTGTTGGATCGGCTTAATGAATTCAGCTTTCAATAGCCTCCACCTCTTCATGATTTGCCAATTCTATTTTCTGGGAAAATTGACTTCGTTATGGCGCTTGTACTCGGGTGAGGCGTTGAGGTTGTGCACGATCAAACTACTATCCAGGACTAGGCATTTCATCATACATAAGTACAAGCACATCTCGGTATTGCGAAGTAAGCAATCATCGCAACTTCTCTTCCCTTCCTAGATTCTTACTAATGCATTACACAACGGGGTTCGCCGTAGAACCAAGATCTGCCTCTTCCACAGCCCGTAGGTCGGATCGATTTTCACCTTTTCTTGAATAAGTTTTCTATCCTCTTGAGATAAGAGACTACCTCTTCTATTAATCCTCAATTCTCACGAGGTTGCCTCCATCATTTCATCATCAAATTCGATGACATAGCACAGTCATGTTGACGTTTAGGCTTCTAGGCTAATTATAGCGATGAACATATGTACCTGCAGCCACCGAGAAGCGTTTGTTGGATATTCTTTGTTTCGGTTATAACTCTCTTGTTTCTGTGTGGTCCATCCGTGATGGACTAAAGGCTGACTTAGCCTTTCTTTTACTTGCTCTTTAGGTTGGAATCCTTCCCATTTTGGGAGGGTGTTAGATGGTAGATTGTTCTCTTGATCAAGTGGCCAGGTTGCGTGTAAACGCATGCCATATAGCTGCTTAGGTCAGATGTGGGAAGGATCTAAGATTCTTTCCTCAATATTAGTCTTAACACATTGGTGATATGCTCAAGCGCTACCCATGATTCAGAGCCATCACCAGCCTGAATGGGACGCTACTGGAAGGTGGTCGTCCTCACGAAGCACGTAGAAGGTAGTAGGTGCTCTAATAGGCCCGATTTTCAGTCATCAGATGCCTGATCAGTAAGTGGAAGTCACAGTACATCCTCCAAATCCTCTCCCACAGTCGTTGCGCATCTTAATTGTTATTTTTGGCCTCCCAAGGACTCCAACGTAGTGAAATTAAGTTGGCAGGAAGCTCTGCCGTCATAAAAGCTCGCTTGAGGAGGTTGTTTTTAATAAGAGATGTCGGATATAGGGACGAAGGTATATAGGGTAACATATATCTTCACGTAAGTAAAGTGATAGCTTCTAAGGTGGATTGTACACCTTTCAGAGGATGCAGTGCCGTGATATCTTTGGAGTGCCTGCGGTTTGATTCTCATGAAACCAAAGTCAAGGAAAGCTATGAGCGAGGCAGTTTGGTAATTTACTAGCAATTCCATTCGTATCCAGGAAAGATGCGCATCTCGAAGCTTCGCACGCTTCTTCTTCCACATCCTCCCAAGGCCTCGAGATTCTCCTCTAGTGAGTTGTGTGGTCATCATAACTGATGCTGAAGACGGATCTCTCTTGATGCTTTGTTCCCCATCTCTAACTCTCTTCTAGCTCGCTTTCTCTACGCACAGTAACGTAGGGAAAAACACTCTATAGTCGAATGATGAACTCTCCTGTGATAATGGCAATATACAACAGTGCGTCTTATCTGGCACGAGTACAGGTTAACGGATATTAGGTGGTAAGTTTCTTCCTTCATTTTACCACCCGTTGCTCCGGAAGCCCTTTGCTCACATTCTGCTTTATGGAAATGGTGGTGAGCGGATTAGTCCATTCCTCGGATGCATATCTCCGCAAAAACGCTCTTTTAGGATGTCTTCCATGACATTCTAGCGAGAAATCTTGGAAGCCAGTGATATATTTCCCGATCTCTTCTCCACCACCGTTGGGTGTCTTCCCAAATCTATTGATGTGACCTTTCTTTGTACAGAATAGAATTTCTTCAAGAGTTGCACCATGGCGGGCCGCTGAGCTAATAATTAAGGTTTCAAGTTATGCGTACCAAGTAAAAACATTATCAAGTAGTGACTTTGGTAATTCTATTATACAAAGAGGCTTTAAATCCTGACATACGCATTCATTTAACTGATATAAAGCTTCATGCTCTGCGCGTTTCCTTTTCCTCCTTATATTTTAAACTTTGGTGATGTGTAATCATCGGTATAGGTAATCGCGACCTCTGCAATATGAGTGGTTTCAATGAATCCCATAAGCATCGTGCTTTGTTACTCGGTAATTAACCAGTATTTGAGATCGCATCTTCTAAATCCTTACAGAAATGGTACCTCTCGTCTTATTTGTTTTAGTAGTTGTCACGTTTTGTTCTCTCGCTCGCAGACAATCCATGACTCCTGCTTTGCTTCTTAATGGATACGTCTAGCTCCTCTTGTA